>CAJQUN010000192.1:0-600000 GCA_907163345.1 Haberlea rhodopensis
TTGCCGATCGATTGCGAGAGTTTTCTGGATTGGCGATCGATCTCGAGTGTTCTTGCCGATCGATCGCCAATGTAAAAAATTTTTGTTTTTCTTCTCGGACTTGGTTATCGATCGCGGTTGTATGGCGATCGATCGTCAAAACACACTGCCCGGATATTTTTTTTTTTAGATCAACACTTTTCCTCTCGGGATTCGCTCTTCTCCATCCACTCTGCAAAATTGACACACGGAGTCAATCCTTGAAACAAAATTTCAAACAAAACAAATTCTAACTAAAAATTTAAACGAAGGAAAAGGGAGAAAACATGGTGTTCTTAATTTATAGTCCCAAGCTGGACTTATTACCAAATCGATTTAAGAGTCAAAATGGACAACAGTAGGTGGACTGAAATCATGTCCATGATGTGCTTCAGCCGCTGTCCATTGACTGTGAAGGTGCCTTTTGTTGGATCATTGATCTCGATCGCTCCGGATGGAAATACCCTTGTGATAGTGAATGGTCCTTGCCATCGAGACTTCAACTTACCTGGAAAGAGTCTCACCTGGACTTAAAAAGTAAGACCAAATCCTCTTCTTTGAAAATCACGCTGGCTGAGCTTTGCATCATGCCATTTTTTGTTTTGTCTTTATAGATCTTGGCATTCTCATAAGCTTGGTTTCTAAACTCATCCATTTCATTTAGTGTAGGAGACGTTTTTCACCTGCAACAGTTAAATCAAATTCAGAATTTTTATTGCCCAAAATGCCTTGTGTTCTAGCTCGACAAGAAGATGACATGCTTTTCCAAAAACTAACCTATATGGTGATGTATAGTGTTTTTAGTGCAGTCCTATATGCCCATAAAGCATCATCTAACCTCAAGGACCAATCTTTTCTAGACGTATTGACCAATTTTTCCAAAATCCGTTTCACTTCTCTATTAGAAACTTCTACTTGTCCACATGTTTGTGGGTGGTAAGGTGTTGCAACCTTGTGGGTGACACCATATTTGCTCAAAAGTTTTTCGAAGAGTTTATTGCAAAAGTGTGACCCACTGTCACTAATGATTGCTCGAAGAGTGCCAAATCGAGTAAAAATGTTCTTTTTCAAAAATTTACCACCACTCTAGCATCATTAGTGCGTGAAGCTTCAGCCTCAACCCATTTTGAAACGTAGTCCACAGCGACAAGTATGTAATAATTAGAACATGAAACTGAAAATGGTCCCATAAAATCTATGCCCCAAACATCAAATAAATCGCATTCAAGCATATTGTTTAAAGGCATTTCATGTCTCCTAGAAATGTTGCCCGTTCTTTGGCATTTATCACAAGTGGATACATACTTGTATGCATCTTTAAACAAGGTAGGCCAGTAAAAACCCGATTCAAGTACCTTGGCAGCAGTTTTTGTTGGACCCATGTGTCCCCCTACCTCTCGGTCATGACAGTGGCTCATAATAAATGCCATCTCCTCCTCCGGTACACACCTCCTGGTCATGTTGCCTGCACAAACCTTAAACAACAATGGTCCTCCCGCATGTAGTGTTTAACATCAGATAAGAATTTCTTCTTCTGATAGAAGGTCATTTGTGGGAGGATACCACTAGCCAGATAATTTGCAAAATCGGCATACCACGGTAGTGCAAGAACTGGAAAAGCTGTTCATCAGGAAATTTTTCATTGATTTCATCCAGTTCATTATCATGTTTCTCCATCTCATTATCAATCCTAGATAATGATCCGCTACTACTTCTCAACACCCCTCTTATCTTTAATTTCTAAATCAAATTCTTGCAACAGGAGAATCCATCGGATTAAACGTGGTTTAGCGTCTTTTTTAGCAAGAAGATATTTAAGTGCTGAGTGATCAGTGTACACAATTACTTTGATAGACAGATATAAGAGTGAAATTTATCAAACGCAAATACTACTGCTAGAATTCTTTCTCAGTGGTGGCATAGTTTTGTTCTGCCTCATTTAAAGTTCTACTAGCATAGTAAATAGTATGAAATACCTTATTCCGTCTTTGTCTCAATACTGCGCCGACAGCTGTGTCACTAGCATCACACATCAACTCAAATGGCATATCCCAATCTGGTGCTACCAACACAGGTGTTGTTATTAACTTCTCCTTCAATGTCTCGAATGCCTGCACACATCAGGATTAAAATCAAAAGGTGCATCTTTAGTCAATAAATGAGAGAGTGGTTTCGAAATTTTTGAAAAATCTTTAAAATCTCCTATAAAAGCATGCATGGCCTAGGAAGCTTCTAACCCCCTTCACTAATACTGGTGGAGGTAGTTCCTGTATCACCTGGATCTTTGCTCGGTCCACCTCCATACCATCGTAGGATATTTGTGTCCCAAGACTATTCCCTCCGGTACCATGAAGTGACATTTCTCCCAATTTAGTATCAAATTCGTCTCTTCACACCTTGTTAATACTAAGTCAAGATTATTTAAGCAAGCATCAAAAGAATCCCAAAGACAGAAAAGTCATCCATAAAGACCTCTAAGAATTTTTCAACCATATCATGAAAAATAGACATCATGCATCTTTGAAAAGTTGCAGGCGCATTACACAATCCAAATGGAATTCTCCTAAGGCAAACGTACCATAAGGACAAGTGAAGGTAATCTTCTCTTGGTCCTCGGGTGCAATAGCTATTTGATTATACCCAGAATAGCCATCTAGAAAACAATAGAAATCATACCCTCCTAGACGCTCTATCATTTGGTCAATGAATGGGAGGGGAAAATGGTCTTTACAGGTGGCGTCATTTAACTTTCTATAATCAATGCAGACGCGCCAACCTGTGACTGTTCTAGTAGGGATCAATTCATTGTTCTCATTTTTAACTACAGTCGTACCTCCTTTCTTGGGTACACATTGCACAGGACTAACCCATGCACTATCAGAAATGGGATAGATAATACCTGCATCCAGCAGTTTGATGACCTCAACCTTTACCACTTCTTGCATCTTTGGATTTAACCGGCGTTGTGGTTGAACCACGGGTTTGTAGGCATCCTCCATCAAGATCTTATGCATACATGTTGATGGGCTTATCTCTCTTATGCCCGCTACTTTCCATCCGAATGCTTTCTTATGCTCCCTCAAAATCCTAAGTAGTTTGTCTTTGTTTATACCTGTTAAAGATGAAGATACAATTACAGGCAATGACTCATTAAAATCTAAATAAACATACTTGAGATGAGGAGGGAGGGTTTTGAGTTCAAGAGTTGGTGGTTCTTCAATGGAGGGCTTTTGTGGCTTCATCTCCCTCTCTCCCCCACTCGCCTAAGTTGTTCCGCGCACGCCTATTATGGGGAATATTGGCGTTCAAATAACTACAGTCTCTTTCAACTCGACGGTCTCGCCCAGCTTTTCAAAGTCCTCTACCAAGCATGCTTCCAATTCATCCTTGTGTGTTCCCTTAAACACATTAGCAGATAACACATCAATAATATCAACACTAAAACACATATGCTCATCATGTGGGTGTTTTAAAGCTTTAAAAACATTGAAAGTGACTTGATCCTCCCCTACACGGAGGATCAACTTCCCTAGTTGGACATCTATAAGTGCCTTTCCAGTAGCGAGGAATGGTCTTCCCAAGATCAGTGGTGTGTCCGCATCTTCTTCCATATCCAACACAAGGAATCTGTCGGGAAGATGAATTTATCGACCTTCACTAAGACATCCTCTATGATTCCTCGTGGGTATGTCACAGACCTATCTGCCAATTGTAAAGAAACTGTGGTCGGTTTTGGCTCACCAAGTCCCAACTTCCTGAAAATTGACAAAGGCATAAGATTAATACTTGCACCTAAATCACATAAAGATTTTGTAAATGAAATAGACCCAATTGTGCAAGGTATAGAAAACTCCCTGGATCTTTCAACTTAGGAGGCAGTTTGTTTTGGACAGCTGCAGAACACTCCTCAGTTAACTTAATCGTCTCATGCTCACCCAATTTCCTCTTATTCGACAGAATATCTTTCAAAAACTTATCGTAGCTAGGCATTTGAAGTAAAGCATCAGCGAATGGAATATTTATTTGTAATTTCTTAAAAATTTCTAAGAATTTAGCAAAACTAGCATCTACCTTTGCCCTTTTTAGTGCAACAGGAAATGGGGGAGGGATTTATACCTTCTTGGGTGGTGCGATAGGTGTAGTGGTAGTAGTAGACTTACCATTTTCACGTGTCTGAATGTCATTCTCACCTTCCAACTCAACTACGTGCTCATCGTCCTGATCTTCATTCTGTGATCCAGTTTCTTTTCCACTCCTCAATGAAATCGCCTTGGCTTGCTCTCGGGGGTTCTTTTCCGTATCACTCGGTAAGCTTCCTGGTGCTCTTCCCCGCTACATATTTGCCATTTGCCCCATTTGAGTTTCCAAGTTCTTAATTGATGCATCTTGATTTGCATCCTATTCTCCATCATCGTCATGAACTTACTGAGCAACTCTTCCATACCCGACTTTGGTGGATAACCCGGTAGGTTGTGGATTCAAAACATTCTTTTGGTTGGACCAAGAGAAGTTCGGATGATTCCTCCACGGTTGGTTTATAGTTGTTGGAGTATGAGTTACCATGTGGTGGTCTATTTCCTACAAATTTGCTTGTTCATTAGATTGCATAAAAGGATTACCTGCATGACATTTCGTGCTTGGATGGTTGCCTCCACATAAATCGCACGTGATCACTTGAGCTTGCATGGCTGTCATGCTCAAACTGTCCATCTTCTTGTTCAAAGCCTCCAATTGAGCTTGTATTGATGTCACTTCATCCACTTGATGCATCCCAATTGGTCGCTTTGGCACATTCCTCTCAGAATGGCACTGGTAACTGTTGGATGCCATCTCTTCCAAGAGCGTGTAAGCTTCCTCGGGTGACTTTCTCATAATGGTACCTCCTGCTGCTGCATCAATCGTGGATCTATTAGCAGAAAATAACCCATTGTAAAATGTTTGTACCTGAAGCCAAATCGGAAGGCCATGATGTGGGCATCTTCGAAGTAGATCCTTGAAGCGCTCCCAAGCTTCATATAGAGTCTCCAGATCATGCTACATGAATGTAGTGATATCATTGCGCATCTTAGCTGTCTTGGAAGGGGGAAAGTATTTTGATAGGAAGGCTTGAGCCATCCCCTCCCAAGTAGTGATCGACCCTGCAGGTAATGAATTCAATCAGCTCTTAGCTTTATCATTTAAAGAAAAGGGAAGAGTCGTAACCTGATGGCGTCGTCAGTGACGTCATTGTGCTTGAGCGTGTCGCATATCTCCAAAAAGTTGGAGATATGAGCATTAGGATTATCAGTAGGCGATCCTCCAAATTGCACAGAATGTTGAATCATTTGAATTATGGCAGGCATGATCTCGAAGTTATTAGCCTGAATCCTTGGTCTAGTGATGCTAGACATGGTGCCTTGAAAAGATGGTTGTGCATAGTCCATCATAGATCTTATAATTGGCACTTCATCGTTGTTTTGTCCACCATTCCCTCGATTATTCTCTGCCATCTCTCTAGTTTCTTTCCGAAGTCTTCTGCAAGTTCGTTCAATCTCTAAGTCAAGTGGCTTTAATATAGGTCTGTCACTTCGTAGCATGCACTACAAAGACAACTCCCTCCAAAATTCAACACAACGAAGGAACAACTGTAGTGAAATCGTGTAAACCGCAATAAAAGTAAATATAAAAGAAATATGGCTAAATTATAGTCAACTAATCTCCTATGATATTACTTAAACTAGTCCCCGGCAACGGCGCCAAAAACTTGATCGCTATTTTTTTAAACAGTTATTTCCAATGTAGCGATTCTATACCGCAAGTGCACGGTGTCAAGTTTTAGTAAAAGTAAGGAGTGTCGTACCCACAGGGACTAGTAGTAATTACCACGTTCGATTAGAATTACTATATTAACCTATTGAATGATTATCAAACTAAATTGACTTAAGCATAAAAGTTAACCTAAACAGCAGTGATGGATAATTGAAGAGAAATTATAAACGAATTATCAAGACGTCGGTTCACCCATGTAATCCCGCAAAAGTTGTCTATTAATTAAGATTCAATGTTCTATGTTCTAGGGTGACGAGTTTTCCTATTTCATTCGTTATACCTTGGTCCGGTTATAACAAGTCTAGCATTAATCTACAATAAACCACTCCCGTGTCTTTATTGAATGATTATAGCGAAAAAAACACTTCGTGAAAACTACTAGCCTTCGATTTTGGTAAATCTATGGCTATCACACGTGTGCTAGATTTTACTTGGTCCGTCTCAACCTAAAACCCACGGCCTAATTTACTACGTCTTATCGTAATATCATATGGTCAATTCAATTACGATTACCAATATCATGCACAAAATGTAGCTAATCTTTTACAAGCATTAAAAACATAAATTATGCGCAAAGATCATAGAAATTAAATCAAAACCGTTAATTAACTCAAGGGTTCAAACATGGGATCCCCTATGTCTTGACAAATATCTTAGCCAACAACCATAATCAAATTATAATGCAAAAACATGTCTTTAAACAAATTTAACATCACAATCTGAAAAAAAATAATCAAGTTCAGAAATACTTAGATAACGAGGATGTCGCACCGTGCGTCGCTCCGTTCTTTTGTTCCTTGCGTTGCTCTTGCTCTTCAATGATTTGTGGTCTTTCTTTGGATGGAGGAGTGGCTACTAGGTTTTTGAAAATGTTGCAAAATCCTTCAAAATTCGTCCCTAGGTCTGATATATAGGGTATCAATAAGTGGGAAGGAGTCCCCCTTGAACCAAACATGGAAAGTCTTTTTTTTCCAAAAATTCTTCGCGGCGATCGATCTTCGTTCCCACGCCGATCGATCTTCAATCTCTAGGACGTGATAGCCAAATTAAACATTTCCGTGATCGATCTTCGTTCCCTGCCGATCGATCGCGAGTCTTCACTGTATATTAGCGATCGATCGCGAGTTCTTGCCGATCGATCGCCAATGTATTCTGTTCAGCATCCATTTTATAGCTTGGCGATCGATCGCGATATTGTTGCCGATCGATCTCGAACTGTATAAAATTAATACTTCGAGATTTCAGTCCATTTTCTCACGTCTTCGCTCGGTTTGCTCCTTTTTCAACATATTAGCTTATTTCCTCTACTTTTATCCTCTTGGACTTAGATTCCTGAAATACACAAAAATATATCAAAAAGCGTAAAATCATCCAGGAATCAATACGAAAATCAATACAAAAACATAGCAAAATAAGTGTAAAATTCACACTTATCACTCAACAAAATGGTGTTGCAGAACGACGGAACAGAATGCTTAACGAAGCAGCACGGACAATGCTTGCTGATTCTGGTATATCTCAAAAGTTCTGGGCAGAGGCTTTCAATACTGCATGCTATACACAGAACCGGTCTATGATTAACAAGAAGTTAAACTTAACACCATATGAAGTATGGACAGGTAACCGAGCGACTATCTCTTACTTTCATGTATTCGGCTGCAAATGTTACGTCCATAACAATGGTAAGAATCATCTTACTGCATTCAAAGCTAAGTCAGATAATAGAATATGCTTAGGATATTCATCTGTTAGTAAAGCATTTCGTGTTATCAATAATCGAACCTTGACTGTAGAAGAGTCGGTTCATGTAGTTTTTGATGAATCACTGTATATTAAGAACCACAAGGAATTAATTCAAAATCAGATGGAAAATATCCATCTCGAAGCTAACAGTGATGATGAGATTGCAGTTAACAGGTCAAGAGACAATCCACCGGAACCTGAAGTATCAGACAGACCGGATCAAGGCACTGAAGTTATACCAGATCGAGCTGATGTCGTTGATCCGATACTAACGGATATCAATATAAAGACCAATGCTGAATCAAACTATCGTTGGACAAAGAGGCATCCACCTGATCTCGTGATGGAAGTCCATCTGCACCTATAAGAACCAGATGACAGATGATGGATGAATTCACTCATGTTGCATTCATATCTAATCTGGAACCAAAGCAGACTGACGAAGCTCTAGCTGACTACAACTGGATAGAGGCTATGCAAGAGAGCTCAACCAATTTGAACAGAATCAGGTGCGGAGTTTAAATCCCAGGCCAAGTGATCAGTCTGTTATTGGAACCAGATGGGTCTTCTGAACAAGCTAGATGCAAATGGCATAGTAGTCAGAAACAAGGCCAGACTGGTTGCACAAGGTTTCAGACAAGAAGAAAAGGAATCGACTTTGATGAATCCTTTGCACCAGTTGCCAGACTAGAAGCCATTCGAATCTTTATTGCATGTGCTGCTTTTAAAGATTTTAAGGTATATCAAATGGACGTAAAGAGTGCATTTCTAAATGGCAAACTTCAGGAGAAGTATACATCGAATAACCTCCCGGATTTCATAATCACTCGCTTCCAGATCACGTATACTTACTGAATAAAGCAGTATATGGACTTAAACAAGCTCCAAGAGCCTGGTATGACACTCTGTCTCAATTTCTTCTGGATCATGATTTTCAGACCGGTTCAATAGATAAACATTATTTAAATTTATTAAGGGGGGAACATAATTTGTTAGTTCAAATAACCCCAAGCTTTGAGAGAAGTTCTCTAAGTTAATGCAAGAACTGTTTGAGATGAGTATGATGGGAGAATTATCTTTATTCCTGGGTCTACAAGTAAAACAACTCGATAATGGAATCTTCATTAATCAAACCAAGTACACTAAGGAGCTACTTAAAAGGTTTGGTATGGAGACTTGCTCAACTGCTTCAACTCCGATGAGTCCATCAATCAAGTTAGATAAAGACGAAGGTGGAACGACAGTTGAGGTAACAACGTATCGAGGTCTGATCGGATCGCTGTTATATCTTACAGCGAGCCGGCCTGATATTATGTTTTCCGTGTGCACGTGTGCTAGATTTCAACCTAATCCTAATCAATCCCACTTCATTGCTGCGAAGCGTATTCTTAAATACTTGAAAGGATCTCAGAATGTTGGTCTCTGGTATCCAAAGATTCTAATTTCAATTTGACTGGATATTCAGACGCTGACTATGCAGGGTGTAAGATCGATCGCAAGAGCACCAGTGGAACTTGTCCAATTTCTAGGTGAAAATTTGATTTCATGGTTTAGCAAGAAGCAAACATCAATTGCCACTCCACAGCTGAGGCAGAATATCTCGCCGCTGGAAGCTGTTGCACTCAATTGCTCTGGGTTCAACATCAGCTCAAAGACTATGGCATTCAAGCTGCTGAGTCATCAATCTTCTGCGATAACACAAGTGCAATTGCGATCAGATATAATCCAGTCTTGCACTCTCAAACCTACACATATTGATATCAGACATCATTTTATTCGAGCTCATGTGTCGAAAAGGAGAATTCGGATCGAGTACATCTCAACAGACCAGCAGACTGCAGATATCGTCACTAACCATTCCCGAGGGAACGAAGACTCAGATATGGTGACCATGTTCAAATCCTTGGAAACTTCAGGATTGAGGAAATTTCTTGAATGTGGCACGGTGATATATGAATCGGAGATCATTGAACTCTTCTCCAACGCCATTTCACACAAGACGTACTTCTCCTCCTCCGTCAAAGGAAAATCCATTGAAATCTCTCAGGCGACGCTTACAGAGACGTTTGGACTTCCTACATCCGGAATGTCAGATTTTGCTCACTTGTCCAGAACCACTTTGGAAGAATTTCACCATCGAGTATCAGTCTTCGGACTTACCCTCAGGCCGTCATTCAAAAAGAAGGAGATGTTTTTCCACTTCAAGTGCTCTGTGACATCGTCGGAAAGGCACTGCTAAGCACAACTGGGAGCTTTGATGCTGTGACGTCGGAGAAATTTGGAGCAATGACAGCCATATATTGTGGCCAGAAGGTGAACTGGTCCTCCATCTTGTTTGGAGTTCTACTAGAGACAATCACCTCAGCAAAACAGGTTGT
This sequence comes from Haberlea rhodopensis, assembly GCA_907163345.1. Classification (NCBI taxonomy): domain Eukaryota; kingdom Viridiplantae; phylum Streptophyta; class Magnoliopsida; order Lamiales; family Gesneriaceae; genus Haberlea; species Haberlea rhodopensis. The sequence goes on from CAJQUN010000192.1 coordinate 9,948, forward strand.
CTGTTTTGCCGTTCCTCTGAGCAAGCTGCTGGAGTCTTTGAATGCCGAGCTGGGGAAAGTCTCAACACTTAGTCCATTCAAGGTCATCAATCCTAAAGGACTGGCTTTGCTACGATCAAAAAGTGATCTGCCAACTCCCAAGGATGTTCTGACTGTCAAAATGGAAGTTGGTGCAGAACAAGCAGCGGAGATAAAGACAACCAGGGCCAAGCGAAAGCTGGTAGTTCAGACTGACTCCGATGAAACTCAGTCTGCTTCTGCCACTTCATACCCCACCAAACCTCTACCGAAGAAGCCATGAACCCAAATCACCAAACCCCTGGCAACCTTAAACCCTAAACCCATAACTATCTTTCCTTCAAGCAAAGCACCCCCAAATCCCAAGCCCAGCTCAACCATCCAAAGCCCAACCATCCAAAGTTTCACCTACTATATCCAAAGTTGTGACCCGAGTTTCCCCCAATATCCTGCTATCAAGGGAATTGTAATCAAAGAAGTGGGTGACTACACCCAATCTGGGATTAAGCCATCGTCTGTTGCTGGGGGAAGGGCAAAGCCATTGTGACAGGGTCTGTATCTTCCAATCCCAAATCAGCTGCTCAACAGCCATTGATATTGCCATGGAAGAAGTAGAAGACAGAGTACAAGAGCTGACCGTCGTATTCGATGAATGGGTCGAGTACAGAACGGTCAATCATTTCAGTCTGTTCTTTGGCAAACTCAAGCGGCTGCACAAGATGGAACAAGAAGTCTTGAAAGGCACAGAAACTAATGATGTTCGCATCACAGTGCATCGCAAGGAGCTGTTCAGAGCAAACACAGACTGAGGCTTGCCAATCTACTTATCCAAGCCAAGAAGGCAATTTTTGATGTTACCAGCCCGACTGCAAAGCTGGAGATGGACGTTCTCACTCTCCACATGGCTGTTCGCATACATCGCCAGAGACTCAATATTTCAACTCCACCCTCCCAGTCCGGATCACCCAACAGCTAGCCAGACTGTGGCAGAGCAACGTTCTGAGCCACCAATTATTGAGACAGTGGAGCAGCTACTGCCTAATGCTCCGTCTACTGCAGAGGCTGAAACAGGGAAGTACTATTGGAGCCTCCTACCATCCTTCTTCCCTCTGCACCCTCAAGCTCTAATATTCAGATCAGCATTTCAGCTGTCCCAACGAATTGTTGTCATAGAAGATATAGTTGATGTGGGACGCGCAATGTCTGACATTATTCAGGACTTAAATCGAGAGGAGCCTGCCCAATCAATCTCACCTCCTATTTCTAAGCAAGCTCACCATCCCAAGCAGAGCAGGCTGCTGCAGACCTTGAATTTTTTACTCTATTTTCTGTGGGTCTCAACGAGCTGATCCAGTCTGACAAAGTAAGTCTGTTGTGCCTGCTACCTCAGTTTTTTTACAAGATTTTACGCCACAGCTCGACCTCGCACAACCTCAGACTCTACTGCAAAAGAGACAGAACTGGTTGTGCAACCTACTGAAGAAGTCCCAGCCTATCTTGATGATGCTCCATCATCGCCAAGTCCCTAAGTGACTTATCTGATAACTTCTCTTTCTCTCCCAACGAATGAGAGAAGTTCATCAACATTAGCGGAATTCATCTCTTTGACTCATTTAAGGACAAAATGATGTCGAGCATCAATAGAATCCAGCTCGGTCTGAACAGTCTGTTCTCCCAACAAGCAACTTACAAGGCTAGTCTGCGAAAGAACAGATTGAGCTGGCTTCAGAAGTCAAGACCGCAATTGCAAAATCACTTCTCACGCAAGATCATCGTCTAGATGCTATGTGTGCTCAGCTTATGCGGATAGTCGAATTTCTTCAAGAATTTGAAGATGCCAAAAAGGGGGGAAAGAAGTCAGCTCAGCCGAGGAAATAAATAAGAGCTCAGCCGAGAAATAAATAAGTTACTTGTAATGAATATCAGTTAATGTATTCATCAAAGTATTTATAAAAGTCTCATTTTCTCAGTCTGTTCATTTATTTTGAACTGAGAGACTCAATCGATTTTAGCTCCTTTAAACACTAAAGCATTCAGTTAGTTCATTTCTTTTGAACTTAACTCCCACAAGAATAAGGATAATAAAACTAGGTTTTGTCATCATCTAAAAGGGGGAATTTGTTAGTTCCTGATTTTAAAGATGACAAAACAGACCAGACTTATCAAGCCAATGGCAAAACATATCAGACCAATAAAGTCTATCTCAAAACAGACCAGATCGATGTAAACCAGACTGACCAGATCGATCAACAAGATCAGACCAGACCAGCTCGATACAGATCAGATCAGAACAGACGAAGTTAGTAAGCTTCGGTCTTCAGTCTGAATAATAACGACTATTTATTGAAACATTTAATGGTGCATTTAATGATGAACAAGACCAAGGACTGAAGATTACTTTAAATGATAAATAGACAAAGGAGAGTCTATCTGACAAGCGCGAAAGAACAGACCAGAAGGAAAAGTACCTAAAGAAGAAGACTGCAGCTTGATCAGATACTGACCAGAGTATAGAGTTGCACACAAAAGGAATTATATATAGGTGCAAAAGCTCAAACAGAGCACGAGACACAAGAGATTCAAAAACACATAAAAGATCAATCAACTTTATCGAGTATTCAGTTCAGCAGAACGCTATCATCAATAGAGTTCAACTTGTCGATCTGCTAAAAATTAGAAGCATAGCTTATTATTTTACTTAATCACTTAAGGATCATTTGTGCTTAGATTAAACCACTCTTTCAATTGTATTTTGTTCTAAGATTGAAGAGTGATCTATTTGTAACTGTCAGACAGATTGTGTCTGAACAGATTGAGAGACTAGGAGTTTCAGTCTTGTAGTGGGGTAAATCCAGCTAAATCGGGGTTGTACAAAAAGTTGTATTACTCAAAGTCTTCTAGTGAATCCTTCCTTGATTGGAAGAAGGGGAGACGTAGAAGGATTTGCCTTCGAACTTCCAGAAACATATCTCATCTACTTATATTTCGCATTATCTTGCATTTCATAGCCATCAACCGTTCTTACTAGCTAAGAACAGACTGTTTCCACACTTTCATTTCAGTGGTCTGTTCTGCTCAAGTACTGGTTAAGAAAACAGATTTCATTTACTAACCTGATTGAAATCAATAAGAATTATTTTGGAGGAGTGTTCATTCACCCCCCTCTAAACACTCCCATCCGATCCTAACAGGTGCTTATGCGGATGTGGTACCCCCGCAAGTTCCACCACAGAGGCCAGTATCTGATAATCTGAGGCCTCGAGGGGGATCATTTAAAGCTCATGGAACTTCATTTTCTTCCCGATTTAGTGGGAAGCGGATGGATAGCCGGAAACAAGGGGATCGGAGGGGCAACGCATCCACCATTGGAGGACAGACTCAAGCAAGTAGAGTTGGAGAAGTGAAATGTCATTTCTGTGGAGGACCTCATTTGATACATGACTCTTCGGCATGTTACAAATGTGGCAAGACGAGCCACATTGCTCAGCATTGTCCTAACAGTGAAGGACAGACGACCTTAAGGAAGGCAGGGTGAGATTTACTTGTGGGACAGTACATCAGAGGCAACCAGTGATGCCTCGACAGTTGGGATGTCAGGCAATGGGGCCACCTCAAGGACAGGTTTACGCACTGACTAGGGAGCAGGCTGAGGCAGCCCCAGAGGAGATGATTGCGTGTACGTGTCTTTTAATTACATATTTCGCTTTTATTTTGATAGACACAGGTGCCTCACACTTCTTTGTGTCTGCGATTTTGTAGAGAGACATCTTATGTGCACGTCTCCGTTACCCGCGCCTCTCATGGTCCTGACACCCACTAGAAAGACTATGATTGCTGGCCTGTTTCTTTCTGACTGCCTCATTTATTTTGAGGGCAATGAGTTGAAGACAGATTTGATTATTCTGGGTATGTCAGATTTCGATTGCATTGTGGGCATCGATATACTGAACAAATATCAGGCAGTGGTAGATTGCTGCAGAGAACGGTTCGTTTCCGATCTGATCAGGGGATTCAGTGGACTTTTTATGTGAACAGTTCTCGTCCAAAGATTCCGTTGATATCGACTGTTAAATGTCACGGTTATTGGAACGTGGACATACGAGTTACCTTATTTATGCTGTTGATATGGCGGAAAGGAAGAAAGAATTGAGGATTGAGGAGATACCCGTGGTTGCGGAGTTTATGGACATGTTTCCGGAGGAAATTCCAAGGTTCCCGCCGACTAGAGAGGTCGAGTTTGGAATTGAGTTGTTACCAGGAACATCAGCTATTTCTCGTTCCCCTTATAGGATGGCACCGACGGAGTTAAGGGAACTGAAGGAGCAGTTACAGGAACTCATTGACAAGGGATACATAGGCCCTAGAGTATCGCCTTGGGCGCACCGGTTCTGTTCGTAAAGAAGAAGGATGGTTCGATGCGTTTGTGCATCGATTACCGGCAATTGAATAAGGCAACGGTAAAGAACAAGTATCATCTTCCACGGATTGACGATCTGTTTGATCAGTTGCAGGGCACGAAGCTTATAGCAAGATTGATTTGAGGTCTGGGTACCATCAGATTCGGGTCAGAGAGGAGGACGTCCAAAAGACAGCATTTCGGACTCGGTATGGGCATTACACGTTCTTTGTTATGCCGTTCGGAGTGACGAACATCCCGGCTGTCTTTATGAGTATGATGAATTGAGTGTTCCAACAGTATCTTAATCAGTTCGTCATTGACGACATACTTATCTATTCTTGGAGTGAGGAGGAGCACGTGAAACATTTGCGGACAATGCTCCAGATCCTCAGGGATAATCATCTATTTGCCAAGCTCAGCAAGTGTGAATTCTGGTTGGACAGCGTAGTGTTTCTGGGGCATGTCATCTCTAGCGATGGGATATCAGTGGATCCCAGGAAAGTAGAGGCAGTGATGGTATGATTTGCACCTACTTCTGTGCCCGAGATACGGAGCTTCCTTGGTTCAGCCGGTTATTATCGACGTTTTGTCGAAGGATTCTCGAAAATGGCTAAGCCTTTGACACAGTTGACTCAGAAGGGAGTATCATTCTATTGGTCTGAGGCTTGTGGGCAGAGCTTTCAAGATTTGAAGCACCGGTTGCATATACATATTTGATGCATTGGTGCATGTGATTGTAAGTCGATGTTATATTCCAGTGATGAAGAATACTTGCCGCCTTCATATCGAAGCGATGATAGAATACTTGCCGCTGTAATATTATATCGATGAAGAATATTTACCGCAAATATGTCGAAGCGAAGGATAATGCCGCTGTCATGTTATTGCGAGTGATATTATGCCGCTAATATGTCGAAGCGATGGGTATTAATGCCGTTGTCATGTGAAACCGATGGGTATTATTCCACTGATATAATAAGACTTGGAAAACGGTTATTGGTATTGATAGAACGGATGCATGTCATGACATACATTTATTTATGGTGATATAATCTGTTGATTATGATTGTGGTACATGGACAACCAAAGGGAGCATTTAAATGTATTAAATACAGGAAGTGATTTGTATTTACGGTTTATGCATTTTTATATTACAATCATATTATTATGGATATGGTTTGTTATATGCTCATGGTTTTGGGGTTTTTCTTGTAGGAGTTTTTGGCATGAAGGGCTAAGGACCAGGTTGATGCGGTGAGCTTGTGAGGAATGCTATCAGTATAGAAAGACATGATTCTTTTGTATAGTCTCTACTCTATGAGTAGTATAAAGCTATAGTGTTAACATTCATTTTTGCTGTGAATGTAATTAATCTTATTTGGAATTTTATTTTTGGCACTGTAATCCTTTAAGCTTGAGGCATCAACATGAACCTTATACTCTGAGTTATGCATGTTTAGCTCTTCTTATGCCTTTATTCCGCACTTAAGGTAGCGAGGCCTTACAAAATCTCTGAACATATGTCGTGCATATATTTTCAAAAAAACTGGTTGCGGTCGATGCCAATGATATTATATATTTCGTTCAAAAACTGCATAAAATTAATTGTACGAAATATTGTGGTACCTCTTAATGGACCACGATCATATCTAATGGTATCTGAATCTTGTAATATATTACCTCCACAATACAATAATATTTGAATCGAGATCTCTGAAAAATTATTAAATATTACAAGTAATTAATACATTTCTATAATCAGGATGATAAATCCAATAATATAACAAGTTTTTACTTGAAAAATACTTGAAGGGTGGCTAATTAAGATTGGAGATTCAACAATTTCAACGATAAAACAAGATGACAAACTATAAATAGTATGTGATTTTCGTTTATGTGTAGAAAATGAAGGGTTTGGCCGGGCATTTTATAGTCAAGAAGGCGTCATCTCAGATGGCGACTTCATGAAGAAAAAAAACATTTTATTGAAGGCGCCATCTGAGATGGCGCCTTCAATAATATTTTAAAAAAGTATCTGAAGGCGCCATCTTAGATGGCGCCTTCAATTATTATTTTTTTAACCACGGCTGAAGACGTCATTTGAGATGCCGTCTTCAACTGAAGACGTCATTTTAAATGGCGTTTTGGGTTAATTTAAAATATTTTTAAAATTTTGATTATTCTGTTAAATAATTTTGTTTTTTCAAATAAAAAGTTAAAAAAACCCCAAAAACTTCACTTCCATTTTTCATTTTATCTATAAATTTTCGTTATTCTTTTTAAAAAAAATAAAGATTTCGTTTCTGCTTACAATTTCCTTATATTTACAATTTCCCAACCCTACGTACCTTGATTGCAATCATTTGTTAACCAAAATAATAATAATTTATACAATAATTTTGTCCGCTATATTTTCAGACATGTGCGCTAAGTTGCAGCTCATTTATTAGTTTCAACTACAAATTTTTACACGTATACGTCTTTGAATTGACAACTCTAAGATATATGTTTTGTTTCTGCAATCGTCTATCAAACATGCTTAATAGCATAAGCTAATATCGATTCAGTCGTGAAAGACAGTATAAAATGATAATTTTACCAATTTTTATAATACCATCTTTATTTATAGGGTTTTACTCTCATGCCAAAATATGTGATTTTTAGCATCTAATCTTGGTCGTTGCAAATTCTTATGATCAAAATGATAAAAGAGAAAATTTAACTTTAAAATATCTCCACAATAGTCAAATATACGATAAATAAATGAAACAAATACACGTAATCAAACCTAAATTTTTTGATATATATATATTATTTTAGTGTGTGTATATATTGTGAAGGCAAATGCCGGCTAATTTAAAAAAATAATATCAATTAAAATAATTTAAAAATATTGTTAAATAAATTTTTTTACAAATTTATAGTAAAACGCATGCTGTGCATGCGTTTGTCACAGACACACACTGACGATGTCAGTGCGTGTTTCCGTGACAACATTGAATGCGTTTGTTCTTTTTTTGTTTCTTATTTTTTTAAAATGTGAATTTAATTTGTTAAACAAAAAAAAATTATAATAATTTTTCAAAAAAATATTTTGTTTGAAATTTTTTTTGGCAATCCAAAATATACAATCGATGTATTTTTTTTACCTTTTCTAATTGGTTTATAATTTTTATTATTTAAATTTTTTATATATTTGGTTTATGATTTAAGATAATTTTTAAAATTAAAATAAATTTAAATTTTTGCATTAATTTTTTAACTAGAAATAATTTTTTTAATGTGAATAATGTAAAATGATATATTATTTACATTAAATTTAGATATTTTATATAAATAATATAACATAATGTAAGTTTATACAATTTAATTCAAGTTGACGAGGCTAGTAAATATTATTATCTATAAAAGTTGCATTGCACCATCGAAATTTGTTCTTCCTTAGGGTAATTCGTTTTTGAAAAAATGAATTCGTCTTTCAGATTAAAAGTTGAACTTATATATATATATATATATATATATATATATATATATATATATATATATATATAATGCTCGCCTCGCATGGTCAAAATCATTGCGCAAGACCCAGACAAAATAATAATTAAAATGATGATGTTGATGTTGTTGATGATGATGATAATTGTTGAGCCTTAAACGCATGGTTGTGTTTAATGCTTTAGTTTATCTCCGGATTATGTTTGAGTTTTGATGATCAACAAAACTTGTGTTTGTTATACTAATATATCTACTTAGTGTGCAGATTAAGTGATGAAAAGTGGATTGGAATGAAGAAAATCGATTGTGCATGTTGTGGGCTGGATCGCCCTAGGCGATGATGATGATCAACAAAACTTGTGTTTGTTATACTAATATATCTACTTAGTGTGCAGATTACCCTAAGAAAGAACAAACATCGATAGTGCAATGCAACTTTTATAGATAATAATATTTACTAGCCTCGTCAACTTGAATTAAATTGTATAAACTTACATTATGTTATATTATTTAATAAAATATCTAAATTTAATGTAAATAATATATCATTTTACATTACTCACATTAAAAAAAAACTATTTCTAGTTAAAAAATTAATGCAAAAATTTAAATTTATTTTAATTTTAAAAAATATCTTAAATCATAAACCAAATATAAAGAATTTATATAATCTAAAAAATAACAAAATTTTTAAAATTTATAATCCAAATTAGAAAAAGGTAAAAAAAATACCTCAATTGTATATTTTGGATTGCCAAAAATATTTTTCAAACAAAATATTTTTTTTGAAAAAGATTATTATAATTGTTTTTTTTTACAAAACAAAATTCACATTTAAAAATAATAATAAAAAAAGAAGAAGAAACGCACACAGATACAAAAACACACAATGACGCCGTCAGTGTGTGTTTTTTAACAAACGCACGCACAGCATGCGTTTTTAGAAACGTATGATGTGCGTGGGTTTCACCATAAACATGTAAAAAAATTTATTTATATATTTTGTTTATGAATATACCTCGAGCCAGTGTCCGAATGTTACACACATATTTAGAGTTAATATAAATAATGTAAACTCACATTATGTTATATTATGTCATATAAAATATTTAGTTTTAATATAAATAAAATTTCAGTTTACATTCAAATCATCTAATTATCAAATATTTATATATGGCTTTAAAAAATTTATTAATATTATTTATATTAAATCTAAATATTTTATATAACAAATATAATGAGTTTATATTATTCATATTAACTCTTAAGTATTTGCATAACATCTGGACACTGACTTGGGGTACAGATATTCAGAATGACTTGTCCTGCTCGACACTAATAATAGTCATAATAATATCATTATCATCATCATCAACATCAACATCATCATTTTAATTATTATTTTGTCTGGGTCATGCGCAATAATTTTGACTATGCGAGGCGAGCATTATATATATATATACTTATTTATATTTATATATACTTATTTATATAAGTTCAACTTTTAATCTGAAAGACGAATTCATTTTGCAAGAAAAGAATTACACTAAGGAAGAACAAATATCGATGGTGCAATGCAACTTTTATAGATAATAATATTTACTAGCCTCGTTAACTTGAATTAAATTGTATAAACTTACATTATTTATATTATTTATATAAAATATCTAAATTTAATGTAAATAATATATCATTTTACATTATTCACATTAAAAAAAAATATTTAGTTAAAAAATTAATGCAAAAATTTAAATTTATTTTAATTTTAAAAATTATCTTAAATCATAAACCAAATATATAAAAAATTTAAATAATAAAAATTATAAACCAATTAGAAAGGTAAAAAAAATACATCGATTGTATATTTTGGATTGCCAAAAAAAATTTTCAAACAAAATATTTTTTTGAAAAGATTATTATAATTTTTTTGAAAAAATTATTATAAATTTTTTTGTTTACAAAATTAAATTCACATTTAAAAAAAAATAAGAAAAATAAAAGAACAAACGCATTCAATGTTGTCACATAAACACACACTGACACCGTCAGTGTATGTCTGTGACAAACGCATGCACAGGATGCGTTTTTAGAAACGCATGCTGTGCATGCGTTTTACTATAAATTTGTAAAAAAAAATTATTTAACAATATTTTTGAAATTATTTTTTTAATTGGCATTATTTTTTAAATTAGCTGGCAAATGCCTTAATGACCTTATATATGACCCGCCCCTGATGGAGATAAGACTACTGTTGTTGGCTTACTTAAAAAAGAAGTAGATATCTACTCTAGTAGGGCCAATCTTATCTATTATATCATTAGGAATTGAAGATTTCCCGGTAGCATCAACGAATGAGCGTGGCTTAGATTGGATAGAGTTATTAGGATTTGAAGATCTGTTTTCCTTGATTTAAAATAGGAGTTGTATCCATCGTTACAATTGGTAAATTAGAATTATCCAAATCAGTTTCTGTTACCAAAAAATTTCCTCTACCAGCTTCTTCACTTTCCCTGATTCTGTCCCGAGAGAATCGTGAATCATTTTCTGAAGTCGACTGGTTTTGATTTAAATGAGAAGTGAAACCATAGCTGAATTGTTTGGATTTTGTTTTGGTTCTTGATGCTGAATCGTTCTACTTGAACGTGAGATAATTGAATTAATTAAAGTTAATTGTTTATTATTATAGTTAAAATATTTAATCATTTTTATTAAAGAAATAGAAATATGATTTATATTAAATTTATTATATATTTTAATGATATAAGATTCTAAACTAATAAAATATTATTCAAAGAATTTTGAAGTAATGAATAAAAGAGGAAGATCGGATGAATCAATCCTGAGCAAATGATACCATGTAAATTATGTATTGAAACTGAAATTGATCTTGCAGAGTTCTGTACAATTCGACCTGATTAATTAAATTGAAGGCATAATGTCAATTATATACAAGTATTCAAAATGATGGTTTACTAACTAACGTCATATATGATACACCCACCATTTATTATACTGAATGCATGAATATTGTCAAGACCTATTATGCACGGATACCGATACTCACGAATGCTTGTCCGATGGCGTATCTGAATTAAAAATTACTTTTTTTTTATTTTGGATACTTGTATAGATACTTCTGATTCCGACATATCTGATACGTCATGTGTTGTATTCGAATTTAAAAATTATTTTTAATTTCTGATAGTTATATGAATACGACCAAGATATGTATTGGATACGACATGATGATTTTGCCGATGAAGATTCTATACGGGATAGATGGGTGATAGATCCACTACAATGGTGGATAATTCATCACTAATGAGCTCATAATCTTCAATCAGTTTGCATGAAGATACTTGGCCAAGTTTCTTCTCTTGTGCAAGAAAAATTAAAGTACTTATGCATTATTCATTCAACAAAGAGGAACCAAATAATACCACAACATATTGTGAATCTCTAACTTGATGAACCAGAGTTTGACTCTATTATATTGTAGATGATACTAATGAAGAATCATTATATCGAGATAGGACAGTCAATTAAATGATTAGACAATATTTTTATGTAACTTTCTTGATTTAAGTAGTAGTTGGTGTTTAAAACTCTACTATTTATCGTGGATTTGATGAAGTTTAAACTTTATTATTTTTGATTTTGTGTTTAATGTTGACAATATATTTGAAACTTGATTTCTTTTATATATATATATATTTGTCGTATCCAAACGTATTATATCCTAGAAATTTCGAAAATCCCGTGCAACCGCATATGTATCTGCGTATCCACGTATATCCTTATCTATGCATCATAGGTCAAGACACAACTCAGCATGAGTGGAGCCATGATTAAAACTTAGGGGTGGGGAGGGTGAATTTTTTTTAAAAAAAAAAATTAAGGGTGAGAGTGTGGTCGCCGCCCCACGCACCCCGTCCTTCCACCACCGCAACTCAAGCTCTCAAAGACAACACAACTCAAGTTGGTCAAGTCACTTGATTAATCAATATGCTGGAGTTAAAAGAAGGAATCGAATATAATTGAAGAACGTAGATTAAATGGATCAAGAAACAAATTATAACGTCACAACTCCAAACAGCCATTAGATTTGGTTTAAAAAAATCAGTTTACTAGTTTTGTAATTAACTATTATATGTACTCTGCATACACAATGTTTTTTTTGTAAAATAAGGTGATAATTGTGAAGTTCATTTTTTTTATTTTGGTTTAGTATTTTTTTATATAAATTATTAAATGATTATACAATATTTTTATATTTTACTTTTTGGATTTTAATAGTAATTTGTATGGTAGATGTGCTTGTATTGTAAGATTGAGAAGTACATAATGTAAATTAATGGACACATATATGACATGTGTGATGATACTATTTTAAATTGACAGGGGCATACGTGTTAGACATTGGTCTGAAATGGTTGGACCAATAAGATCTTTAAGGCATTATATATAGTATAGATAGTAGAAGTATATTCAACATTTAATCAATTAGGACTTCCAGAAATAGATTTTGTATAATCCTTTACTTTGATTCAAGAACTGGTGAATAAGATTGGATTTATTTCTTCAGAATTCGATACATAATTCATGAATTTGACATGGTATCAGTTGATACATGTTTACATCATACATTGAAAACATCTAATCTCAATATATTAATATATACACGTGTACGTACCCCTGATTTTTGCCATTCAATATAAAATAATAATAATACTTATCTGTACATTATTTTTTTTACAAAAAACAAAGACGGTATTATATTAATCATCTCAAAATTTCAGCAATTACAATATGACGAATAAAGTCCGGATAATTTAATAAACCAAATGTTGACACAAATGTATGTTCCGCTAGACAATGAGCTGCTTCATTCCTAGTACGTCGAACCATTGAGCTTCAGTGAAGTTTTATTGTTGCCGTCCTGAAGGGCACTGTCCTCAGGGCCATCATCCACCATCAATCTTGAATCTTTTTTTTTTTTTTTAAAAAGATTTCAAATGAATGATGATGATTCTCCTAAGGACACTACCCTTAAGCACATCATCAAACAAACCCTTAAATGATCTCACTCATCATCCTTAGAATGCCAGTTAATAATCGGACCAATATTATTAGCAGGCATACAATGGCAAGCTAATAATATTAGGGGATTTAGTTTTCCGATACGAGATAAGTATGTCAGCTTCATTACCAGTACGTCGAACCAATATTATATTTGGGTAATAATTCATATATTAATTTCACAACTAATTTTTTGGAGGACGTGTTTTCGGACATGTGCGCTGAGTTGCAGCTTATTTATTAATTTCACCTACTGAAGTAGACAAGTGTACTTAGCATGAATTGACGACTCTAAAATCTATGGTTTTCGATATAAATGGAAGGTGGAGCCATAGCTTAATTGCTTGGATGCAGTTTGGGATTGGTTCTTGATGCTTTTGGTGTTGCGATTTGAAATGAAAGAATCAAAGTTTATTATTTAATAATTATATTTAAAATATTAAAAATGTTTAATTTTGTGTTAAAGAAATAGAAATATGATTTATATTAAATTTATATAGTTTATGTAAGTTAAGCTATCTATATACACCATAGGAACTTACCATTTAAGATTGATCTATACGATTCTATACGTTTCCAGTTCCTATTTCTTATTTTTTTTTATAGTTCACAGATCGTAAATACTCAACTCCGTCAGTGATAAGTATCACTGACTGTCCCAAGCCAGGATAAATGAGAAGAGTAACTGTAAGCCTGTGACAGCTAGCTGTAAAAATTAGTGACATCTAATGTCATGAACCGCAATAATAATTTTGTTGGGGCGTTCTCCACTCAGTGATGCTCTGCACTAGAGCCTGAGTGTACTGATAAGCAGGGAAGGGTTTCTAGGTCAAGCCTGGAAGCGGCCGATAAATTGGGGAGTCTAGAAATTCATTTCGTAATAATTGTTGGAGACTCAAATGTGACACGTCGATGCCTGGGTGTGGTGTCAAATGAGCAATGGTTCCCTCGCAAAAGTGGGAATGAAGTTAGCTCAAAACCAGGAGAATATTATTCGTTTAGCCTCTTGGAATGTAGGTCTCCTTACCGGCAGATTAACAGAGTTAGTAGAGACTATGAGTAACAGAAAGAATGATATTCTGTGTGTGCAGGAGGCCAAATGGGTAAGTGAGAAAGCCATAACCATAGCCCTTTGAGGCTATAATTTGGTATATGGGTCAGGATAAGAACCATAATGGGGCAGGTGCAATCGTAGACAATAAACTACTCGAGTATGTGGTTGAAATTAGAAGGAATGAAGATAAGATAATATTAGTTAAATTAGTCTTAGGGAATGATAGTGTATATGCACCACAAATTCGTTAGTGTGCTACTAAGCTTGAATTTTGAGAAGATCTAGACGATGTGGTGTAAGGAATACCTGTTAGTGAGAAAATCTTCATCCGCGGGATTTTCATCGGAAAGTACGTTCTGATCGGGATGGGTATGAGTGTCAATGAGACTTTGGCTTTGGGGAGAGGAACTCCGTAACCAACACTTTTGGATTTTGTCATGTCATATGACTTAATCAAAGTGAATATATGGTTTAAGAAAAGGTCGGCTCATGTATATACCTTTAGAAGTGGGTCGAGTGCAACAAACATAGATTTCCTTTTGATTAGAAGGATATCTAGAGCTAAATTATTGGACTGTAAGATACTTACATGAGAGTGTGGGATCCTCGCTACTTAATCATTTATGTCTCATTCATTACACATTTATAAAGTATGATTAACTAGACAATCACACTGATTAAGAGTCTTACTATGTCAGTTATTACATCATTTATACAAACGTGACATAATATACATCATGGACAGAAGAACAACCTAATATGTTCAAATCCTAGTCAGTGGTTCATCTCGCAGCAGAAGTCGACTCATAATCCCGTCCTCCCGTGTCTATGAGTCCCTACAGAAACAACCATACAACATGATATTGATAGACAACAATCTCATTCCCATATCAATAAGAATACACAATACGATAAATAAACATCGTAAGATCTCAACTGTGATTGTTCTGTATTATGTACCACAAAATGCAAATATGTCATGATATGTCTCATTCAGCACCCTGCTATAAAGGGACATATATGATATGCCTCTCAGCTCAATATGTCAGTGGCTCAGCCTTCACGCCCCATATTAGCAGCACATATCATTAGTTTCGTCCTAACACGTTATAATAGCCAAAGCGTATGCTCAACAGTAGCATACCTCTCATGGCATCAACTATATGCCTCAACAACATGAATGTACAACAATATGATTACATCAACCATATATCGCAATCTCAACATATATAAGCACATCACATCAACCATAAATCAATACTCGTACATCAACACGTACCTATCGTGATGTGCAATATATAGAAAATCAGGAGTTAATGCTTTACCTCATTTTTGACCCGTCCCTTGTGACGGTGCTACATGAATATCAACAATTATCATGTTAAAATAGGCTTCACCATCAAACTTTTCAAAAAATATAACATTTGCAATAATTAACCCTAGCGATCGATCAGTTGTCTTAACGATCAATCGCTTCAATTTTGTAACCCTAGCGATCGATCGATATGGATGTAGCCTATTTCAGTTCAATTTTCATATAATGTTTTGGCCCCCTAGCGATCGACCGATACTCTTTCAGCGGTCAATTGATAAAGCTCGTGATCGATCGGTCACATGCGAGCGATCAATCGCTACAAGTTTCCTCCGCCTTATATTTTCCACTGTCTCGGCGATCGATCGGTACGATCCTAGTGATCGATCGCGAGACAACAGAAGTTCCAAACAATGGCGATTTTCAAGCTTATCTTCATGGTTCATCTTTTCCACTTCAAAACATATCATGAAACCTTGATAATTCCATACCCTAACATCATATGAACATGTTTCCTCGTTGAAACAACTAATTCATTTGCATGATATCAACTAGTAAGGCTATTTACACCAACTCATTGTTGGGATATGCCCTAAGACAACTCATTAGATGATTGATTTTGGCATACAAAGTAATATGATTTTATTAAAGGCAATTCATTATTATATATTATTCCAATATCTGTGTAATATGAATATATATATATATATATATATATATTAATGTCCTTAGAATAATATTGATTATTCTTAAAGATTGTCCCTAGTCAAGTATTACCATGAATAAGGATAATGATAATGCATTGAGACTAGTATGTATTGATTGATGAATTGTTCATGGATATGAGAAACACATGGGTACATGTTAGAGAACTAAGTACTGGACATACCCACCATGAGAATGCTACATGGATAGTTATATGAATGTCATAAACAATTCTCATAGTGATAATAATGTATGTAATCATTACGACTTAAGATCACCAGAGATCCCAACATAAAGAGTTGTGTATCTTGATATTGTCAAACGTTACTTGTAACAGGGTAAACTATAAAGACAATCATTGGATACACCACGAATTATGTAGAGGGATGTTGAGTGATCAAGATAGGATTTGTCCCTCCTATATAACAGGAGAAGTGTTTGGGCCATTGATCAAGTAAGAATAAAATGCATGGCCATGCTCGAATGAGTCGATATGTGATATCGAGCTTATTCTTTTATTCTAGTCTACTTGGGGATCAAGAAATAAAAGTTTAAACTATACGAGTATGACTATTCCATGACTCGTGTTTAATCTACACACATAGGACAAAAGGATTAAGTTACATGGTGAATATTATCACAGGCCATAGGTTATGTCGAGTCAATGACATTCTTGTAACTTGGGTAGTGTTGGGGTTCAACAATTGCCTCTGCTTTGTGATCGGTCGAACACGTGGCGCTTGTGCCAGTGTATGGTTGAAAAGATTGATGTTGCGCCATTACCCTTAACTATAGTTATTGGTAAAGCGGTAAGCGCTCGATCCTACAGGTAGCCTTGATGTGTTGCTAGATACCGCTCTTTGCTTGTGACAGAAAATGAAATTTTATATCACTATCAATTTTGCAAGATCCTAACGATCGCACAATAAATTAAATCGATATATGGAGATATAATTCATTGGATGAATTAAGTTGATTAGGAAGAGTCCTAATCATATAATAATAATATATGATATTATTGAATGCGCCGAACATATATATATATATATATATATATATATGCGGGTAATACATGGTAATGGGCTTAAGGTTTTTTAAGAAAAAACTTAGCCTGATTATGATAGCCGCCTATATATATATGAGCATTAGGTTAATGCTGTGATGAGACGTTAATTTAGAATTAACAAAAGACTTAGACCTAGCAGACTTTTGAACGAGAGGCGCAGCCGTCAGTACCAAGGCTCGTCTTTTCGTCCATTTTTCTTTGGTTGAGATATCGAGTTTACAACTCGTTAACATCAACATTCCTTTTGATTTGATCGTGTGGATACCGTAGAGGTAAAACTAGAAAAGTTTGCTCCTGACTCGTGGACGTGTTGCTCGGAGGATACTGCATCAAACACGCTTCAAAGGTATAATTCTCGACACCCGATATGAACACTCCGTATAGGTCCATGGATGGAATCCAAATTTTTATTCCGCTGCGTTGTATGCATGTTGGATTCCTAACAGTGGCATCAGAGCCAGGTTCGAAGCTTATATCTGGGTTATATGATAAATTTTTTTATCAGATTATGAGTTATTGCTTTCATGCTAATTGAAACTGTAATAACATAGTTGCTATGTTATAACCAAAGAAATCTGGTACCAAAATAGCCCAATTAAGGAAGTTTTTAAGTCTGGGACTCTGCACGCGATCGGTCTCTTCGATTGTGGCGATCGATCGCCTTCAGCTTTTTCTCCTCGGCGATCGGTCTCTCGAGATAGGCGATCAATCGCCTATACGTTCTGCCCTGAGGCGATCGCTCGTTTATTGCGATCGATCGCCTATCGCTTGAAAATTCCATGAGCTCTCTGGCTTCAGGCGATCGATCTCTTGTAATAGGCGATCGATCGCCTATAGCTTTTATCACTTTTTTAGTCTTTTTCACACCTTTTCCCATGGATTGCCTCGTCCTGTCATAGTTCCACCTTCTAGTCCATAAAACACGGTTTTTCCAGTATTTCTTGCACTTCTACTGGATTCCTGGAAATATAACAAAACACAACCAAAAGTATAAAATCATCCAAGATTCACTATAAAAATCGCAAGAAATATATGCACATATAAGTGTAAAAATGACACTTATCAACTCCCCCAAACTTAACTCTTGATCTTCCTCGAGCAAGAATAGAATCAAAAACAGTGAATTCACAACAGATAAGTGACATGGATAATTTCGTGCTCATATGTTTATCTCAGAACTTTTACTCATACCACAACAAAGAATCCTTCAAATCGTTGGACACAAAGTGTTTTCTCTTTAAGTCAAATAACAGTTTCAAAGTCGGAACGTGTGTGTGTGATGTTGTCAATCCCAGGTATCATACAATCATCATAGATCAAAACAGCGTTAATCAATAACAATCAGGATTTTTCATCGAGAATCTTATATACCTAGTTTTCAAGCACTTCTCCACTAATGTAATCAATTCCTAGACTTGGATCAAAAGGACTTTTAAAGCTTATAATGTTAGGCCTTTTGGTGTCAGTTACAAAGAAAAGATAGGATAAGTGCAAGGAAGAGAGTATATCATGTAAAATTCATTTTTATGCATCACATATCGGATTTCTCTTATTTTCTTTTAGCCTTGGCCGCTTTGGTCTTATTTAATCGATCTTTTTCGTTTTTTTTTTCAATCAAGGCTTTCTCTATCCTTTTCTTTTTCTCATTCATAAATTCTTTTCTCAATAAGCTCATCAAATATATCCATTTATGTGCATCTAATGAGATTCATCATACTCCCTTGGGTTGAAGATAAAATCTTTCATTTTTTTTTTTTGGCTAAACAAGGTAGGTATAATGAGTTTATCAACAAATATCGAATGGTGGCTAATTTCCATTCTTATTCAGTCAAGCTCAAAGTTGGACACTAGGGAAAGATGTAGATAAGGTAGGCTTGAAAGGCTCAAACGTTCCAAAGATCACCTAAACCATATCCAAGTCTAGTTCATAATTATAAAAATTTCGCCTCAAACCATCATCAAATAGGTTCTATGATTACTCTAAGATGCTCAAGACATGTCATCAAGTTCACACATATCATCACTACTTCAAAAGTAATCAACAAGTTCATGACTCAATGTGCTCAAATTATTCCTCATTTTAACATGTCAACTCAACTCAAAATATTCACAACATGTTTACAATCATCAAGATTCAAGTCATAAGTAAAGTAAACTAATATCATCATAGCATGGAGTCACTACTTTAATCCAATTACACTAAAAACAACTTTCCATGCTCTTCATCGGACTCATCAATATTAAGCTAAAATCACAGATTCCACAGTAGTAGACATGTTCAGACGCACAATTAAACATATTCAACTCAGCATCAACACCATTCACACCTCAAACAAAAGCAAAAACAAAATTCCCATCTCCACAATATCACATGATAGTTAAACAATTACTCCCCCAAACTTAAGTAATACATTGTCCTCAATGTAGTGAACATGAATAAATAATAGGACAACGTAATACATGTGGTGACAACCGTCAGTGGTCGTCACCCTCATCCGCATCGGCATCGCCATCATCATCATCATCGTCATCAGAGGGTGGCGGGTATGGCTAGAGCGTGGGTGGCAGTGGAAACGCCAAGTCTGGATGGGCCTGGGCTGCGACTGTGTGCCAGTCGTATGAAAAACGCATAAACTCACGAAGCTGAAGGCGCATGTCATCGTGATTGTGCAAAATATCCTCTTGATTGCGCTGGAGCTCTCGTTGCCCATCGCGAACCAATCGTTGTTGTAATTTGAGTGCCCTAAGCTCATCCTCTAAAGATTGAAATCTTTGAGCATTGGTGGTAGGATGAGCTATTGGAGAATGGCCACGAGGAGCTCGTCGATTTGAAGACTGGGGATGTTCCGGGTCATTTGAAGGCCCTGGTGCAGACTCGGGCTCCGACGGTGGTCTAGGAAGGCGAAGGGGAATAAATGGAACACTTGTTTCCTCAAAAGACTCCCAAGGGACCTGTTCTTGGCGGCATAGTTCAGTGACTAAAGACGGAAAGGGGAGACCAATCGTGGTAGAGCCTTCCACCGCTAGTTTCATCGAGGAGTAGATGATTCTCCCAATATCCACTGAGCGGCGTGTCATGATAGCGAAAACCAACACCGCTCTCTCCTTGGTAACCACGGCAGTGTGAGTAGATGGAAGGACTCGATGTGAGATAAATGTAAACCAGATGTCTGCCTCTGGTTTCAACTGAGTTTTCTTGCAATGTCGGATCTGCCCCTCCGAATTTAGTATCCATTCCGCCCCTTCCCCACAGATGGTCTCAATCACTTCATTGTAGTCAAGGTGGTGATGCAAATAAGCCGAGTATTCATCATCTTCTATATCCGGCATCTCATATACGCGATTTATGCGTTCGCTAACAAAAAGGAACTTCTTCCGCCGAATAGTCGGATACGGTCCGTTCGCTTCGACCTTAAAGTTGGCATAGAATTCCTTGACTACGGGGATGACGGCATGGCAAGGGGGTGACACAAAGCGCAACCAACAGCGGTGTTCCGCCTCTCGGAGGATGGACGAATCGGGTGTGTCCAATTCCATTCCCCTCTCCCTCACCAAAGGCCTAGCATGCCATTTTTCATAAAATTTAGATGCGGCATGATTGGCAAAACGGGTCGTGTCATAAGTCGGGATGGGGGCTGAAGAGGAAGCCCCTCCTCTTGGCTTCTTTCTAGGTGCCATGCTATGAGATGTATGAAAACGACAAGCAACACCTCAATAAGTTCCTACAAAGTCCAACTTGCCTCACACCACTTTCAAGAATTTACTTAGCACCACCAAGCCTCAACCACATCAATACTAGCAAGCTTCTAACACCAATATCCAAATTAACTTTCCTACCAACAAAGAATTCAAATCCTTTCCAACTTTCCCCAAATATCTAGTAATTAAGCAAGACCCTGAAATCTCAAGCCAAGTTACCTCTGAAATTTGAAACTTTGATGGAGTGTGGTCCTTGGCTTGGAGTAATCTCCCCTTGGTGCTTGAATGTCCACCCGAGCTTGTAATCTGTTGAAGAAATTTGCACAACTTAGCCAATAGTAGTGGAGAGGAAAGGAATTTGCGATTATATGAAGAATTGAGAAGAGATTGGGAAGGAAATTGGAGATTTGAGGATTTGGGGATTTAGGGATTAGGGATTTGAGAGGAAGAGATGTGGTGAAATTGTATGAGAGAGTGAATCTGAGGCTTTTTAAAAATAACAAATCGCGACAGGCGATCGATCGCCTCGTTTTAGGCGATCGATCGCCTGTGTCCAGTAGCATTTTTAAAAAACTTTTTGCGCTGAGGCGATCGATCGCCTAATTTTAAGCGATCGATCGCCTACCTCCAGTAGGCTTTTTGAAAAGTTGATGCTCAAGGCGATCGATCGCCTCAGATACAGCGATCGATCGCCTACCTCCAGTAGGCTTTTTTTTTTTTTTTTTGAAAGTCATTTCCTACAAATTTGAAAAAAAACTAAAATCCAAAACAAAGTCAAGAAACTAATTACTAAATTCAAAAACGAAGGAGAAGGAAGAAAAATTAGTTCTTGATTTATAGTCCCAAGCTGGACTTCTTGCGTCTGTCGCTTCATTCAACAAAATGGACAGTGGTGCACTCCGGTATACTGAAATCATGCCTGTGGTAGTGCTTCAATCGCTGTGCATTCACCTGAATGTTCCCTAGGTTGGATCATAGAGCTCGATTGCACCCGAGGGAAACACCTTGGAAATATGGTCCGGACCAACGAGATTTAAGCTTGCCTGGAAACAGCCGTAGTTTGGAGTTAAATAATAACACCATATCTTCTTCCTTGAAATCACGTTGACTGATCCTTGCGTCATGCCATTTTTTTGTCTTTTCTTTATAGATCTTGGAATTATCGTATGATTGGTTCCGAAACTCTTCCATTTCGTTCACTTGGAGGAGACGGTGATCACCTGCAGCAGTTAAGTCGAAGTTTAGATTCTTTATTGCCCAATATGCTTTATGTTCCAGTTCAACCGGAAGATGACATGCTTTTCCAAAAACCAACCTGTATGGTGTGGTGCCAATAGGTGTTTTATATGCAGTTCTATATGCCCATAAAGCATCATCTAACCGTAAGGACCAGTCTTTTCGAGAAGTATTGACAGTTTTTTCTAAAATGCGATTTACTTCCCTATTCGACACTTCCACTTGCCCACAAGTTTGTGGATGGTAAGGTGTTGCAACTTTGTGGGTGACTCCATATTTGCTTAAGAGTTTGTCAAAAAGTTGGTTGCAAAAATGTGACCCACCGTCACTAATGATTGCCCGAGGGGTGCCAAATCGAGTAAAAATATGTTCTATCAAAAACTGTACCACCATGCGAGAAGCTGCAGCCTCAACCCACTTTGACACATAATCGACCGCAACTAGTATATAATAGTGTGAACAAGAAACTGGAAATGGTCCCATAAAATCGATGCCCCAAACATCGAACAATTCACATTCAAGAATGTTGTTCAAAGGCATCTCCTGTCTCCTAGAAATGTTACCAGTTCGTTGACATCTATCGCAAGCTGAAACATACCTGTATGCATCTTTAAATAATGTAGGCCAATAAAATCCAGATTCCAGTACCTTTGCAGCAGTTTTGGTTGGATCCATGTGTCCCCCTACCTCGCGATCATGACAATGGCTCAATATAGATGACATCTCCTCCTCTGGAACACACCTCCTGATCATGTTGTCTGCACAAACTTTGAACAACAATGGTTCCTCCCACATGTAGTGTTTGACATCAGATAAGAATTTCTTTTTTTGATAAAATGTCATTTGTGGGAGGATACCACTAACCAAATAGTTTGCAAAATTGGCATACCAAGGTAGGGCAAGCACTTGAAAGAGCTGTTCATCGGGGAATTTTTCATTGATCTCTTCCACTTCATTATCATGTTTCTCAATCTCAAAATCAATCCTAGATAAATGATCCGCCACTACGTTCTCTACGCCCTTCTTATCCTTAATTTCTAAGTCAAATTCTTGCAATAAGAGAATCCATCGGATTAAACGTGGTTTAGCGTCTTTTAGCAAGAAGATATTTGACTGCCGAGTGATCAGTGTACACAATGACTTTTGATAGACAAAGATAAGAGTGAAACTTATCGAAAGCAAATACTACTGCTAGAAGTCCTTTCTCAGTGGTGGCATAGTTCTGTTGTGCCTCATTTAACGTTCTACTAGCATAGTAAATAGTATGAAATACCTTATTCCTTCTTTGTCCCAATACTGCTCCGACAGCTGTGTCACTAGCATCACACATCAACTCAAATGGTATATCCCAGTCAGGCGCTATCAAAATAGGTGTTGTGACCAATCTCTCCTTTAGTGTCTCAAATGCCTGCAAGCAATCAGCATTAAAATCAAATGGTGCTTCTTTAGTCAACAATTGAGATAAAGGTTTTGAAATTTGAGAAAAATCCTTTATAAATCGTCTATAGAACCCAGCATGGCCTAAGAAACTGCCAATTCCCTTCACTGATACTGGTGGAGGTAGTTCCTGTATCACTTGTACCTTTGCTCGATCCACTTCAATACCCTTTTGGGATATTTTATGGCCCAAGACTATACCTTCTTGTACCATGAAGTGACACTTCTCCCAGTTTAGTACTAAGCTGTTCTCCTCACACCTTGTTAATACGAGATCAAGATTATGCAGACATGCATCAAAGGAATTTCCAAACACAGAAAAATCATCCATGAATACTTCTAAAAACATTCCTACCGTGTCATGAAATATCGACATCATGCATCTTTGAAACGTAGCCGGTGCATTACATAACCCAAAAGGCATTCTTCTAAATGCAAATATACCATAAGGACAAGTGAAGGTGGTCTTCTCTTGGTCCTCAGGTGCAATTGCTATCTGAGTATATCCCGAATACCCATCTAGGAAGCAATAATAATCCCAGCTAGTCTCTCTATCATTTGATCAATGAAGGGGAGGGGGAAGTGATCCTTACTTGTAGCTTCATTCAGTTTTCTATAGTCAATACAACTCTCCAACCAGTGAATGTTCTAGTAGGTATTAATTCATTATTTTCATTGGTAATAGTAGTCATACCTCCTTTCTTTGGTACACATTGCACCAGACTCACCCATGCACTATCTGAGATAGGATAGATAATACCTGCATCGAGTAGCTTAATCACTTCTGCCTTGACTACTTCTTGCATCTTTGGATTCAAACGGCGTCGTGGTTGCACCAACGTCTTGTAAGTGTCTTCCATCAAAATTTTATGCATGCACATCGATGTGCTTATTCCTTTTATGTCCGCCACTTTCCATGCAAAGGCTTGCTTGTGCTCCCTCAAAATCCTAAGGAGCTTCTCCTCGTCAATACCTGTCAGAGATGAAGAAACAATTACTGGTAGAGAATTATTATTATCCAAATAAACATACTTGAGGTGAGTTGGTAGTGTCTTGAGTTCAAGATTGGGTGGTTCTTCAATGGAAGATTTCTATGGCTTGATGTCCCTTTCTCCCAAGTCTCCTAAATTATTGCTTTGACGTCTAATGTAAGGAGGGTTAGCTCGCATCTGAGCAACAATCTCTTGTTCTTCTTCATCCTCAAGCATGTCCTCATCATTAGTGAGATAGGCTTCCACCGCATCTTTGCATTTTGTTCGAAATACCTTGTCAGATAACACATCAACATGGTCAATACTAAAACACATATGCTCGTCATGAGGGTGTTTCATAGCTTTATAAATATTAAAAGTAACTTGATCCTCCCCTACACGGAGGATCAACTTCCCTTGATGAACATCTATGAGTGCTTTGCCAGTGGCTAAGAATGGTCTTCCCAAGATCAAGGGCATTTCAGCATCTTCTTCCATATCTAACACGAGAAAATCCACCGGGAAAATGAATTTATCCACATTGACAAGTACATCCTCGATGAGTCCTCGTGGGTAGGTGATAGATCTATCCGCCAGTTGAAGTGACACTGTAGTGGGTTTAGGCTCGCCTAATCCCAACTTCCTGAAAATTGACAGTGGCATTAAATTAATACTCGCACCCAAATCACACAAAGATTTAGTAAATGAAATAGAGCCAATGGTGCAGGGTATAGAGAAACTCCCTGGGTCTTTTAACTTAGGAGGCAATTTGTTTTGCACAATCGCTGAACACTCCTCTGTTAAACTTACTGTCTCATGCTCTCCTAATTTCCGCTTATTCGACAAAATTTCCTTCAAAAACTTAGCATAACTAGGCATTTGAAGTAAAGCATCAGCAAATGGTATATTGATATGTAATTTCTTAAAAATTTCAAGAAATTTTGCAAAACTTGCATCTACCTTAGCTCTTTTTAATGCAGCGGGAAAAGGAGGTGGGATTTGTACCTGCATTGGTGGTGTGATGGGTGTCTTGATAGAAGACCTACCTTTCTCTTCAACATCTGCTTCAGTATGTTCACTTTCCTCTATTTGTACGTCCTCAGCTTCCTCTTTCTCCTCAATAGGTGATCCGGTCTGCTTACAACTTCTCAATGATATAGCCTTTACTTGCTCCTTTGGATTTTTCTTGGTATTGCTAGGCAAGGTTCCTTGCATTCTTCCTGACAAAATATTCGCCAACTTCCCACTTGAGTCTCCAAGTTCTTTATTGATGCATCCTGGTTCTGCATTCTATTCTTCGTTGATGTAATAAACTTTGTCAGCAACTCTTCCATACTCGGCTTTGATGGATAACCCGGTGGAGGTTGTGGATTCAAAACATTCTTTTGGTTAGACCAAGAGAAGTTTGGATGATTCCTCCACGGTTGGTTATAATTGTTGGAGTAAGAGTTACCCTGTTGTGGCCTGTTTCCTACAAAGTTAGCATTTATAGTAGATTGCACAAAAGGATTACCTGCTTGGCATTCCGTGCTCTGATGGTTGCCTCCACATAAATCACATATGACTACTTGAGCTTGCATTGCTGTCATGCTCTAGCTATCCATTTTCTTATGCAATGCCACCAACTGAGCTTGTATTGATGTCACCTCATCAACTTGATGCATCCCAATCGGTCTTTTGGGCACATTCCTTTCGAACTGCCACTGGTAACTGTTGGATGCCATCTCTTCCAAGAGTGTGTAAGCTTCCTCAGGTGACTTTCTCATAATCGTACCTCCTGCTGCTGCATCGATCATGGATCTATTAGCAGAAAATAAACCATTGTAAAATGTTTGTACCTGAAGCCAAATCGGAAGGCCATGATGTGGGCATCTTCGAAGTAGATCCTTGAAGCGCTCCCAAGCTTCATATAGTGTCTCCGGATCATGTTGCATGAATGTGCTGATATTATTGCGCATCTTAGCTATCTTGGAAGGGGGAAAGTATCTTGATAGGAAGGCTTGAGCCATCCCCTCCCAAGTAGTGATTGACCCTGCAGGCAATGAATTCAACCAGCTCTTAGCTTTATCATTTAAAGAAAAGGGAAGAGTCGTAACCTAATGGCGTCGTCATTGACGCCATTGTGCTTGAACGTGTCGCATATCGAGATATGAGCATTAGGATCATCAGTAGGCGATCCTCCGAATTGCACAGAGTGTTGAATCATCTGAATTATGGCAGGCTTGATCTCAAAGTTATTAGCCTGAATCCTTGGTCTTGTGATGCTAGACATGGTGCCTTGAAAAGATGGTTGTGCATAGTCCATCATGGACCTTATAATTGGCACTTCATCATTGTGTTGTTCACCATTCCCTCGATTATTCTCAGCCATCACTCTTGTTTCTTTCCGAAGTCTTCTGCAAGTGCGTTCAATCTCTAAGTCAAGTGGCTCTAATATAGGCCTGTCACTTCGTAGCATGCACTACAAAGACAACTCCCTGCAAAATTCAACACAACAAAGGAAGAACAGTAATGAAATCGTATATAATAAAAATAATTATGAAAGAAAAAATGGCTAAATTATAGTCAACTAATCTCTTATGATATTACTTAAACTAGTCCCCGACAACGGCGCCAAAAACTTGATCGCTTTTATTTTAAACAATATTTTTCCAATCTAGCGATTCTCTACCGCAAGTGTACGGTGTCAAGTTTTAGTATAATAATCTAGAAGTAAGGATTGTCGAACCCACGAGGACTAGTAATAATTACCAAATTTAACTAGCGTTCTATATTTAACCTACGAAATTGGTTGAAAGATAAACTAATTTAATCAACTCCAATATTCAACCGCACCACAACTAATTACGATAATAAACAGTAGAGATAAATATCGAGACTTCGGTTCACTTGAGTAATCCCCCACAATTTACCTACTAGGTCTAATTAAAATTAATGCATCTAAGGTGACAAGTTTTTCGGTTATATCCAATATACTCTCTCGAGCTATATTAAACCTAACACTGAATAGCATTAAGTAACTCTCGTTCACTTATTTAACAATTCAATGTTGCATACGTTCTATGAAAACCCCTAGCCTTCGATTACTAGATATCTATAGCTATCACTCGTGTATTTGACGTCATCTCTCGATCTCGGTCTGAAATCCACGGTTTATGTTATTTATTCCGTCTTACAATATCATCTCTCGATCTCAATTGCAAACTAACAACAATCAAAGAGTAGCTAATCCTTTAAAAGCATTAAAAGCATAACATAAACTCAAAAATAACAAAAACTCAATCAAAACTAGAATTCAAACTATGGGTTCATACACAAGATGCCCTTCTCTCGATAACAAACTTAGCCTAGCATATTAACAGAAAAACAACGTTTTATAACATCTAACAACCTTATAAACATTGGAATTCGAAAATAAAGCTAAACAAAAGTTCAGAAATACTAATAAACACTCGATGTTGAATCATGCGTCGATCCGTTGTTCCCGTCTCTAGCTGCGTTCCTTTGAATCGTCTTGAATGATCTTTCTCTTCGAATGGGTGGCTGCCTATCAAAGCTAAAAAGAACCCTCCTAATGACCTAAAAACTCCAATTTATATTTCCCATCACGAGCCCAAAGAAATCTGGTACCAAAATAGCCCAAAATTTAATTAAGGAAGTTTTTAAGTCTGGGACTCTGCACGCGATCGGTCTCTTCGATTGTGGCGATCGATCGACTTCAGCTTTTTCTCCTCAGCGATCGGTCTCTCGAGATAGGCGATCGATCGCCTATACGTTCTGCTCTGAGGTGATCGATCCCCTCATTTATTGCGATCGATCGCCTATCGCTTGAAAATTCCATGAGCTCTCTGGCTTCAGGCGATCGATCTCTTGTAATAGGAGATTGATCGCCTGTAGCTTTTATCACTTTTTTAGTCTTTTCACACCTTTTCCCATGGATTGCCTCGTCCTGTCATAGTTCCACCTTCTAGTCCATAAAATGGGGTTTCCAAGTATTTCTTGCACTTCTACTGGATTCCTGGAAATATAACAAAACACAACCAAAAGTATAAAATCTTCCAAGTATCACTATAAAAATCGCAAGAAATATAAGAAAATATAAGTGTAAAAATGACACTTATCAGTGCGCGCGTGTAACTCTAGCAAGGCGGGCGAACGTAGCTCGATAGTCAGGCGAATGTGGCAAGCAAGGCAGGCGACCGTAGCTTGAAAGTTGGGCGGACGGAGATCGCAAGGTGGGCGACCACGCCAACGCATGGGCGGGCAACCGCCCATGTCTAGGCGGGCGACCGACCTTGACTGGGCGGGTGACCGACCATGGCTGGGCAGTGTCCGACCCGAGTGTGCTTATTTTTTTTTCTTTTCAAAGTTTTATTACAGTTTATGGACATAGAATTAAATTTTAAAATGTTTAGAATTTAATTCATTAATTGTTATGATGTCATAGTATGTTTTATATGTTGTTGAGCATGGTGCATGGTTATAGCCATATGATCTATTAGATAGAAATTTTGCCTGCGAGTCGTGCCTTCTCTATATTTTCTGAATGTATTCCCTCCCCTATGCTCCCCCTCGAATGTAACTCGAGGACTTCCCTATATCATGTAATTGTTATATAGTATAGTTATAGTTTGTTGATGGATATCAATGCCGTTGGACCATGGTGCCGGGATGAGGAGACCATTCACAAAAGGACCAAAGAGATACTTGGAGAAGTTACCCTTAGGTTGACCTTTTAGATTTTCTCATTGGCTTGAGAGAATCAGTAGTTGGGGCTATAACCATGTCACGTTTATTTTATGTTGATATATGTGATGCATGTTTATCATTTTATATTGATGATTGATATACATATATGTATATATGTATATGTACCAGACATATTTTCATAATCAATATTAATAAAATCATGAGATCTTTAAATCCCTCTAAATAATATTAAGTCAATTTAGATGACTTCCAATTAAAAGTACTCGTCAAGACTTCGATCGAACAAGTGTGGTTTGCCAAAGCAAAGTACCGTGACAATCTTAGTAAGACAGGATAGGATAAAAGTGATATCCGTGTTACTTTAAATTGGGTTTTACTTAACTAGCGTTATCTCAATAGGATTGGGAACCTAGAGGCATGGGGTTGGGTAATAATTCATTATATGAATTAGAACAAAGTGTTGTTCGCCAACCATCCAATAATTATATGTGATGTAATTGACAAAGCGTTGTCTACCTAAATAACATAGTCTTGGGTGATTAGCCAAAGCTAACTCAAGGTTAGGTGAAATATGGATCTTGGCCCACTAATAGTTTTTTGAGGGTTGATGTTTTTAACTAAATAGTGGAAGTATCATTTAATATAAGACTTTATTAAATGATTAAAATCATAAACTTATTTTGCATATTTATATTGTAGATATCAATGTCATCAAACAACGTTACTAGTACACTATCTTTGCGATCGGTCCTTGAGAAGGACAAATTGAATGGGACAAATTTCCTAGACTGGTATAGGAATCTGAGGATTGTCCTCAAACAAGAGAAAAAGCAATATGTCATAGATGAACCCTTACCTGCTGAGGAACCTCTCATTACGGTCGCAAGAGCAGATAAGGATGCTTACAAGAAGCATCAAAATGACGCACTTGATGTAGGTTAATGCTTGAAACCATGAACTCTGAGCTTCAGAAGCAACATGAGGAAATGGATGCGGTCAATATGATTGAACATCTAAAGCAACTTTACCAACAACAAGCTAGACAAAAGAGGTATGACGTCTCTAAAGCGTTATTCCAGTGCATATTGGTAGAAGGAACCCTTGTTGGAACTCATGTACTCAAAATGATTGGATACATAGAGAATCTTGAGAAACTTGGTTTTCCGTTGGACCAAGAGTTGGCCACTGACGTGATCTTGCAATCGTTGCCTGATAGCTATAGTCAATTTGTTCTGAATTACAATATGATTGAAATTGAGAAGACTCTACCACAGTTTCTTGGTATGTTGAGATATTACGAAGAAAATACAAAGAAGTCTAAGCCCACAAATGTTCTTATTGTGAATAAGAGCAAGGGAAAGGCTAAAACAAAGGGCTTTAGAAAAGACAAGAAAGTCTCTGTCAAATCTAAGCCTCATGCTACTGCACTTAATCCTAAGGGAGGAGTGGCTAAGGAAGGAAATTGCTTCCATTGCGGTGAGACCGGACATTGGATCTCACATTTGTGTTTATGTGCAGGATCTCAAAAGGAGTAGAGTATTGGCTAAAGGCGAAGTTGACCTCCAAGTGGGAAATGGAGCAAGAGTTGCTGCATTAGCTATAGGAGATTATTCATTAACTTTGTCTTCTAGTTTAATATTAGATTTACAAGACTGTTATTTTGTACCGTCAATTACTAGAAACATTATTTCAATTTCTTATTTGGACAAGATTGATTTTTCATTTATTATAAATGACAAATGTTGCTTCATTTATTTGAATTAGATGTTTTATGCTAGTGCACAATTGATTAATGGTCTTTATGTTCTAAATCTTGATATGTCTGTCTATAACATAAATACTAAAAGGATTAAGAATAATGATTCTAATCAAACTTATCTCTGGCATTGTCGTTTAGGCCATATAAACGAGAATCACATATCAAAACTTCATAAGGATGGAGCTTTAGATTCATTTGATTTTGAATCATATGAAACATGTGAATCTTGTTTAACGGGCAAGATGCCTAAAGCCCCTTTCAAGGGACATGTTGAAAGGGCAAGTGATTTATTGAGTCTCATACATAGTGATGTATGTGGCCCAATAAGCACACAAGCTAGAGGTGGTTTTCAATACTTCGTTACATTTACTGATGACTTCAGTAGATATGGGTATGTGTACCTAATGAAACATAAACATGAAACCTTTGAAAAGTTCAAGGATTTCAAGAATGAAGTACGAAACCAGCTTGGCAAAAGTTCAAAATCCTTCGATCAGATCGAGGAGGTGAATACTTAAACCAAGAGTTTCATGACTATCTAAAGGAGTGTGGGATAGTCCAACAACTCGCACCTTCGTATACTCCACAATGGAATGGCGTATCTGAAAGGAGGAATCGAACTTTGTTGGACATGGTTCGATCTATGATGATCATGCAGATCTTCCGATTTCCTTTTGGGGACATGCTTTAGAAACATCAATATTTATACTGAACCTTGTTCCATCTAAATCAGTTGAAAAGCCACCATATGAGATATGGACTAGGAAACGTCCTAGTATATCTTTTATGAAGATTTGCGGTTGTGAGGCTTACGTGAGACGTCAAGCCTCCAACAAACTTGGACCCAAATCTGATAAGTGTTTATTTGTGGGGTATCCTAAGGAAACAAAAGGATATTATTTCTATTATCCCACCGAGAACAAAGTGGATGTTGCTCGGACAGGTGTTAGAATTTATTCTAGAAGAACCAGTGGGAGACAAATAGAATTTAGTGAAGTTCAACCACAAGAAAACACTTAACATGATATTGAGATGGAAACAGAGCAGACACCACAAGTTGTTGTGGATGAAATGTCTGCTCAAGAGACACAAGCCCAGCGTAGATCTGTAATAGTACACCGGGAGCCACAAAGATATGGATTTCTTGTGACTCAACAAGGTGACTTACTACTCATTGATGAGAATGAGCCGTCATCATATAAAGAAGCTATAATGGGCCCTGATTCTGAGAAATGGCTAGAGGCCATGAAATCTGAGATGGAATCCATGTATGTAAACCAAGTATGGACTTTGGTTGACCCACCTAAAGGTAGGGATGGCAATGGGGCGAGTCCAAACCATACCGGCATTGAACCCATCCCGTTGGGGCAGGTCTAGACCCGCTTCAACCGGATTTGGAAGCGGGGCGGGGTGGGGCGGGCCCTGGGATTTGCCGAACCCGCCCTGGACCCGCCCTGCTATACATTTTTAATTTTTTTTAAAAAAAAAATTGATATTGAATATACATTTTAGTTCTTTGATTGAACAATAAAGTGTCATTATTTAATTTTATATCTAAATTCATGTGTTCATGTTCAAGAAGTTGGACATTTTGAAGGAAATGTGAGCAAATTAATAAATATTTAGTAGCTTAAAGATAGTTTTACAATGCTTATTATAAATATTTACTAGATAAAACATGAAATTTAATCACAAAACTCAACTTTTGTGTTTCAAAATTGATTTCTAGCTAAATTTTTTTATATAAAAAAAAAACTCGAACCGAGGCAGTGCGGGTAAACCCTCCGAGTTTGCGGGTCTAAGCGGGGCGGGTCCGGTTTTTATGTGTAGCGGGGCGGGTCCTGGATTGGCCAAACCCGTCCCAACCCGCCCCGTTGCCATCCCTACCTGAAGGGGTAAGACCCATAGGGTACAAATGGATTTTCAAGAAAAAGACCGACATGAATGGTAATGTACAAACCTTTAAAGGGCGATTGGTTGCTAAAGGTTTCAAACAAATTCATGGTATTGACTATGATGAAACTTTTTCGCCAGTTGCCATGGATAAATCCATTCGGATCTTACTTGCAATAGCTGCATTTCATGATTATGAAATCTGGCAAATGGATGTCAAAACAGCTTTCCATAATGGAAATTTATTTGAGGATGTGTACATGACACAACCCGAGGGTTTTGTTGATCGAAAGGATGCTGGAAAGATATGCAAGCTACAACGATCCATTTATGGATTGAAGCAAGCTTCTCGGAGTTGGAATCTTTGTTTTAATGATGCAATCAAAGAGTTTGGTTTCATCAAGAATATAGATGAACCTTGTGTCTACAGAAGGTCAGTGGGAGCATAATTATCTTCCTAGTGTTGTATGTAGATGACATACTTCTCATTGGAAATGATATCCCTGCTTTGCAATCTGTAAAATTTGGCTAGGGAATTGCTTTTCTATGAAAGACTTGGGTGAAGCCACCTACATGTTAGGTATCAAGATCTATAGAGATAGATCAAGAAGATTCCTTGGCCTAAGTCAAAGTACATACATAGATAAAGTGCTAAAACGGTTTAGCATGCAACAATCAATGAAAGGATTCGTGCCTATGACACATGGGATACATCTCTCGAAGGATCAGTGTCCTTCAACACAAGATGAGAGACAATGCATGAGTAAGACTCCATATGCATCAGCTATTGGATCTATCATGTATGCCATGATATGTACTCGTCCCGATGTCTGGTATGCTTTGAGCATGACGAGTAGATATCAGGTTGATCTAGGTGAATGCCACTGGATCGCTGTCAAGAATATCCTGAAGTACTTGAGAAGAACTAAGGATACATTCTTGGTATATGGAGGTGAGGAAGAGCTCAATGTAATAGGTTACACTGATGCAAGCTTCCAAACCGACAAGGATGATTTTCGATCGCAATCAGGATATGTGTTTCGCCTAAATGGAGGTGTTGTGAGCTGGAAGAGTTCAAAGTAAGAAACAATAGCCGATTCTACAATAGAAGCTGAGTATATTGCTGCCTCAGATGCAGCAAAGGAAGCCGTTTGGATCAAGAAGTACATTTCTGAACTTGGGGTTATGCCTAGCATACTAGATCCGATTGAACTCTATTGTGACAACAATGGAGCCATCGCATTGGCTAAGGAACCCAGATCTCACCAGCGATCCAAACACATATACTTCGGCGCTTTCATTTCATTCGAGAAATCGTTGAAAGATGAGATGTGAAAATATGCAAAGTTTCAACTGATGATAATGTATCTGACCCACTGACGAAACCTCTGTCACAGCAGAAGCATGATCATCATACTAGATCTTTAGGCATTAAGTACATGTTTGATTGGTCTTAGTGCAAGTGGGAGATTTGTTGGGATATGCCCTAAGACAACTCATTAGATGATTGATTTTGGCATACAATGTAATATGATCTTATTAAAGGCAATTCATTATTATATTATTCCAGTATCTGTGTAATATGAATATATATATATATATATATATATATATATATATATAAATGTCCTTAGAATAATATTGTATTATTCTTAAAGATTGTCCCTAGTCAAGTATTATCATGAATAAGGATAATGATAATGCACTGAGACTGAGACTAGTATGTATTGATTGATGAATTGTTCATGGATATGAGATATCGAATCAACACATGGGTACATGTTAGAGAACTATGTACTGGACAGACCCACCATGAGAATGCTACATGGATAGTTATATGAATGTCATAAGCAATTCTCATAGTGATAATAATGTATGTAATCCTTACGACTTGATCACCAGAGATCCCAACATAAGGAGTTGTGTATCTTGATATTGTCAAACTTTACCTGTAACAGGGTAAACTATAAAGACAATCATTAGATACTCCACGAATTATGTATAGGGATGTTGAGTGATCAAGATAGGATTTGTCCCTCCTATATAACAGGAGAAGTGTTTGGGCCCTTGATCAAGTAAGACTAAAATGCATGGCCATGCTCGAATGAGTCGATATGTGATATCGAGATTATTCGTTTATTCTAGTCTACTTGGGGATCAAGAAATAAAAGATTGAACTATACGAGTGTGAATATTCCATGACTCGCGTTTAATCTAAACACATAGGACAAAAGGATTAAGTTACATGGTGAATATTATCACAGGCCATAGGTTTTGTCGAGTCAATGACATTCTTGTAACTTAGGTAGCCGTGATGTGTTGCTAGATACCGCTCTTTTCTTGTGACATAAAATGAGATTTTATATCACTACCAACGTTGCAAGATCCTAACGACAATAGACCAAATCGATATAGGGAGATATAATTCATTGGATGAATTAAGTTGATTAGGAAGTGTCCTAATATTATAATAAAAATATATGATATTATTGAATGGGCCGAACATATATATATATATATATATATATATATATATATATATATATATATATATATATATATATATATATATATATATATATATATATATATATATTAGATGAGACGTTAATTTAGAATTAACAAAAGACTTAAACCTAGCACACTTTTGAACGAGAGGCTCAACCGTCAGTACCAAGGCTAGTCTTTTCGTCCATTTTTCGTTGGTTGAGATATCGAGTCTAGCAACTCGTTAACGTCAACATCCCTTCCAATTTGATCGTGTGGATTGATCGCTTTTATTTTAAACAATTATTTCCAATCTAGCGATTTTAGACTGCAAGTGCACGGTGTCAAGTTTTAGTTTAGATAGGAGATACGGATTGTCGAACCCACGGGGACTAACAAGTAATTACCAAATAAGATTTCTTTTAACTATATTTAACCTACGATAATTAATTTATAATTAACGACTAATTAATTAAAATTAACTACTAATCCAACCAAGTCAATCAAAGTAAACGAGAAAAAATCCACTAGAAAAGATTATCGAGACTTTGGCTCACCAATGCATTCCCTACAATTCTGATTGAATATTCAAATATTTCTAAGGTGACGAGTTCTCCCAATTTATCTAATACACTTTCTCGAGCTATATTAAACCTAACACCGAATTGCAGTAAGTAACTCTCGTTCACTTATTTAACAATTCAATGTTGCAGAAGATCCATGAAAACTCTAGCTTTCGATTACTAGATATCTATGGCTATCACGCATGTATTTGACGTCATCGCTCGATCTCGGTCAGAAATCCATGGTATGAGTTATTAATTCCGTATCATAAAATCATCTCTCGGTCTCAATTACGATACTAACATCATTCAAAGGTGATCAATCCTCTAAAAGCATGAAGAACATAAAACATCCGCAAAGAACTATAAGAATTCAATCATTAAATCATCAAATCGAAGGTTCATAACAAAGGTTCGCATAGCCTCGATAAATAAATTAGTTCAACATAGTAAATCAAATCAAATCAAATCTAATATTAAAAGACAAGAATAAACTCCTGATGTCGACTTCGTTCGTAGATCCTTGCTCCTTCTCTTGCTTCCTTCTCGATCGTCTCTTTTTATCGCCTTGTTGACTTGTTCCAATTCCTAGGGTGAAGTGGTGATGGTGGATGATGGTGATGAGTGTTGGACGAAGAGTGGAAGATTGGTGGAGGTTTTGACGTGTGGTGGAGTGAAGGAATTGGCATGAGGTGGAATTAGGGTGAAGGAGTGTGAAGGAGGCGTGTGTTATGGATTTGGGTGAAGAAGGCGTGAGGTTTGGATGGTGAATGGGTGTATGGAGGCTATACCCTAGGTTAAAATCTGATATCGTATGGTATGGAAGGGATTCCCCATTTAAACCACCGAAAATCACGTTAAAAATGGAAAATAAGATCTTCAGCAAATCGCGTCTAGTCGATCGAAAATATGTTTCGATCGAGCGGTGCACTGTTCACTTCAGCCTTTAAAAGTTTCTGCCTCGTTCGATCGATCGAGATTTTCATTCCGATCGATCGGCCCTTCGATAAAAATGGTGCTGAACTCTCTGCCCGGCTCGATCGATCGAGAAATAATCTCGATCGATCGAAACTCTGAAAATCTAATTTTTTTCATTTTTTTCTCTTTTTCGCCTCGATTTCACCCGTTTTCTTCAGTTTAGCTCATTTCTTCCATTTCCAACCTATTTTCATGAAACAAGCAAATAAACACCAAAAAGCGTAATTTCATCCAGGAAAAAGTACTAAAAATGGTAAGAAATTACAGCTAAAAACACTTAAAATATAAGCCTATCATCGATACCGTAGAGGCAAAACTAGAAAAGTTTTGCTCCTAACTCGTGGACGTGTTGCTCGGAGGATACTGTATCAAACACGCTTCAAAGGTATAATTATTGACACCCGATATGAACACTCCGTATAGGTCCATGGATGGAATCCAAACTTTTATTCCGCTGCGTTGTATTCATGTTAGATTCCTAACACTCATAACATATCAACTAGCATGAATATGAACAAATGAACACTACCAAGTATGAAATCAACATAGTCAATTAAGAATCCTTACAAACTATCTTTACTTCCACTTCACAACAACATCTTCTCTTGACTTCAAGTCAAAAGGCAAGAACAAGCATAAGAGAACACAGGAGAATTTGGAGAGTGTTTTGTAGAGTTTACTAGGTGTGTTGAGGTGTTACTATGCCTATAAAATCTGATTGTGTTCTATATATCATTTCCATATGTCTCCAAATGCACATGAAATGGAAATGCAAATGCAGGTCAATACATCTAAGTTCTCTCAACAACAAGACATGCACCAACATAGCAAGCCAATACATAAATATATGTCTTATGTTCTCAACTCATATCATACTTGTCATCTATTCAACTCATATCATACTTGTCATCTATTCATCACACTCGGTTCAACCCAAACTCGAGTCCACAACACGTCGTAATTATCACATAATTACGCAGTCAGCACATCAAACAGATATGATTCATATCGAAACATTACAATTCTCCCATACTAATTGAATTTCGTCCTCAAAAGGCCATAAACAAACTATAAACTCAGTAATATGCGTACTTATCAGCAGTATAAAAGAAAACGTAAACAACATACCAGAAAATAACTCAGGATATTGCTGCATCATATGCTGCTCCCGTCTCCCACATTGCTTCCTCCCCCCGCCTGTCCCACTGTACCTTCACCATTGGTATCACTTTGCTTTGCAACTTACGCTATATTCTATCCAAGATCTTAACTGGTCGTTCCACACATGACACGTGTGTATCCAACTGTACTTCATACGGTTGTAATACATGACTTGGATCTGGTTCACATTTCCTCGACATCGAAACATGAAGCACATCATGGATACCACTCAATGATGGCGGCAATGCCAATCTATATACCAATGTACCAATACGTTGCAACACCTCATATGGACCAACATATCATGGTGACAACTTTCCACGCATACCAAATCGTACCACACCTCTAAAGGGTGATATTTTAAAGAACATTCTGTCACCAACTTGGAATTCAAGAGGTCTACATCGTTTATTTGCATAAACTGCTTGTCTATCCTGAGCAGCTTTTAATTTCAAGCTAATCAGCTTCAATTTCTCTTCCATTTCTAGTATCAGATCCGGTCGACTTATAGAAGACTGATCAACATCATCCCAATACAATGGCGATCTACATCGTCGTCCATACAGTGCCTCAAATGGTGCCATCTGGATACTGGTCTGATAACTATTATTATAGGAGAACTCTACCAATGGCATGACTCTTGCCACGAGTTATCAAACTCTAATATACATGCACACAACATATCTTCAAGCGTCTGTATCGTACGCTCTATCTGAGATGATAAGCTGTACTCAATCGTACTTCAGTCCTCATTGATGACTGTAATCTTTCCCAAAAATGAGAAGCAAACCTTGGATCTCGGTCCGATACAATCGAAACTGGTATTCCATGTAGTCCCACTACATTTTGAATATACAACTGATCCATCTTCAAGTAGGTAAACATCATATTGTACGGAATGAAGTGGGCTACTTTCGTCAGTCTATCAACTACTACCCAAATAGCGTCAGAGCCAGAAGAAGTCCTTGGTAAATGGGTCACAAAATCCATCGTAATATGTTCTCATTTCCAATGAGTCATCTCTAAACTCATCAATTCACCTCCTGGTCTTTTCCTATCTGCTTTAACCTATTGACAGATCCGGCATCTCTTTACAAACCCCAGCACATCCTGTTTCATGTGTTTCCAACAAAACTGTGTACGCAAATCATTGTACATTTTCTTTCCTCCATGATGTAAACTATATGTACTACAATGAGTACGTTGTAGTAGTTCATGGCGTAGTCCAATGTAGCAGGCACAACCCAACACGTTCCATATTTCAGACTCCCATCACTTGCGATTACAAACTGAGATGTTTTTCCTTGACTTAGCATCTCTTTCCAGTGTTGTACTTCATCATCAGTGTTTTGTGTCGTTCTGATCTTCTCAATGATATCAGGTTCAACCAACAATGTTGATACCTTTACTGACACTGTCGCTGCATCAAACTCATAGACTAATATACAACAAGAAGTTATCAAAGCTCACAATTGAATCATATCATTGGCAGCTTATTGTACCTTTCGTCTTAAGGCATCAGCTATCAGATTGGCTTTCCTGGATGATGTTCGATCTCACAATCATAGTCTTTCAAGAGATCCATCAATCTCCTTTGTCTCATGTTCAACTGTCTGAGTGAACAAAAATTTCAATCATTAGTTGTTAACGTGTCAATCATTATTCTTTTTGGTGTGAGAAGAACTGAACGATTGACAATTGTGTTTGAGGCTTGTGAGTATGATTGGAGAGACCAAAGTCGATTGCATTGAGTATGCATGTGGTGAGTGTGGCGTTGAGCCATACATATCGGTATGTATATTATAGGCCAATGTTTTATGCTTGCCGAATGACTGGTTAGTAAGCTTGGATTGGTGAATCTATGATGAGATATTGTAGTAACTTGAGACTGGTAATCTCAATAGTGCAATTTATTATGAGGAATAAATTATGAGGTTTTGGTTGACTCTCTTTCGAGAAGAGGTTGTCGTACTTTGGGCTAAGGAAGTACTTTGTTAGCAAATTCGATAGTGTCCTTGTATTAGAATTGTTGATTCTAAGGGTAAAACAATGGATGACCAGGATTCAAATTTGTTTGGTATTGTTGACGACACATGTTATGAGAATGCAATAGATTTTCTTGCAAGTTCTCTATGGGATCTTGAGACTTTGTGGAGTTTTCGATAGTGTGTTGAGACCAAGATATGATTTCTTGGAACACATTATTATTAGCATATGTGATATGTATTTTGTATTGATCGGTGGCCATGAATTGCCCGATTCGAGTTGCAAATGGTGCAACTATTCCTTGATGATTTGTGGTAGAATTGGGGATGGAAACCAAGTTAGTGTGAGTATGCTGAAGTGTACTGGTGGTTTCCTTCGCAGCGATGTGCATTTGGCAGTGTAAACCAAGTT
This sequence comes from Haberlea rhodopensis, assembly GCA_907163345.1. NCBI lineage: Eukaryota > Viridiplantae > Streptophyta > Magnoliopsida > Lamiales > Gesneriaceae > Haberlea > Haberlea rhodopensis. The sequence goes on from CAJQUN010000192.1 coordinate 50,370, forward strand.
CTAGAGATGTCATTGAGGTGATATATATGTTGGAATTAGGAATGATTCGAGTAGATAGCAGTTAAGGTTGACTAACTGCTTTTGGGTGGTTACCATCGAGGTACTTTAATATCTTTTAAAGATTGCAGTGGTTTGGGAGAATGTCTCCATTCCAGAGTTGGTGCGAGGTCAATGTCCTCGCAATTGGTGTTTCGTTTGTGACACAATCGTGAATCGATGATGAGGATCTGAGCTGAGTTGTGTGGTCTTGGCGGTACGTTAAGTACGTGTGTGCAAAATTCGAGGATGAAATTTGATTAGTGGGGGATAAATGTGATATCCGGAAATTATTGTGTTAATCCTGGAGTAATTATGATCCTTAATGGACTTTAACTAGGGTAATTATGAGATAATTACGGTGTTAAGACTCCCGATAATTTTAATCCGATATCGGGTTGTTGGATCCAAGGGTTGAGACTTAATCTCATTGTTAAACCTTGGAATTGTGGTGGTAGTGGGATTGGAGTCTGGTGAGCTTTGGATTGAGATTTGTGATGTAATTAGTGAGTGAGAGATAGTTATTGAACATGCATGATTTTTAATGAGTTATGGTGCGAGTATTTGAGACTCGGGTTTTTAGAGCCTTGGTACTATATTTACCAAGTGGACGCGGTGTTCAACTATTCCCCACTTCACTCTCTCTCTCTCTCTCTCTCTCTCTCTCTCTCTCTCTCTCTCTCTCTCTCTCTCTCTCTCTCCTCCTCACCGCTTTTTCTCTCTCCCCATTCTCCCCATTTTCCCCCATTTCTCTCTTGATGGAGGAATCGAGCAAGGCTCGACTTTGGGGCGAAATCTCTCGAAGATAATTATGTAATGTAATTCCCCTCGCTTTTATCTTCAGTTTAATAAGTAGTTTTGTATAGTTTGTTATGAGTAGTGATGGATTTGGGTTTTGGGGATTTTTGATAACATTGTTAAAGTGAGGTTCTTGGTTTTATATTGAGTTTAAATGGAGTATTTGAAGTGTTGAGAGGGTGTTGGGGGTGTTTATTTGAGTTTGGGTGTGAAAAACACCATTGAAGCAAAACATTTTCGGAAAATCGCAGGGTCGCGATCGATCGCAGCTTGTTGCCGATCGATCGCGACATAATTCTGAAAATTTGAAGACGATGAACAGTGATGGCGATCGATTGCCCGAAGTTGCCGATCGATCACGGGAGGTGGTAGCATTTATTGCATACACTCAAATTAACCCTCTCAAGTTAATAATAATAATGAATGTAGTAGCGTGAGTAGGGATCGATCCCACGAGGAATGATATATCTTTGTGTTAACTTATGCAAACTAAAATAAAAAGGGGGTGGTTTGAAATCCATGGAATTAATACTATGATGCAAAATTAAACTAATATGCAAAATTAACTAAGTGAATTCACTTATGAGAAAAGAGTGATTCTCGATTTTCGGTTAACTTTATAATCGGCGTTTACTATCTCGATCATCGATCTTCACAAACGATTCAATTTTCATATGAATATTCATCGTGGACGTTTAATCCAATAATCAAAGTCCTATCTCACCTTAAGTTTAGTTAAGTAGCCCAAGCGTTCTAGTTTAACCCTTATCAAACAATCAATCAAAACACAAGCGATTAAGTTTTAAATCGATGATAGCATATGAACTAGTGAGATCAATGAAGCTAAACAACATAATCCAAGCGTATATGTTTAATCTAGTCAATTGTTTTTTCCTATAACAAACTCACAAACGGATATTTATCAATCTTAGTAGTAAATTAGAGGGATCAAACGATTCCGTATTTGATATCCAATTTAGCGTAAACTGTTTGAACAATAGCTAGGTGATCAATCTAACAATCAAACATAACAATCATGGTAATAAAATCAGAAAAACAATTGATACTCAATGAAAATCAACAATCAAAACTTAATCTCATGAGAATCATAAACTCCAATATATCGTCTTCCTCAACCGAGAATTACAAAGGTATTTAGCTACTCATAACTAGATTAAAAACAATCAAAACTAATCAAGAAAGCATTAAACTAATAATAAAAGGAAGAATTACTAAAGGGAATCACGATTCCGGATCATCACTTCCGTCTTCGTTCTTCGTTCTTCGAGTTGTTCTTCAAAAGTTTGAGAGAAATTCTATTCTAATCTACAAACTATCTTGGTATCCCCTCAAAATATGACTAATAGTCTGATTTAAGGTCCCCAAATCGTGCAAATAGGGTGGGAATCGGATATAGTAGGTAAAAATCTATCCAAGAATGGAAAAATCGAGTTTCCATAATAATTTGAATTTTGTTGGCGATCGATCGCCGCTGGCTGGCGATCGATCGCCAACCTTTACTGATTTTTTATTTTTCAGGCAAATTGTCTCGGCGATCGATTGCCGAAATTTGCCGATCAATCGCGGAGCGTTCCATTTTTCTGGCGAGTTTCGTATTTTGGCCATAACTTTCTCCTACTAACTCCGAATTAAGCAAATCAGCTGTCCGCACGAAGATAACCAAAAGTTCTACAACTTCTCTCCTGAAAACATTTCCAAAATATGGCTCCAACATTAAGAAAATCTTGGAGAAATTAGCGACATGTGCATTGGATTCCTGTTTTTCCTCTTTTCTTCAACTTTCTTTCTTATTCCATCATTTTAGCTTGATTTCTTCACCTTTTTCCTACATTTATGCAAATATACGATAGGTAGCATATATATCATTTTATACATCAAAACATACCAATTTGTAGACAATTAAGTGCAATAGATGTGTCTATTTCTAGTCATATGAAATTCCCTCATACTTAATCTTTACTCGGCCTCGAGTAAATCAGAAAGAACTACAATATTTTTGTTTGGCTCATAACATCATAACAAATTAACTTGTCCTCACTTTTATGTCTCAATAATTATAAACATGCATAGTAATGACGAACGGTGCAAAGTTAACAGTGGAACAAGTTCAATCCCTAAACATTTCATACCACAAAGCAGTGAATGTGCGCGTGTGGTCATAAACAAGTGTTGTTGCACAAAGTATAGATCCAATAGATGCAAAGCCACAATAGCTCAAGTCATACACTAACACAAGTATAAGCTCACTTGTACACTCTTCTCCACTATCTTAGCCACTTGCAAACATGAATCAAGTAGATCTTAATTAGCTTGTAATTTGGCCTAGGTGTTGGCTTATGAAAGAAATGAAAGGATATATAAAGCAAAAGAGTATGATGATATGCACAATATAAACTTCTCTTCTTGCATGATTTTTCAATTCTTATTCTTTTGTGCCTTGGCTCCCCTTGGAGTCATGTTTTTATCTATTTTCTCAAGGCATCCATTTTCTTTCATGCATTGCATTCTTTTTACAATGAAGCTTAAACATATAGATCAATGAATACCTAAGTGCATTTGAATGAAACACATCACACTCCCTTCAAAGGTATGGATAAACATACTTAGGCTCATTAGGGAATGATGATAAGCTAGTCAAGGAACGTTGAATGGTGGTTGTTTGTATGCTTAGCACACAACCATTCTTTTATATTAAAGCTCAAAAAGGGTACTAGTGATTGATATTCTTTACATGGTAGGCTTGAAAGGCTCAAACACATCAAAGATTGCCTATATTACTTTCATGTTCGCAAGTAGTCCAGCTATTCACATCTATCACAGATTTAGAGGTTTTCAAGAATGGTTTCCCTAATAGAATGGGGCTAGATGAGTCACCACTTTCCATATCTAAGACATAGAAATCTGCGGGGAAAACCAAATTCTCTACATGCACAAGGACATCCTCTATCATCCCCTAGGAATAACTGCAGACCTATCAGCTAATTGAATCACAGTGTTATTTCTTTTCAAGGGACCAGGTTTCAGTCGAGTGTAGATTGAGTAAGGCATGACATTAATTGAAGATCCTAAATCTAGCATTGCCTTCTCAATTCTAGTGGTTCCAATCACACAAGGGATATAGAACATACCAGGGTCATTACACTTTGTGGGAATGCTTCTTTGGATGACCGCCGAAATATTGTCACCTAACTCAATCTTGGGGCACCATTTTCGGTCTTTGCTCTTATCCTCTTTCCATACCGCTTCCAAAAATCTCGCCCAACGAGGTATTTTCATCATGGCATCATGTGGTGGGGTGTTCGTCTCACAGTGTTGAAAAGTCTCGTATAGTCCTTTGATGCCCTCGTCCTTTCTATTAGCCTTAAATGCGAGGGGGAATGGGTTCAATTTTATATTCAAAAAATTTAGAGAACTTACCTCGTGGTTCCTCCTCTTGCATGGACTATTCAACGTCCTTCTCGATGTCCCCGGCAATGGCGCCAAAATTTGGTAGCGCTTATCGTCTACGCTCAAATTAACCATTCTCAAGTTAATAGCAATAAATATGCAGTAGCGTGAGTAGGGATCGATCCCATAGGAAAGGGTGTATTTTTCGTGTCAATTGTGCAAACAAATATTAAAAAGGGGATTTTTGAAATTTATTATCTACTACGTAAGCAAAATCTATGAATTAAACTAATTAACAAGATTAACTAAGATGATTAAGATTATAAGAGAAAAGCGATTCTTGGTTTCAGTCAACTTTACCTTGATTTATGCATTCAATATTCGATTATCACAATCTTATCTTACCTTGTTCCTAGATAAAATAACTCAAATGTTCTAAGTTAACCCATATCATTATATCGATCACAACAATAGTTAAGATTAATATTAACAATAGCTTTCAAATCTAGTAAGAATGATGAAACTAAACAACATAATATAAGCATATATGTTTAATCTAGTCACGTGTTTTTCCTAAGAATTTAGTAACACCAACAGCAGACAATTATCAATCTTAGTTGCTTCAAAGGCCAATCATTAGATTGCATGTAAAAATCATTAGATGGCCATTCTAACAATCAAACACAACATTAATGGCATGAAAATCAGAAAAACACATGATACTCAATAAAAATCAATATAAGAACATCAATGTCAAGAAAAACATAAAATCCAAGGTATTGTCTTCCTTCAACCAAGAATCAAAAGCATTTAGCGAAGCAAGACTAAATCGAAAACAATAAAAACTACTCTAGAAAACATCATACTAATAGGAAAATGAAGAATTACTAAAGGGAATCACGATTCCGGAGCGTCACTTCCATCTCCGTTCTTCGTTCTTCTTTCTTGGGTGGCGTCAGTACCACCTTCTCCTCAACTTCATCTTCACTCATCTTCAAAGTGATGGCACTCACATTTTCCCTCGGGTTCACCACTGGCTGTGAAGGGAGTCCAGTGGATATTCTCGCTTCAATCTTGTTGAGCGAAGTAGCCATTGTCCCATATGCGTAGTCAAGCTCTGGATGCTCGCCCTCATTTCCTGTTGAAATTGTAGTCTATTTTCAGCAATAAAGTTAACAATATTCTCTAACCTATCAGAAGGGGCGTGCACTGGCGGTGGTGGAGGTCTCTGATATGGAGGTCGATAGGGTGGAGGTTGGTGCATCTGCTGATTCCCATAGCTTTGGTTCGGATTGTCCCACCAACCTTGGTTGTAGTTGCTTGACGGATGGTCATAACTCCTTTGTGGTGGACCTGGGAATCCTCCCACTGCATTCACACGCTCGTTGGATGTCTCTTGCAGGGACGAACATGCATCACTGGTATGGTTCATGGCCAGACAGATTCCACATGGCTTCATCTTCCTCACATTGCCACCTGCAAGATTATGCACAAGAAACGTTAAGTCTATCAGTTGTTGTTCCATATTGGATATTGTTAGTTCCGGACCTTATCGATGAGATTTTAAAGATGACAAAACATTTCAGACCGGATCAATAGAAATCAGCTTGACCAGATCGATCGAACAAAACAGAGCAAGATGACAAAACATTTCAGACCGGATCGGTGGAAATCAGGCATACCAGATCGATCGCGCAAAACAGAGCAAGCTGATAAAGAATATCACATATCAGACCGGATCGATGGATTCCAGACTGACTAGATCGATACTTCAGATCGATCTCAACCTTTATCAGATCAGAGCAGTCAAAGATACATAAAGGATGGCTTCTCAGTCCGAACCATCAACGGTTATTTATTGTAGCATTTAATGCTGTAATTAATGCTACAAAGGATCAAAAGTTGAAGATTGCCATTAAAGGTAAGAAGACAAAGGAGAGCTTACCTGACAGTCGTCGAAAGCATACACCAGAACGGCAAGTGTCCTGAAGAAGAATACTGTAGCTTTCTCAGAGTCTAAAAAGAGTCAAAGTTGCACATTAAGGGAAACAATGCCGTTGCTACCCTCAACTATAAAAGGATGCAACAAAAGGAAGACAGGGACTCTTGATTCGAACTCACGCTGATCAATTGAAAAACACACAAGAAAGCATCTGCACACGCTTACAAAGTTCAGAAGCTTTCGAGCTGAAGTTATTTATTTAAGCGCAATTACTTTGTAACATTTGATCATTGTAGGATCACTGTGCGCATTGTGTATTGAAAAATAGAAGTGAGCAACTTATTGTAACTGTCAGACAGAGTGTGTCTGAGCAGGTTGAGTGACTAGGAGTTTCAGACTGGTAGTGAGGTAAATCCAGTCTGAATCGGGTTTGTACAACAGGATTGTATAAATCAAAGTCTTCTAGTATAAACCTTCCTTAATTGGAAGAAGGGGAGACGTAGAAGGATTACACCACCTTCGAACTTCCAGAAACATATCCTGTGTCTTATCCTTCTGCACATAGCCATCGAGCCGTTCTTACTTTTACAAGAGCAGACCGTTTCCGCACTCACCTTTTTAGTGGTCTGTTCTGTTCAAAGAGTTGATTAAGTAACAGATTTCTTTCACTAATCCGAAAGAATTCACAAGGGATAAATTTTATAAGGAGTGTTCATTCACCCCCCCCCCCCCCCTCTAAACACTCCGGACCGATCCTAACAAGTGGTATCAGAGCAAGGTCATCTTAATCAGCACAAAGACTAAGCTGATGGCATCATTCAACAAAATCCCCATGTTCTCAAAAGAAGACTATGATGACTGGAGAATCAGAATGCAAGCTCATCTGGCAGCTCAGGATGACGATATGTGGTTCGTCATCACTGATGGACCAATGAAGATCTTAAAAATCAATACAGCAGTAGCCATCTCTGATGGAGAACCACAAATGGTGGAAAAAGATAGATCCCTCTGGACGAATGAGGAAAGAAAGAAAGCAAATCTCGATAATGTGGCCAAAGACATCTTGTTCAAGACTTTGGACAAGAACATGTTCAGCAAAATCAAAATGTGCTCTACTGCCAAAGAAATTTGGGAGAAGATAGCACAGCTATGTGAAGGCAACGACCAGACCAAAGAAAACAAGTTAACTGTTGCTCTTCAAAGATTTGAGAGCATAAAGATGAAAAGTGGAGAAACTCTAAATGAGTTTGATGAAAGAGTCACCGGCATCATAAATGAACTGAATGGTCTGGGGAAGGAATATTCTAACAGAGAGATCGCTCTGAAAGTAATGAGAGCTCTGCCAAAGGAATGGGATGTAAAGACCATTGCTATGAGGGAATCAAAAGACCTTAACAAGGTTGAACTTCATGATCTGTTTGCAGATCTTAAGGCCTATGAGTTTGAACTAATAAGTAGAGGTGAAGCAGAACCATTCATCTCTCAACCAAACAAGGCCCTGGCAGCCACTCCAGACCAGATCGCTTCAACATCAGACCGATCTGCTAAACAGATGAGTAACGATGCTATGTCATTATTTATCAAGAAATTCGGTAAATTTATGTCTAAAAATAAGAGGAACTTCAAACCCTCTCATCATTATAAATCAAGAAAAGATGATACTGTTAACGATCAGGCTTGCTACAATTGTGGTAAGACCGGACACTTCATTGCAGATTGCACCATACCGAAGAAAGAAGAACGGAAAGAGAAGCATCATGATGATAGAAAAAAGAAGCACTACAAAGACCGCAAGAATCATGGAAAATCCCAAAAAAACCTAGTAGCTGAAGAAGGAAACAGCAAATGGGCTCAGACAGATTCAGACTCAGAAAGCTCTGAATATTCTTCCAGCGAAAGCGAAGAAGATATTCAATGTCTTATGGCAGACGAAGAAATGAGTCAGACAGACGAGGTATATGATCTTGACTCAAATGAATTTACACGAGAAGAGCTCATGTCCGCACTGCAAGACATGGCTAATGATTATAGGATCTTAGCTGAATCATTTGAGAAGAATAAAGCCAAAATCAGTACTCAAATGGATGAGCACAACAAACCAAGCTGCTCTGAGCAGGGTGAGTGCAAAAATCTCCAGATCGAGCTGAATAAGCTGAAAATCTCTTATGATCAGCTCCATGAAGAAAATAAGAGAATTAGCACACAAAATGCTAAGCTCTCACATATATTCAAAACATGGACAAAATCCAGAACATCCTTGGAAGAATTACAAGAGGTTCAAAGAAACGTCGGTGATTTCACCGGCATAGGCTTTGACACCAAAGAATGCACCAAAGATGAATCTGAGCTGTTGCTGGTAAAGAATCAAGTCAAACAAATGACATTTGTTAAATCCAGGACAGTATATGAAACTGAAGCACCTAAGATTCAAACAGGAGTCTCTTACGAGAATCAAAATCTGAGAAAAGGAATTGGTTATGTTGACCAAGCCAAAGAAAAGGCACCAGCAAGATTTGCGTCTATCAGACCAAATCAAAAGGTGCAAGATCGAAGGCAAGGAAGACAATACAATTACTATAACTCAAAACCGATTCAACGAAGATATAGACTACCTTATGAGAATCAAAGGTTTTCACAGCGCACACATTATCACACACAGCATCGAAACAGACCAGCACACAGCACACCCTACACACACAAGCCATTGAAGTTGATACAGGTGTGGGTTCCCAAAGGGCTAATCCGTTCTGGACCCAAATAGGATTGGGTACCAACAATAATTATATTTGATGACAGGTACCGAAGAAACTCGCATCAGACTGGTATTTGGACAGTGGGTGTTCCCGTCACATGACTGGAAACATCGAGCTGCTGTCTGAAGTGACAGAATGTATTGGACCCAAAATTATTTTCGGAGATAACTCAAAGGGTAAGACCGTGGGCAAGGGTAAGATTGTCCATGGTAATATTATTATCAATGATGTGCTGTTAGTTGAAAATCTGTGCTATAATCTGATTAGCATAAGTCAACTCTGTGGTAATGGCTATGCTGTAGAATTTCATAAACACACTTGCACTGTTAAATCATCAGAAGGTATAACCATGCTCGTAGGAATCAGGAATGGAAACACTTATAAGATTAACTGGAATCATGCTCAACCTGATAATCCTACTTGCTTCATCGCTAACAATGATAATAAACATTGGCTGTGGCATAAGCGCTTGAATCATATCAACTTTAAGACCATTGCTAGCCTGTGTAAACATGATTTAGTTATCGGTCTGCCCAAGATCGATTTTGCTAAGGATAAGATCTGCGAAGCTTGCCAAATGGGCAAACAGATCAGATCATCCTTCAAAAACAAGAATGCCAAATCCTCCTCCCGCTGTTTAGAATTACTGCATATGGACTTGTTTGGTCCTATACCAATAACAAGTTTAGGGGGAATGCGGTATACTCTTGTTGTTATTGATGATTACTCACGCTTTACATGGACTATATTCTTAAGCAGTAAAGATCAGACCGGTCCGAAGTTGATCAAGCTGCTGAAACGCACTCAGAACGAGAAATCATCCAACATAGACAGGATTCGAAGTGACAAAGGGACTGAGTTTTCAAATCAGAATCTTGAATCCTTTCTAGAAGATCATGGAATCAAGCATGAGTTTTCAGCTGCTCGAACTCCTCAACAGAATGGAGTTGCAGAACGAAGAAACAGAACGCTCAAGGAAGCAGCAAGAACAATGCTTGCTGATTCTGGAATCTCTCAAAAGTTCTGGGCAGAAGCTGTAAATACTGCTTGCTACACTCAAAACCGATCTATGATTAACAAGAAGCTGAATCTCACTCCATATGAAATATGGACTGGTAACAGACCATCTGTTTCTCACTTTCATGTATTTGGCTGTAAATGCTTCGTTCACAACAATGGTAAGAGTCATCTTACAGCATTTGAAGCTAAGTCAGATAATGGTATATTCTTAGGATATTCATCAATTAGCAAAGCTTATCGAGTTTTCTGTAGAAGAATCTGTTCATGTAGTCTTTGATGAAACTTTATGTGTTGAGGGCAACAAAGAATCAATTCAAAATCAGATGGAAAATATCCATCTCGAAGCTAACAGTGATGATGAGATTGTAGCTAACAGGTCAAGAGACAATCCACCAGAACCAGAATTACCAGACAGACCGGATCCAGGCTTTGAAGAAACTTCAGATCGAGCTGATCCGAATGCTCCTGACTCAAATATTAAAACAGATGCTGATCATGCTGTTACTGTTCATCCGACCGGACCAGACAATCCAGAGTCAAGCTATCGATGGACTAAGAAGCATCCACCTAATCTAGTGATTGGTAGTCCTTCTGCACCGATCAGAACCAGAGGACAGATGATGGATGAGTTCACTCATGCTGCCTTCATCTCTACTCTGGAACCCAAGAAGATCGATGAAGCTCTGACTGACTTCAACTGGATTAAAGCAATGCAAGAAGAGCTTAATCAATTCGAACAAAATCAAGTTTGGAGTCTAACCCCCAGACCAAGCGATCTGCCTGTTATTGGAACCAGATGGGTCTTCAGAAATAAGCTAGACGCAGATGGAACTGTGGTTAGAAACAAAGCCAGACTGGTGGCACAGGGATTCAGACAAGAAGAATGAACCGACTTCGATGAATCATTTGCACCAGTCGCCAGACTTGAAGCTATCCGAATCTTTCTTGCTTATGCTGCCTTTAAAGACTTCAAAGTATATCAGATGGACGTTAAGAGCGCCTTTCTTAATGGAAAGCTTCAGGAAGAAGTCTACATTGAGCAACCACCTGGATTTCAGAACCATTTGTATCCCAATCATGTATATCTACTGAATAAAGCAGTGTATGGTCTGAAACAAGCTCCAAGAGCCTGGTATGACACTCTATCTCAATTTCTGCTGAACCATGATTTCCAGATCGGCTCAGTAGATAAAACTCTATTTAAATTCATTAAGGGGGAACATACCCTATTAGTTCAGATTTATGTTGATGACATAATCTTTGGGTCAACTAACCCCAAATTGTGCGAGAAATTTTCTAAGTTAATGCAGGGACAGTTCGAGATGAGCATGATGGGAGAATTGTCATTCTTTCTGGGTCTGCAAGTAAAACAGCTCAACAATGGCATTTTCATCAATCAGACCAAGTATACCAAAGAGCTCCTCAAGAGATTTGGAATGGAAACATGCTCAACTGCATCAACTCCAATGAGTCCAACAATCAAGTTAGACAAAGATGAAGGGGGAACGGCAGTTGAAGTAACCATGTATAGAGGACTAATCGGATCGCTATTGTATCTTACAGCGAGCCGGCCCGATATTATGTTTTCAGTCTGTATGTGCGCCAGATTTCAGTCAGAACCAAAGCAATCACATTTTATTGCTGCCAAGCGTATTCTGAAATATTTAAAAGGATCTCAGAACGTTGGTCTTTGGTACTCCAAAGATTCAAACGTCAGCTTGATCGGGTATTCAGACGCAGACTACGCTGGGTGTAAAATCGATCGTAAAAGCACCAGTGGAACATGTCAATTCCTAGGTGAAAGATTGATTTCTTGGTTCAGTAAGAAGCAAACATCAATTGCCACATCCACAGCTGAAGCAGAATACCTAGCCGCTGGAAGCTGTTGTGCTCAAATGCTCTGGATTCAACACCAGCTCAAAAACTATGGCATCCAAGCTGTTGACTCTCCTATATTTTGCGACAACACAAGTGCAATTGCTATAACGTATAATCCAGTTCTGCACTCTCGAACAAAGCATATTGATATACGACATCATTTTATTCGAGATCATGTTGGCAAAAAGGAAATTCGGATCGAGCACATTTCAACAGAGCAGCAAGCAGCAGACATCTTCACTAAACCGCTTCCTGAGGCTAAGTTTAATTATTTCCGTCAAATTCTTGGTTTAATTGACTTATCTTAATTAGTTTAGATGTTCTTATTCTTTTCGCACTGAAAGATTTTTGTCACCACAGATCGATAATACAATGTTCAGAAAGACACAGACCGGTCCGAACTTTCAGACCGATCCTTGTCAGTCTGATTTTATCCTATGATCTGTCTGGACAATAACAACAGCTCGGACTGATTGACCATTTTAACTAGTTGTACTTTAACCGCCTTATCTTTCTTTATCCTGACCGTTTATTTTGAATTATTTAATTCTCAGTCTTGGAGATAAAGACACGTGTCTTCTCTCTCCTATTTAGCGGGCTGAACATTTCATACTTGTTCACTTTTCACAATTTACCGCTTTCTACCTTCCTACTCTCTCACTCTCTTACTCTTCGCACTTCCTTTAAACTCTTTTTAAATGGCTACCATCACTCATAACTCACTCTCCGTTGAGTTTGATGACATTTACAGAACAGAAGATGCTGCGATGGTGTCCATTTTTAGAGCCCTGGAATCATCTGGTTTAAGGAACTTCTTGGAATGCGGAACAGTTGTGTATGAATCAGAAATCCGCGAGCTGTTCGCCAACGCCATCTCCCGGAAGACATCCATTTCTACTACTGTCCAGGGCAAATCTTTCGAGATCTCGCCAACAACGATGGCCAAGACCTTTGGCCTCCCCAGTTCCGGACTGACAGAGTTCGGACAGACTCCTCAAGCGTCACTCTTAGATCTTCAGGGGAAGATTTCTATTTCTGGCCAACGATTGCAACCCTCCTTTAAGAAGAAGGAAATGCTCTTCCATTTCCAGGTGGTGTGCGAAGTGGTAGGCAAGCCACTTTTGGGTAAAGCAGGAAGCTTCGATGCTGTAACCGCCGAAAAGTTCAGGGCCATGGCGGCTATTGTATCCGGCAAGAAGATAAACTGGTCCATGATTTTGTTTGGAGTACTGCTGGAAACGGTGATTGCATCCAAGCACGCCGTATGTTTTGCTGTTCCTCTCAGCAAGCTCTTGGAGTCCTTAGGCCTCGAGCTGAGCAAGCCGTCTGCTCTCCGTCTCTTTAAGATCCTTAACTCCAAAGGGCTTGCACTGCTGAAATCCAAGAGTGCTCCGCCTACTCCTGCTACTCTGGCTGCAGTCAAGGTTGAGCAGGACGAGGAACCGGTTGCTGTGCGCAAACCTCGAGTCAAGCGGAAGCTGACCATTCAGACTGACTCAGAAGCCACCCAGTCTGCTCACTCATCACCAACCAAGCCACTTCCCAAAAAGCCCCGAACCCAGATTACCAAACCAGCCAAATCTCTACCTCCACCCATACTACCACCCTCTAAAGCAACCCCTGCCCCTCAACCTTCCACCCAGCTTTCACAAGCTTCAACCCCTGCACCCAAAGTCACCCTTAGAATTCCCTCTGCCAATCCCGTGGTCAAAGGGATAGTCATCACTGAGTTGGGAGACTATACCCAATCAGGGATTAAGTCCCCTTCCTCCACCGGCAAGGGAAAAACCATTCTCACCGAACCCCTCTCTACTAAACCCAAATCTGCAGCGCAGACTGCTATCGACATCGCCATGGAGGATGTTGATGAGAGGCTAAAGGAACTCATTGTGGTTTTTGATGAATATGTCCAGTACCGGACAATCAACCACATTGAGCTGTTCTACGGCAAGCTGCACAGATTGAAGAAAATGGAAGATGAAGTTCTGAAAGGAACAGAGACTGATGATGTTCGACTTGCCGTGCAGCGCAGAGATTTATTTACGGCAAAACACAGATTCAGACTGGCTAATCTGCTTCTTGTTGCCAAAAAGAAGAACTTCGATCCGCTTGCTCCAACTGCCAGAGATGATGGGGCTGTGATTGCTCAACTCGAGATGGATGTTCATGCTCTATCCTTAGCTGTCTGTTTTCAACGATAGAAGCTAAGTATCTCCACTCCAGCCACAAGCCCGGATCATCCTTCTGCAAGCAAGACTCTGGCAGAACCATTTATCGAGGTTATTCCCTCTGATGCAGCACAACAGACAGAGAATCAGCCTGCAGAGCACGTACCAGACCAGACAGCGGAGCAGCCATTGTCTAATGCTCCGTCTGCAACAGATGATGAACCAATGAATGTTCTGTTGGACTCTCCGACAACATCTATTCCATTGAAGTCATCAGCCTCCCGTGCACAACCCAGTCCAGCTGAAGCATGTGCAACAACTGAAGTACCAGACCTCATCGATCCGGATTTCATGGTATCTACAGTGGTTGCAGCTCTCCAAGTTGAGGAACTTCTCAGTCCCCACTCTCCTCCGGGACCATCAGATGAAGATTTGGCCTTCATTCAAGGTTTCTCTTCGGATCTGATCACTCTGATCCGATCCGAAAGTCATCAAGCTGCCATTTCTTCCATCGTGCCGATTGCTGAAGAAGATGACCATGCCATGTCATCATCAGATCACTCTCCCAGCAAGCTATCTGATGCACCTCCATCCCTGGCACGGACTATCCAGCACTTCTCTGATACCTGTCTGTCCTTGACTCAACGCATTTTAGAAGTTCATCAAGGTCAGAGGGTCACAGCCTTGGACTTTGCTTCCTTCAAAGAGAAGATGAATGCCAGTATCGGAAGCCTTCAGCGCGGCATAAACGATCTGTTTTCTCAACAGGCCTCTTACAAGAACAGCCTGAGAAAAGAGCAGATCGAGCTAGCCACTGAAGTAAGAGCATCCGTTGCCAATTCCCTCCGCGCTCAAGACGTTCGTCTTGACGCTATCAGCGCGCAGCTAGCACAAGTTGTCGACTTTCTTCAAGAGATTGCTGCTGACAAAAAGGGGGAAAAGAAGACAGACTTCAGGCCGCCTTCTAGAAAATAATATTTTCAGACTGTGTATTTTTTAGGATTTTCTTGGTGATCAATAAAATCCTCGTTTGATTAAGTCTGTGTTCATTTATTTTGAACCTCATCATAAGGCTTAATAATAAAGATTTAATCGATTCAACTTAATGAAGTTCATTTATTTTGAACAAAGAAGTAATCGATCCGAAAGCATTCGCTTCAAAGCTCTTATCAAGACTGGTTAAAAAGACTTAGAAGCTAGGTTTTGTCATCATCAAAAAGGGGGAATTTGTTAGTTCCGGACCTTATCGATGAGATTTTAAAGATGACAAAACATTTCAGACCGGATCAATAGAAATCAGCTTGACCAGGTCGATCGAACAAAACAGAGCAAGATGACAAAACATTTCAGACCGGATCGGTGGAAATCAGGCATACCAGATCGATCGCGCAAAACAGAGCAAGCTGATAAAGAATATCACATATCAGACCGGATCGATGGATTCCAGACTGACTAGATCGATACTTCAGATCGATCTCAACCTTTATCAGATCAGAGCAGTCAAAGATACATAAAGGATGGCTTCTCAGTCCGAACCATCAACGGTTATTTATTGTAGCATTTAATGCTGTAATTAATGCTACAAAGGATCAAAAGTCGAAGATTGCCATTAAAGGTAAGAAGACAAAGGAGAGCTTACCTGACAGTCGCCGAAAGCATACACCAGAACGGCAAGTGTCCTGAAGAAGAAGACTGTGGCTTTCTCAGAGTCTAAAAAGAGTCAAAGTTGCACATTAAGGGAAACAATGCCGTTGCTACCCTCAACTATAAAAGGATGCAACAAAAGGAAGACAGGGACTCTTGATTCGAACTCACGCTGATCAATTGAAAAACACACAAGAAAGCATCTGCACGCGCTTACAAAGTTCAGAAGCTTTCGAGCTGAAGTTATTTATTTAAGCGCAATTACTTTGTAACATTTGATCATTGTAGGATCACTGTGCGCATTGTGTATTGAAAAATAGAAGTGAGCAACTTATTGTAACTGTCAGACAGAGTGTGTCTGAGCAGGTTGAGTGACTAGGAGTTTCAGACTGGTAGTGAGGTAAATCCAGTCTGAATTGGGTTTGTACAACAGGATTGTATAAATCAAAGTATTCTAGTATAAACCTTCCTTAATTGGAAGAAGGGGAGATGTAGAAGGATTACACCACCTTCGAACTTCCAGAAACATATCCTGTGTCTTATCCTTCTGCACTTAGCCATCGAGCCGTTCTTACTTTTACAAGAGCAGACCGTTTCCGCACTCACCTTTTTAGTGGTCTGTTCTGTTCAAAGAGTTGATTAAGTAACAGATTTCTTTCACTAATCCGAAAGAATTCACAAGGGATAAATTTTATAAGGAGTGTTCATTCACCCCCCCCCCCCCCCCCCCCCCCCCCCCCCCTCTAAACACTCCGGACCGATCCTAACAGATACATTTAACTCTTTTCTTGGCGTTTGTGCATGGCGAACATGTCCAAATTGTTGGGAGTTGGCCGCCATGTTTGCTATCAAGTTCCTTGCCTCCTCCGCAGTCTTGTCAATGAAAGCTCCTCCGCTCGCCGCATCCACTAAGTTCCTGCCACCAGAAAGTAAAACTTCATAGAAATGCTGAATTAAAAGGTGTTCACTTATCAGATGTTGTGGGCAGCTTGCACACAACATCTTAAAACATTCTCAGTACTCATGCGGCGACTCCTCATGGTATTGCTTCACCCCGTAGATTTCCTTCCTTATGTTAATTGCCCTTGAAGCTGGAAAGTACTTCTCTAGGAAGACTCTTTGCAAATCAGTACATGTGGTGATGGATCCGGAGGGTAAGTAGAATAGCCAATCCTTAGCAGCATCCTTTAGAGATAATGGAAAGGTTTGCGGTTTGATTTGCTCCTCCATCACGCCACTCAGCTTCATAGTAGTGCATACCACGTGGAATTCCATCAAGTGCTTGTGCGGGTTCTCACCTGCAAGACCATGAAAAGATGGCAATAAATGAATCAATCCAGATTTGAGTTCGAAATTTACGTTATTTGCGAGAGCAGTGAAAGTGATGCAGAGAGGTTGTTGATCCAAGTTAGGATTCACCAACTGCCTCAAACTTTGATTCGCAACCATCGTGTTGCTCTCTTTTTCTTCCTCAAGTATCCTTGCTTCTCTTATTCTCCGATGTAGTGTCCGCTCGATCTCAGGATCATAGTGAAAATATCTTCGTCACTAGACGATTCACCTGTACTCATCAACAAACCAAAGTAGTAGTGCGGGATGATAATAAATAATAATAAAAAATTAACACAATAAATACCAATGCCTTCCCCGGCAACGACACCAAAATTTGGTAGTGTTTATCGCATACGCCCAAATTAACCCTATCAAGTTAATAACAGTAATGAATGTAATAGCGTGAGTAGGGATCGATCCCACGAGGAAGGATATATCTTGTGTTAACTTATGCGAACTAAAATAAAAAGGGGGTCTGAAATCAATGGAATTAATACTATGATGCAAAATTAACTAAGTGAATTAACTTATGAGAAAATAGTGATTCTTGGTTTCCGGTTTGGCGTTTACTATCTCGATCATCGATCTTCACAAACGATTCAATTTCCATATGAATATTCATCATGGAGGTTTAATCCAATAATCAAAGTCTTATCTCACCTTAAGTTTAGTTAAGTGGCCAAAGCATTCTAGTTTAACCCTTACCAAACAATAATCAAAATACAAGCGATTAATTTAAATCGATGATAGCATATGAACTAGTGAGATCGATGAAGCTAAACAATATAATCCAAGCATCTATGTGTAATCTAGTCAATTTTTTTTCCTAAGAATTTAACAAACTCACAAGCGGAATTTTATCAATCTTAGTTGCTTCGTAAATTAGAGGGGTCAAACGATTCCGTATTTGATATCTAATTTAACGTTAAATTGTATGAACAGTAACTAGGTGATCAATCTAACAATCAACCATAACAATCATGACAATAAAATCAGAAAAACAATTGATACTCAATGAAAATCAACAATCAAAACTTAATCTTATGAGAATCATAAACTCCAATGCATCGTCTTCCTCAACCGAGAATCGCAAAGGTATTTAGCTACTCATAACTAAACAATCAAAACTAATCTAGAATGCATTAAACTTATAATAAATTAGTAAAAGGAAGAGTTAGTAAAGGGAATTACGATTCCGGAGCATCACTTCCGTATTCGTTCTTCGTTCTTCGAGTTGTTCTTCAAAAGTTTGAGATTCTATTTTATTCTATAAACTATCTTGGTATCCCCTCAAAATATGTCTAATAGTCTGATTTAAGGCCCAAATCGTGCGAATAGGGTAGGAATCGGGTATAGTAGGTAAAAATCTTTCCAAAAATCGAGCTTCCATTAAAATTTGAATTCTGTTGTCGATCGATCGCTGCATCGATCGTAGAGCGTTTCCATTTTTCTGGCAAGTTTCGTATTTTGGCCATAGATTTCTCACACAAACTCCGAATTAAGTGAATCAGTTGTCCACACGAAGATAACCGAAAGTTCTACAACTTCTCTCCTGAAAACATTTCCAAAATATGGCTCCAACATTAAGAAAATCGAGGAGAAATGAGTGACATGTGTCTTAGATTCTGGTTTTTTCCCTCTTTTATTCAACTTTCTTCCTTATTCCATAATTTTACCTCGATTTCTTCACATATTCATACATTTATACAAAATATACAATTAGGTGGCATATATATCAATTTATCCATCAAAACATACCAGATCGTAGACAATTAAGCTCAATAGATGTGTCTATTTCTAGTCACATCACGAGGTCTGACGATCGATGGCCGGGACTTGGCGATCAATCACGGAAGAGTATGGCTTCGCAGTAGGTTTGCGCGATCGATGGCGGGGAGAAGGCGATCGATCGCGGCTCGAGGTCCTTGGTTTTTTTCAAAATTTTGATTGTTCAATAGATTTTTGTGACAATGCCCACATTCCAATGGAAATATTACACTTTAAATGAAGTGACTGAGTTGAACTGTAGTTGGTTGTGTACTACTCAATTGAATTAATTGATAACTCATTTAACGTAGAATGAAATGGAATGCCTTGAGTAGTATACATGGTTCTGTATTTGTGATTAATCATCGTGATAGGATGATATATTTGGGGGTTGAGTATATGCTTGAACATGTGGTTGTGTGCTTATAATTAATATTGAGTAATTAACTATGTATAGAGAATAATCACTGGATCTCGGGGCTCGGGCAAGGATAGACTCTCACTATTGGATCATAAGGTACGTGAGACTTACGAGCATAGTTAGATATATTATTGTCGTGTTTATGAATAATATATTATTGTTGCAATCAATTGATATGCATTAAGAATTGTGGTAATGTCGTTGTTGAGCGAGCAATGAGTAAGATGATGCCGATGTTGAGCAAGCAATGGTTATGACGTCGCCGCTGTTGAGCGTGTGAGAGGTTAGAGTGCTGCCATTGTTGAGCGAACGATGTGATACGATGTGAACGAATGGTGAAATAATTAAATAAAATATATTTGATTTTCGTAAATCGCTATTGAATAATTTAACTATAATTGATTATGGAATGACGGTTTGAGCATGAGAATAGTTAATCAATGTAATGATTTTTGATTTTGGGAGTTTGATGATTTTGGTTATTGTGAAAACATGAATAGCATAGGAGATCACATATGATAATGGTACACACAGTGAGTACTCTGACTTTACAGCTTTAAATTCTGTAAATTATGAATGGTGAGATTGATGATATTGAGATTGTGTTATTGGTATGCTCACCCTGTGTGTTGTTGTTTCTGTTGGAACAGGTAGAACAGGTACAACATTTGCTCTGGAGTTGAGTTCGAGCTGTTAAATGAAAATGCTCTCAGGGCTGAGGTACCAATGTTGGTATTGAGTAATATGTTTATACAATAGATACACGTTTACTTATTCAATGCTCGCATGTGAGCATTCTTATGTGTATATAGATTGTATAAGGGTTTTGAGATCTCTGTGCATTTATGATTTGCATGCAATTAATTAAGGGAAATTGCATAATGAATTGAGAACATGTTAATGTGTTATGAGGTGTATATTTATGCAAATTGAGCTGTATTGAGAATTGAACATTAAGATGATTAATGTCGAAAATTGAATAGATGGCATGTTAAGGTTATTGAAGCATGTACGAGAATTCCCTAATATGATAAAAGTATGCACCATTAATTACGATAATGAACTAATAGTGGGATAAGGGTGTGGGGTCCTTACACCTAGGTAGGCGCTGGGGCGCTTCCCACATTGCCTAGGATCCTATGCAGTGCTATGGTGCCCTTAGTTTGTCGTTTTCACTTGTTTTCAATCAATCTACTTTTCTTCGTGTCTTTTTTGCTTAATTTCAATTCATTAAGCCTCCAAATGGTCAACATAAACTAAATTATATTTTTAAATTAAGTGATTGTATGAGTTGAATAAAAACATTTTATTAGAAAAACTTGCCCTCAATCAACATGTTATTTTATGTAACATCCTTATTCTTTAAACATGTAAACACCAACCATGAATTTTTCTGTTTCGGTGAGATCAAAACTGCAAAATCGATCCAGAAACGAAAATTTGGTATGCGATAGATTCATCAAATGAAATAAATCACTAAATTTTGTATATAATTTTTTTTGCCCAGCACACAAAATTATATTTAATTTTTTTTGGAATCCTGATTATGTTCTGCATCCATCTGATTTTTTTTCCACGGCTATAAATAGAACACCCCCCATATTGTATCAACAAACTAAAGCTAACCACCAAAAATGGCAAATAATCCCATCAAGTACTCTAAGCTACCACTTTGCTTCACAGTCTTTTTCATAATAACTACACTTCCTATCCATGCAAGTTCCTACCCTAATTCAGACCCCATTCTGCAGCAAAAATTGGACCTGGTTTCCAAGCTTCCGGGCCTATCGTCCAGCGTGAACTTTGCACACTACGCAGGCTACATCAATGTGAACCAAGAGTTTGGAAGAAATATATTTTATTGGTTCTTTGAAGCTGTGGAGGAACCAGAGACCAAGCCTCTGATTCTCTGGCTCAATGGAGGTAATACATACATAGACTTGGTTCGTTTCCATGCCATTTGGTGTTGATTAAACTTGGCTCGTATCAATACTTTTTGGTTCGAGTGCTAAATGACTTGATTCTTGTTGATCGGGGTTTTCGAGTTCTATGAATGGAGGAGTTGACTCATCTAATTATTGGATTGTAAATTTTTTTTAAAAAAATTAATAATATCTCCTCCATATACATTCTTGGTTTGTCTGAAAATTAAAAATTATAGATACTCATGGAGTCATATTTAAATAAAATTCTTAATTTTTTGATGGAGTTCTTCTTGTCATGGATTTTAATTTCCAAGTGCTAAATGACATGATTCTACTTCATCGAGATTTCGGGTTCGAGCCTAGTAATGACTCATCTCCTTAATGGGTTTTACATTTTTAAAAAAAAATTATTATAAATCTCCTCGATATATTTTTTGATCCAACTTACATAAATCAAACTTGAAGTCCGACATTGAAGTCATTTATACCCATAACCGTTTGGTTCATTTATAAGGGTGAGATATAGTGGGATGAGCCGTAACTTTTAACTACTCATCTCTCACTTATTTCATCACATCCATTATACCAAACGGTATTTGTAGGGAATAGGTTTGTGTAATTAAGTATAACCAAAAGTTTAACATGTATGTGATTGTGTATAAGGTCCTGGGTGCTCCTCTATTGCATACGGGGAGGCAGAAGAAATTGGGCCATTTGGCGTTGGGTCGAATGGGGATTCAATTAACTTAAACCCTTATTCTTGGAACCAAGGTACAACTCTCTATGGGTAATTTTCTTTATTTGGAGATAAAGATACATATACTAGAATTGAAAGTCATATTTCTCATAAGTTCATCGTTTCATGTCGCAGTTGCGAATGTGATATTTCTCGACTCTCCTACTGGTGTTGGTTTCTCATATTCCACAAACTCATCAGATTATAAGAACAATGGGGATAAAAGGACTGGTATGTATATTATTGCATACACAAGATGATGCACATAGGCTCGAGTGATGACAACTTTAAAAAAAAAAAGTTATATCTGATTTTATATAACTTACGAATTTCGTCCACTCGTATTCTGTCACACCCTCGAGTCATCGACTAGGGATGAACCTACGTGTAACATTAGGGCAGCTGCCCCTCCAAAAAAAAGTTTAATTACCTTTAAATTTTTTTCTTTCAAAATTCGTACTTTTGCCCCAAAAAATTACATTTTACCTCACAAAAAGTTCTTTTTTGCCCCCTCTAACTTATATTTTGACCACTTAAGATTTTATTTGCCCTCCATTTTTTATATTATTGTTTGTTGTCCGTATAAAAGCTTTAGATTCGCCCTGACGAGCTGCATTGATTTCTAGATCAGTTCATTTGTAGTATGACATAATTTACTTTGTGCAACCATGTGTAGCTGAGGATTCCCTTGTGTTTCTACTGAACTGGCTAGAGCGTTTCCCGCAATACCAATGGAGTGAGTTTTACCTTACTGGAGAGAGTTACGCAGGTACATACATGCAGGTATATGTAATTATGGACAAAGTCCGATAGGTGGGCGTAGCCACGATTTTAAAATCAAGTTAACAAAAATTTGAATAAAATTTTATGATGGATAAAATTCATATTTTTAT
The DNA here is from genome assembly GCA_907163345.1 of Haberlea rhodopensis. Taxonomy (NCBI): domain Eukaryota; kingdom Viridiplantae; phylum Streptophyta; class Magnoliopsida; order Lamiales; family Gesneriaceae; genus Haberlea; species Haberlea rhodopensis. The sequence goes on from CAJQUN010000192.1 coordinate 73,091, forward strand.
TATTTTCTAGATTTTAATAGGCAAAATCGTATCATTTTAAAATTTTCTGTCGGGCAAATACCCACTTTTGCCATGCCTAAATTATGCCCCAGGTGCACTCTGTGTTTCTTTATCACTTAAGACACTGTTTGATATATTTATATGGAGGATGAGCCTTAGTTTCTTGCTGCAGGCCATTTCATCCCACAACTAAGCCAGGAAATTTTGAAGCACAACAAAGCATCAGAAGAAACAAAGATCAATCTCAAGGGCATCTTGGTATACATGATTTAGTGGTGCTCTTGTGTGTGCTATGATATTAGATATGTCGACATATCTCGATAAATTCGACTCTAACGTATAACTTCTGGGACGTCTGTATGCAGTTGGGGAATCCGTTGATCGACGATCACTGGGATCAGGTCGGAATTTTCCAGTTTATGTGGACAAATGGGATGATCTCGGATGAAGCATTCAAGAACTTGAAGGCTAATTGTTCTAATGAGCCTTATTTGAACTCGTCAAAGGCGTGTGAGGACGCCCATAACAGTGCTGCGGCTGAGATTGGTAACGTTGATTACTACAGCACCATTACTCCTCCTTGCTCATTAAACTCTGCCTCATCAAATAGAGGTCTCAGATCATGGCAGGTAATGGATGCTGCTTATACATTTTTTGTGTGAAGATGTTGTTTGGTTGGTATTTCAATCCAATTCAACTCGAAAGTCCTTGGAGAAAAGGAATTGAAAATATTTTTGAAATAGACAGTTTACTGTTTACCCAATATATACATAAAATTAGAAAAAAAAAGATTTGACAAAGTTTCACCATGCGTTATTTTACCTCGGATTCGGTTGGATGTAACTTACTCCTTGTGTGGTTTGAAAGTAGACAGTACATCCATATGATTTATAAGCATGTGCAAAACAATCCTCCTAAACAGATGTACTTTCGTCCCAATAAGCCAAAAAATTTGAAACTTGCAAACCTTTTTTCGTCCCAACAAGCCAAAATTTTTGAAAATTGTTTAGGGGAGGAGCACATGGGTAAATAGCATATTTACAAACCAAGCTCGGTAAAATGCTTATTACCGACGTGGGCGACAAAGTTCACCATCGAGGTTATACTAAAAAGAGACATTAACATCATATTATGTGGTATAGGTTGGTTTGCTTAGAGAAGATTATGATGCTTGCACGGAATACCACTCATACGTCTACTTCAACGAACCAGAGGTTCAAGAAGCTCTTCATGTTCATAACTCTCCTATAGATTGGGAGCCTTGCAAGTAATTAATTATCCAATTATATATTATCCTTTAGCATGAAACATATTGTTGAAAAGTTTTCTCTGCGTACAGCAATCAAGTGCGTTATACTTGGAAAGACTCCCAACGATCCCTTTTGAGTACCATCAAAGCACTCACTCGTCAAGGACTTCGGATTTGGATATTTAGGTTCGATCTACCTACATATTTGATATAATAATAATATGCGAAATGACTTAACAATTATACATTTTATTCTATGGTAGCGGAGACACTGATGCTTCGATACCCGTAACATCGACCCGTTATAGCATCCGTGCTATGAGACTTCCGACACTAGAAGCTTGGAGACATTGGTCTGTAGATGAAGAGGTACGTTATATTTAGATATCTATTTTTTTTCTCTCGCAAATAAGATTTTTATTCGACGAGTACGAGTACTCCACAAAGAAAAAATACATCGAGCTTACCCAACGCTAACATACATACTAAGCGTAAATGAAAACAGGGGTAGACCTAGAAATCTTATCTAGGGGCAAAAAATATTAATATAAAAAATGGAGAACAAAAATTTTAAGTGGTCAATATGTAATTTTGGGGGGTAAAATATAATTTTTGTGGAGTAAACTCTATTGGAGGGTAAAATGTAAATCTTTTAAAAAAAATTTATTTAGGCTAATAAAAACATTTATTTTTTTGTTACGGGGGGCACTTACCTTTCCTTGCTTAACGTTGCTCCTGCCCTGAATGAAAATGACCACCTTTGTTCATACACAAGTGGAATGCTTTGTTACAATTTGTTTTACCATTGAAATAATTAATGGATATTTAGAGGTTTTATTTTATATATATGTAGGTCATAGGTTGGACGCAAGAATACAAAGGATTGAGGTTTGTAACGGTGAGAGGAGGAGGTCATGAAGTGGCTCTACACAAGCCAAAAGAGGCACTTATAATCCTTAAATCCTTTTTGGCTGGGAAGCCATTGCCCACACCAACAATTAGTGACTCCTGAATTACTCCATCATCTGAGAACATATTATGTCGTATAAATAAGTTTGAAAATATGAAATTTTCATGTTTTCGAACCGTATTGTGCTAATAAAACTTCATCTGTGTTGTGCTAATAATATTTATCTCTTTTCAGATATCGTTATATTTTGTGACTCTGAATTCTCAATCACGCACAATACGTATATTATTGTTAAAAAGTTTTATTATTCAGTGAATCCAACCTAAACTTTATCTGATAGTCTCATTTACTATAAGTCTATAAGAGAGGAATACAACCCAAAGGTCATAACATTATTAGAATCAGTTTTCATCATATATATATATATATATATAAAGAGAGGAATACAACCCAAAGGTCATAACATTAAATAAATTAAAATAAGTTTTCATCGTATGTATATATATATATATATATATATATTGTTAGTTTCGGATTTTAAAGATGACAAACAGACCAGATCGATCGAGCATATGACAAAACAGATCAGACCAATAAAGTCTATCTCAAAACAGACCAGATCGTTGTAAACCAGCCTGACCAGATCGACGCAGATCCATATCGATCAATAAGATCAGACGTGACCAGCTCGATGCAGATCAGATCAGAACAGACAAAGTTAGTAAGCTTCGTTCTTCAGTCTAAATAATTAACGGCTATTTATTGAAGCATTTAATGGTGCATTTAATGCTGAACAAGACCAAGGACTGAAGATTACTTTAAATAGAAAATAGACAAATGAGAGTCTATCTGACAAGCGCCGAAAGAACAGGCCAGAAGGGAAAGTATCTAAAGTAGAAGACTGCAGCTTGTTCAGATATTGACCAAAGTATAGAGTTGCACACAAAAGAAAATATTGTCGTTGGCAGAGACGATTATATATAGGTGCAACTTCAGAAGCTCAAATAGAGGATGAGACACAAGAGATTCAAAAACGCATAAAAAGATTATCGAGCATTCAGTTTAGCAGAACGCTATCATCGGAAGATTTCAACTTATCGATCTGCTCAAAATTAGAAGCACTGCTTATCGTTTTATTTGATCATTAAGGATCACTTGTGCTTAGATTAAACCACTCTTTCAATTGTATTTTGTTCTAAGATAGAAGAGTGATTCCTTTGTAACTGTCAGACAAATTGTGTCTGAACAGATTGAGAGACTAGGAGTTTCAGTCTGGTAGTGGGGTAAATCCAGCTGAATCGGGTTTGTATCGAAATTCCAGAAACATATCTCGTCTACTTACATTTCACACTATCTTGCATTGCATAGTAACCGTTCTTACTAGCTAAGAACACATCGTTTCCGCACTTTCATTTCAGTTGTCTGTTCTGCTTAAGTACTGGTTAAGAAACATATTTCATTTACTAACCTGAGTGAAATCAATAAGAATTAATTTTAAGAGGAGTGTTCATTCACCCCCCCCCCCCCCCTAAACACTCCCGTCCGATCCTAACAAGTGGTATCAGAGCGGGCATTCTTAATCAATAGAATACTTGGACTGATGGCATCCTTCAACAAGATTCTCATGTTCTCAAAAGAAGATTATGATGATTGGAGAATCAGAATGCAAGCTCACCTGGCAGCTCAGGATGATGATATGTGGTACATCATTACAGACGGACCAATGAAAATCTTAAAAGTGAATCCTGCACTAGGAGGGTCAAGTGGCGAACCTCAAATGATCGAGAATGAAAGGGCTACCTGGACAAATTAAGAAAGAAAGAAAAGCCAATCTAGACAATGTAGCCAAGGACATCATGTTCAAGACTTTGGACAAGAACATGTTCAGCAAGATTAAGATGTGCTCCACTGCCAAAGAAATTTGGGAGAAGATTGCACAGCTCTGTGAAGGGAACGATCAGATAAAGGAAAACAAGCTGACCGTAGCTCTACAAAAATTTGAGAGCATAAAGATGAAGCTTGGAGAAACTCTAAACGAGTTTGATGAAAGAGTTATTGGCATCATCAATGAACTGAACGGTCTGGGCAATGACTATTCCAACATAGAGATTGCTCTGAAGGTGATGAGAGCATTGCCAAAGGAATGGGACGTCAAGACAATTTCCATGAGGGAGTCTAAAGATCTGAACAATGTCGAACTCCATGATTTGTTCGCTGATCTTAAGGCATACGAGTTTGAGCTGATCACCAGAGGTGAAGCAGAGCCATCCACCTCTCAGCCAAACAAGGCACTTGCAGCCATTCCAGACCAATCCACCCCTCCCACAGACCGATCTATCGAACATATAAGTAATGATGCTATGTCATTATTTATCAAAAAATTTGGCAAATTCATGTCAAAGAACAAAAGGAATTTTAAACCTTCTCATCAGTATTGATGTGACTCGTGATTTTTGAGTATAAGGTAGAATAAAGTGTTAATGAAAAATAACGATAAACACACCAAGATTTTTTACGTGGAAAACCCTCAAATTGAGAGAAAAACCACGGGACCTAGTCCAGTATAAAACTTCACTATAAACGTTGATGATTTACAAGACTTTCTGGACACAAATTACAATCGCTCAATGACTTATACGAATATTTTTGAGAAATAATAAAAAAGACCTAACAGACATGAATTTGCTCTCTTCGGAGTCTTTTTGCCCAGAAAATTCCAACCCCCTCTACGATGACATCCGCGGGTATTTATAGGACTATTCCTAGTGATTGGCTTGCGGTGGATCCGGAACACGATGTCCTCTGATCGTGGCTTGACTGGAGCCCATCGTGTCCGAGAAATACGCGCCCCATTACTGCACGTTTATTCACGCCGGTTAATTTGTTGGTTACTCCCGGGTCTTCCGCTAATCTTTGACCATAGAACCGAGGAGGGTTTAGCAGCTGTTCGGTAAAACCCTGCTCGGTGCTATCTGCTCGGTGTATGACTTGTTCGGCTATTGAGGAGATTTTACCCGAGGAAGTCAATATGTCATATGACATCACCTCACCCCCCTAAAGTAAAGCAAGACGAGACTTTTGAAGTCTTGTTTTATTGTCTTCGGGTAAAATCTTAAACTTAACCTGCTCAGGATCTTTTTGCCGCCCTTTTTTCCCGCTCAAAAATTTCAAATGCCACGCGACGTTTCGTTTCCCGAGGCACCTTTATGACCGTCCATTCTCTTATTTTTGGACGGTGAAGATTGGATGACTGTTCATATGGTCCCCGCTATAAATACCTCTCCCTTTTCTTCATTTGTTTTTACTTTGCTGCATTTTGCTTCCGAGCTAGCACCAGACGATCGAACAACTTTCCCCCGCAGTCTTCATTTTCTTAATTACCAAGTATGATTTCTTCCTCAGCTGACTCTTCATTGCAAGCGATAGATAGGTTCAATGAAGGAGACGCTCTTAGCCCCTCTCCTCAATCATCTTCCTCTTCTTCTGATAGTGACAGAACTCTAAGCTCCTCTGCCGCGTCAGCTGCTCGTATACAAGAGCAGAGACTTGCTACAGAGCGAGATTTAGCTAAAGCCCGCGTTCCCTGGTTCGAGATCTTCGAGTCTGAGGTTAAATTGACTCAGCACCTTATCAATATCCGAACTAAATGGGGGATTTCCGAGGGGACTTCTATTATTGCTCCCCCTTCTGGATCTCGTCCTCACTTACCCCCTAAGGGGTATTTTCCTTTTTATATAGACCAGCTCCGAAGAAGCCTTCGCTTTCCTATCCCTCCTTTCTTTATTGAAGTAGCCTCCTACTTTTGTGTTTCCCTTAGTCAATTATTCCCCAATAGTTATCGACTATTAGCAGGCTTTTTCATAGTACTTTCTTATCTGGGTTTTATCCCTACTCCCGAACTTTTTCATTGTTTTTTTCAATTAAATAAGAAAGAGATCGGGCTCTTTTACTTTTCCTCAAGGACAGGGGTTGGTTTCCTCAAAAAATACCCATCGTCCATAAAAAATTGGAAAAACTCTTACTTCTTTGCTCGCCCACTCCAGCCTTGGGATTGCCCTATGGAGTGGAGGGAAAATCTCCCGAGGGGCAAGTCAATCAAGGGTCACCTTGAGGAGGAACCGTATTTGTCCGTTCATCGTGCACTTGGCGATCAATGTTTTAATTTGACGGAGCTGATTGACGACAGACTGCTATACTTGTTCCAGTTGAGCCCCAAGGGTGTATCTTTGAAAGTGCCCCTCGGTGAGTGCTTTTCAAGCAGTCTTCTTCGTTTTACTTTTGACTTATCATGTTCGGACTAATATTTCTCTGCTCTTTCCAGAAACAAAAATGATGAAGGCTAGGATGGCCGAGAAGCTGAAGGAGAAGAGCCAAAAAGGCCAATCTTCTAAGGCTGCTATTACTCCTGCTCCTCCTCCGTCTATTGAGATTTTGACTCCTTCTTAGGAGAGGGCTTCACCCGAGAGGATTCAAGCTCTTCATCGCAAGAAAAGGGCTACTCCTGAAGGTCCAAGTTCTTCGCCCCAAGCACCTCCTACTAAGAAAACTTATTCTTCCCTTATTCCTTCCGAACCTCGAGCCTCCTCTCAACCCGCTCTCGGTGTGTCCCGGCCTACCACGAGATACCATATCCCTTTGTGGACGTACCCCCCCACTGTTCCACTACTGAAAAAACCCTATCACAAAGCCTCCCACTCCATTTTGTGCTACACCCCAACTCAGCTGATCGAAAGTACCTCGGGGAACTGGCTTTCAGCAACTTGGTGAAAGACTTCTCCTCCTCCTTTACTCAGGTAAATGCTTTTACCCATTAATCTGTTTCACTTGTCTTTCTACAATACAATCATTTATTACTTTAACTTTATGTACGATCTGATGCAGGCCCACATGATGGCGGGTGAACTTCTCACTCGTTTTCATTCAGTTCGATTGGCTGATGGGCAGAACCAGAAGCTCATCAGGCAGCTAGAGGGTATGGGTGAGGAGCTGAAGAAAACAATGAGCCTTTTGGAGGAACGGCACTTGGCCCTGGTATCAGCTCGGGACAAGGCGGAGCAGGCCCTGGCAGAGGAGCGGACAAAATCCGCTGATCTGGAAGGTGCTAATTCTACCTTGTCAGAGCAGCATAAATCCCTGGCTGAGCAACATCAAGCTGTCTCCGAGCAGCTTGCTCAAGAGAAATCTTCCACTGTTGCTCGTGTGGAAGAACTCTGGCTCTCGAAGAAAGCTGAGTTTTTGAAGTCTCCAGAGTATAGCAACATGGTGGCTGACCGTGCTTACAAGTTCTTTGATCATGGTTTTGAAGCATGTGTCGGCCAATTTAGATCTCAAGGCTACCCTCCCGAAGGAGCTTCAAAAGATTTCCTTGACGTCAATGCTCCTCTGGAGAGCCTTCCCGAGGAGCTATTCCAGCCGTAGGGTAGAGCTTTTACCTTTTCTTGTATTTCTTTCTCTTTCATTAATGAAATCATTTACTTGTATTTCGGAACAAACTTACTATCCCGAGCACAAACACTTAGGCAATTTTAGGTTTAAAACGTTGACCAAACATCCCGATCCCACGAGTAAACAACTAAAATTCCGAACAAAGCTCGCTACCCCGAGCACAAACACTTAGGCAATTTTAGGTTTAAAACGTGGACCAAACATCCCGATCCCACGAGTAAACAACTAAAATTCCGAACAAAGCTCGCTACCCCGAGCATAAACACTTAGGCAATTTTAGGTTTAAAACGTGGACCAAACATCCCGATCCCACGAGTAAACAACTAAAATTCCGAACAAGCTCGCTACCCCGAGCACAAACATTTAGGCAATTTTAGGTTTAAAACGTGGACCAAACATCCCGATCCTACGAGTAAACAACTAAAATTCCGAACAAAGCTCGCTACCCCGAGCACAAACACTTAGGCAATTTTAGGTTTAAAACGTGGACCAAACATCCCGATCCCACGATTAAACAACTAAAATTCCGAACAAAGCTCGCTACCCCGAGCACAAACACTTAGGCAATTTTAGGTTTAAAACGTGGACCACTCCCGATCCCACGAGTAAACAACTAAAATTCCGAACAAAGCTCGCTACCCCGAGCACAAACACTTAGGAAATTTTAGGTTTAAAACGTGGACCAAACATCCCGATCCCACGAGTAAACAACTAAAATTCCGAACAAAGCTCGCTACCCCGAGCACAAACACTTAGGCAATTTTAGATTTAAACGTGGACCAAACATCCCGATCCCACGAGTAAACAACTAACATTCCGAACAAAGCTCGCTACCCCGAGCACAAACACTTAGGCAATTTTAGGTTTAAAACGTGGACCAAACATCCCGATCCCACGAGTAAACAACTAAAATTCCGAACAAAGCTCGCTACCCCGAGCACAAACACTTAGGCAGTTTTAGGTTTAAAACGTGGACCAAACATCCCGATCCCACGAGTAAACCGACGATAATTTAATGTTTAAACGTGGACCAAACATCCCGATCCCACGAGTAAACCGATGATAATTTAATGTTTAAACGTGGACCAAACATCCCGATCCCACGAGTAAATCATTAGAATTCCGAACAAACTCGATGAATCAAATACTTTCATTTTATTACTGCTGAATTCATAAAAAAAATAAAAAAGAAAGATTACACAAAATATTTCTTCAGGTTATGAATGTTCCAAGGTCTTACCAATTTCCGACCTTCATGATCCTCCAGCCTGTAGGCTCCTCTTCCGATCATTTCCTTGGTTTTGTAACGGCCTTCCCATTTGGGTGCCAACTTTTTTACCTCACCAGCAGGATTTGTTCTTCGTAACACTAAATCCCCAACTTGAAATGTTCTTGATCGAACCCTTCGGTTATAGGCATTGGTAATCCTTACTTTATATAGCTCTGTTCTTGCTACAGCTTGTTCTCTTTGCTGATCAATCTGATCTAACTCTTGCATTCTCTTACCCTCGTTCTGCTCTGGATCATAACATTGTACGCGGAGAGATCCAACCCCAATTTCCGCTGGAATGAGGGCCTCCGAACCGTATACCAGACTATACGGAGTTTCCCCTGTAGATACCCGAGGAGTTGTTCGATAAGCCCACAAGACTCCAGGTAGTTCATTTACCCATTCTCCTCGGGCCCCTTCTAGCTTCGTCTTAATCCCATGTAATAGAATACGGTTAATAACTTCGACTTGCCCATTTGACTGTGGATAGGCTACTGACGTGAATACTTGCCTGATTTTCATATCCTCGCACCACTCCTGTAGTTTCTTTCCCTGAAATTGCCTTCCATTATTCGAAATAATTCTCCTCGGTATTCCGAACCGACATACTATGCTTCTCCATAAGAATCTGATGATTTCCTCCTCAGTTATTTTTGCTAGAGGTTCAGCTTCCACCCATTTAGTAAAGTACTCAACTGCTACTAGGAGGAATTTTCTTTGCCCCGTGGCAAGAGGAAAAGGTCCGACGATTTCCATCCCCCATTGATCGAAGGGACAGGAAGTAATACTGCTATTTAAGACATCTGCGGGTATATGAGATAAATTTGCATGTTTCTGGCAATTGTTACATTTTTTAACAATTTCTTCGGCATTTTCTCTCATACTGGGCCAATAGTATCCTGCCCGAAGGGCTTTCTGATATAACATATTACTTCCCGAATGATTCCCACAACAGCCTTCGTGAATCTCCTTTACCAAATGTTCTCCTTCTTGTACTGATGTGCATTGTAAGAAGGAAGCTGAAAATCCCCTTTTGAACAATTTACCTTCTGCTAACACAAAACGCCTCTCCATTCTCTTCACCTGAGCAGCTTCCTTCGGATCTAATGGCAACACCCTATTTTTCAAGAATTTGATGATATGCTCTCGCCAATCGGATATGATACAAGGCTCCAAATTCATTATACTGTTGATAGCTATGTGCGAGACCAGAAGATCTTGTACCAGCACTTTCCTGTTCTTCCACTCATGAATGGAACTGGCCAACTTTGCGAGTGAATCTGCTCGGTATTATCTTCTCGTGGTATTTGCTTCAATTCCACTTCCTGGAACTGAGTCGTTAATACTTGAGCCTTCTCCACATATTTTTTCAACTTTTCTTCTTTCACCTTGTACACCCCATTTACCTGCTGTACAACCAGCATCGAATCCATGAACACTTTTACTTTTCGAGCTCCGGCGTCTAATGCTACTCGTAAACCTGAGAGGAGAGCTTCGAATTCGGCTTCATTGTTTGAAGAATGAAAACCGAACTGAATAGCTATGGCAACTTCCTCTCCTTCTGGACTGATCAGTATAATTCCTGCACCGCTTCCTATTTGAGTAGATGATCCATCTACAAATAAGCTCCAATGTTTTTCTTCGCGAGTATGAGTTACTTCAACCAAGAAATCAGATAAGGCCTGAGCTTTGATGGTAGTCCGAGGCTGATAAGAAATATCTAACTCACTCAATTCTGTGGCCCATTTCACCATCCTTCCTGAAATTTCAGCTTTTGACAAGAGCCTTCCTAAGGGAGTGCTCGTTACCACCATGATAGGGTGAGATAAAAAATACGGCCGAAGCCTTCTTGCAGTGATCACCAGAGCCAAAGCTAACTTTTCAATTTCAGGGTATCTTTGTTCGGCTCCCTGCAAAGCTCGGCTGACATAATATACCGGTTGCTGCTGCCCCAAATTTCTCTTGAATTAACACCGAGCTGACAACTTCCTCGGTTACCGACAAGTAGACGAGGAGGGTCTCATTGTGCTCGGGTTTATTCATTAAGGGTAACTGAGCTAAATATTCTTTCAACTCTTCGAAAGCCTTCTGACACTGATCATCCCACTCGAACTGCATTCCTCGCCTTAATGCTTTAAAGAAAGGCAAACTCCTATCAGCCGATCTAGATATGAATCGACTAAGCGCTGCTATTCTTCCTGCTAACCTTTGTACTTCGTTCAAGGTCCGAGGAGGGTTCATTTCTTGGATTGCTCGAATTTTCTCAGGGTTAGCTTCCACACCTCTCTCTGTCACCATGTACCCCAAGTATTTTCCACTATGAATTCCGAAGGTACATTTGGCTGGATTTAACTTCATGCCAAATCTTCTCAAAGTGGCAAAGACTTCCTCCATATCTTCTATCAGATTTTGGGCCTTCTTGCTTTTGATCAGGACGTCATCAACATAAACCTCCACGTTCCGTCCTATTTGATCTCTGAACATCTTATCCATCAGTCTCTGATAAGTAGCCCCAGCATTTTTTAATCCGAAGGGCATGACGACATAACAAAAATTCCTCCCGTTGTGACAAAGCTAACCTTGGACTGATCCTCGCGGGCTAAGGGGATTTGATGATATCCCTGATAAGCATCCATAAGACATAACAGCTCATGTCCCGCAGTAGAATCCACTAATTGATCAATCCTCGGCAATGGATAACAATCTGTGGGACACGCTTTGTTCACGTCCCGAAAATCTACACACATCCTCCACTTGTCTCCTGTTTTAGGTACTAGAACCACATTTGAGAGCCATGTAGGGAAACTAATCTCCCGTATATGGCCTGCCTTCAGAAACTCCTCTACTTGTTTAGCTATGACGGCATCCTTCTCGGGTCCGAAATGCCTTCTCTTCTGCTTAATTGCCCGAGCACCCGGGTCAACATTTAGATGATGCTCAGCAATCTCAGGTTTTACCCCAATTAAATCAGAGGTATTCCAAGCGAACACATCCACGTTATCTATTAAGCACTCAATCACCCTTTTCCTCAATTCGGGATCCAACTTGGACCCAATGCGAGTAGTTTTTGCCGGGTGACCTAACTCGATACTCATAAATTCCTCCTCGGGGACTATCCGCTCCTCCGCCTCAGCCTGTCCAAGTTTCCTCTTATTATTTCATCGCTCCCCTTCTTCTCTATTATTTCCCTTGTCTTGCTTTAACTCTTGCACATAGCATTTTCTTGATGAACTCTGACTTCCTCTTACTTGTCCCACTTCCTCTCCTACTGTGAATTTTATCTTCAAGTGATAAGTAGAGGCAACCGCTGCGAAGGCCGTTAATGCCGGCCGACCCAATATTATATTATAGGAGGAAGGTGCATCGACTATGAGGAAGGTGATCATCTTCGTCTTTTTCTTGGACTCCTCTCCTAATGTGACGGGTAAAGACACTTGTCCTATAGGACTTATGACTTCTCCGGTAAACCCATGCAAAGAAGTATTCACTTTTTGTACAGCTATACTTCCCAATTCCATCTGTTTCAAAGTATTAAGGAAGAGCACATCTGCCGAGCTGCCTGTATCGACGAAGATTCTTTGCACATTTTAGTTGTCCACTGTGGCTGAAATAACCAATGCATCCTCGTGGGGAAAATAAATCCCTTGTAAGTCTACAGGTCCGAAAGCTATAGAAGGACTCTCCTGAATATGACTTGGATTAATGGATAACACTTCGAGTCTTCGAGCATAACTTTTTCTTGCTCGGTTAGAGTCTCCACATGATGTTCCTCCGAAATCATATGTATAGTTCCTCGGTTAGGAACATTGCTCACAGTTCTTTCCCTGGTAACTTGATTTCCGCCCTCCACTCTTTCCCCCGTACTGCCCAAGGAACTGGCTGAAGTGCTCCTCTCCCTGGATTAACATTATTCCGAGGGAAAGGAGCACTGTTCCTCAGGTCATCGTCAGCTCCTCGCCTTACACCCATTCTTCCTTCATGAACGCTCCCTCCTTATGCACTTCCTCCTCGGAATACTCCTCTTCCATAAGGTCCCCCCCGACCCCTCTTCGGCATAATTTGATTCATGGCTACCTCCCGATAAGGTCTCATCGGTAGGTACTGATCAAAGTTCCTCTTAGGTTGTTCCAGTGGCCTCTCCTTCCTATTGACTTCACCACCATTTTTTATTTCCTTCTTCTGTTTCATCCTCTGCGCTTCCTCCAAATTAATATATTTAGAGGCACGCCCCAGTAATTCATCATAATCCGATGGTGGCTTCTTGGCCAACGATCTGAACAGATCCCCCTCCCTCAACCCTTGGGTGAAAGCGCTGGCTAGTATTTCAGATGTCACATGCGGAACATCAAGGCATGCTTGATTGAATCTTTTCAGAAAATCCCGCAGGGACTCCCTATCCATCTGCCTGAGACCGAACAAACTCAAGGCTGTTCTCTTGCAACTTCTACTGCTCGTGAATTGATGAAGGAACAGCGAGCTGAATTTAGGAAAGGAATCCACTATTCCTGAAGGTAATTGATTGAACCACGATTGAGCAGCGCCAGCTAGGGTAGTCAAGAACACTCTACATTTCACCCCATCTGACAGCTGATGAAGGAGTGAAGCATTCTCAAATCGAGACAAATATTCTTCTGGATCCGTGCTGCCATCATAATTCCCCACACTTAAAGTTCTAAAATTAAGAGGCAGAGGATCATCAATGACTTGAGGAGTGAATGGGGTGCTCCTCCTTGCCGAGTTAATACGACCTTCCATTTTATTGCCCATTTTTTGTAACTCCTCCTTTAAATCCTCCATTTGATGGGGCAAAGCCCTATCTATTTCATCATTTGAATGATTAAATAAGTCCTTCAATTCTTCAGCCTCCTCCTCCGACTTCTTTATAGAAGTTGAGTCTTCCTCTTCTTCCTTATTTTCTTCCTGACAGGGGGGGGGTCATAAATTGTTTCATAACATCTCCGACAGTTTTAGCAATCATCTCAGTCAAATGTTCCATGGGTATTCCTCCGGTGGGTAATACTCGTGAAACATTCTGCGATGATCCAGCCTCCCCTGCTCCTTCTGCTTCTGGGCATGAACGTGGGGGGTGGGGGGGGGCGTCGTTGGTTTATCCCTTCCCGACATTGGCCCTCGCCCTTTGCTTCTAACCATTCGCCTTGGAATCTTAATGAAATATCCTTGCTTCAACGTCTTTACTCTTTAGTTCCCACAGACGGCGCCAATGATGTGACTCGTGATTTTTGAGTATAAGGTAGAATAAAGTGTTAATGAAAAATAACGATAAACACACCAAGATTTTTTACGTGGAAAACCCTCAAATTGAGAGAAAAACCATGGGACCTAGTCCAGTATAAAACTTCACTATAAACGTTGATGATTTACAAGACTTTCTGGACACAAATTACAATCGCTCAATGACTTATACGAATATTTTTGAGAAATAATAAAAAAGACCTAACAGACATGAATTTGCTCTCTTCGGAGTCTTTTTGCCCAAAAAATTCCAACCCCCTCTACGATGACATCCGCGGGTATTTATAGGACTATTCCTAGTGATTGGCTTGCTGTGGATCCGGAACACGATGTCCTCTGATCGTGGCTTGACTGGAGCCCATCGTGTCCGAGAAATACGCACCCCATTACTGCACGTTTATTCACGCCGGTTAATTTGTTGTTTACTCCCGGGTCTTCCGCTAATCTTTGACCATAGAACTTAGGAGGGTTTAGCAGCTGTTCGGTAAAACCCTGCTCGGTGCTATCTGCTCGGTGTATGACTTGTTCGGCTATTGAGGAGATTTTACCCAAGGAAGTCAATATGTCATATGACATCACCTCACCCCCCTAAAGTAAAGCAAGACGAGACTTTTGAAGTCTTGTTTTATTGTCTTCGGGTAAAATCTTAAACTTAACCTGCTCGGGATTTTTTGCCGCCCTTTTTCCCGCTCAAAAATTTCAAATGCCACGCGACGTTTCGTTTCCCGAGGCACCTTTATGACCGTCCATTCTCTTATTTTTGGACGGTCAAGATTGGATGACTGTTCATATGGTCCCCGCTATAAATACCTCTCCCTTTTCTTCATTTGTTTTTACTTTGCTGCATTTTGCTTCCGAGCTAGCACCAGACGATCGAACAACTTTCCCCAGCAGTCTTCCTTTTCTTAATTACCAAGTATGATTTCTTCCTCAGCTGACTCTTCATTGCAAGCGATAGATAGGTTCAATGAAGGAGACGCTCTTGCTACAATTGTGGTAAGACCGGACATTTTATTGCAGATTGCACCAGGCCGAAGAAAGATGAAAGAAAAGAAAGGCATCGTGATTACAAGAAAAAGAAGCATTACAAAGATCAAAAAAGTCATCACGGAAAGGCTCAAAAGGTTCTGGTAGCAGAGGAAGGTAACAGCAAGTGGGCTCAGGCTGACTCAGAATCAGAGAGCTCAGAATATTCATCAAGTGAAAGCGAGGAGGAAATCCAATGCCTAATGGCAGACGAGGAGACGAGTCAGAAAGACGAGGTATTCGACCTTGATTCAAATGAATTCACACGAGAAGAGTTTGTGTCTGCACTACAAGACATGGCTAATTATTACAGAATATTAGCTGAATCGTTTGAGAAAATTATAGCTGAAGCCAAAGATCAAACAGACAAGCAAATCAAACCAAGTTGTTCCAAGCTAGGTGAATGCAACAATCTGAAGATCAAGCTGGATAAACTGAAAATTTCTTATGAACAGATCCATGAAGAAAATTAGAGAATTAGCACACAAAATGCTAAACTTTCTCACATTTTCAAAACATGGACAAAATCAAGAGCCTCATTGGAAGAGTTGCAAGAGGTACAAAGAAGTGTCGGTGGCATCACCGTCATAGGCTTTGGCACCAATGAAAGCACCAAATATGAATCTGAGTTGTTGCTGGAAAGGAACAAATCAAACAAATGACATTTGTTAGATCCAGCACAATATATGAATCCGAAGTGCCTACAATTCAAATGGGAATCTCCTTCAAGGATAAAGGTTTGAGAAAGGGCATTGGGTATGTTGACCAAGCCAAGGAAAAAGCACCGGCGAGCTTATCAGACCAAACCCAAAGGTGCAGAATCTAAGGCAAGGAAGACCACCCAACTACCACAACTCACAACCGGTCCAACGAAGATATAGGTTGCCTAACAGGAACCAAAGGCCTCCATTTCACACACATTATCACACACAACACCGAAACATATCAGCACACACCACACCAGACACACACAAGCCAATAAAGTTGATTCAGGTATGGGTTCCCAAAGGGCTAATCCGTTCCGGACCCAAGTAGGATTGGGTACCAACAATAATTTTGTTTGATAACAGGTACTGCAGAAGCAAGTGTCTGGCTGGTACTTAGATAGTGTATGTTCTCGACACATGACAGGAAACATCGAGCAGTTGTCTGATATCACACAATGCACAGGTACTAAGATTACTTTCGAGGATAACTCAAAGGGTAAGACCGTGGGCAAGGGTAAGATTGTCCATGGTAACATTATTATAAATGATGTACTCTTCGTTGAAAATTTATGCTATAATCTGATTAGTATAAGTCAATTATGTGATAATGGTTATACAATAGAATTTAACAAACAACTTGCACTGTCAAATCATCATATAGTAGAACCATGCTTGTAGGAATCAGGAATGGGAATACTTATAAGATTAACTGAAATTTTGCCCAACCCGATAATCCTACTTGCTTCATTGCTAGTAATGATAATAAACACTGGCTATGGCATAAACGCTTGAATCATCTTAACTTCAAGACTATTCCTAGCATGTGTAAACATGATTTAGTTATCGGTCTGCCCAAGATCGACTTTGCTAAGGATAAGATCTGTGAAGTTTGCCAAATGGGCAAACAGATCAGATCATCCTTCAAGAACAAGAATGCCAAATCCTCCTCACGTTGTTTAGAATTATTGCATATGGACTTGTTTGGTCCCATACCAATAACAAGTTGAGGGGAATGTTGTATACTCTTGTTATTATTGATGATTACTCATGTTTTACATGGACTATATTTTTTAGCAGTAAAGATCAGACCGGCCCGAAATTGATCAAGTTGTTGAAGCGCGTTCAGAACGAAAAATCATCTGGTATAGACAGGATTCGAAGTGACAAGGGCACTGAATTTTCAAACCAGAATCTTGAATCCTCTCTAGAAGACCAAGGAATTAATTCAAAATCAGATGGAAAATATCAATCTCGAAGCTAACAGTGATGATGAGATTGCAGTTAACAGGTCAAGAGACAATCCATCGGAACCTGAAGTACTAGACAGACCGGATCAAGGCACTGAAGTTATACAAGATCGAGTTGATATCGCTGATTCGGAGGTCATGAACTCTAATGTTAAGACAGATGCTGACAATGTCAATATTGTTTCTCCATCAGGACCAGATGTTCTCGAACCAAACTACCGCCGGACTAAGAGACATCCCCCTGATCTCGTGATTGGAAGTCCATCTGTACCTAAAAGAATCATAGGACAGATGATGGATGAATTCACTCACGCTGCAATCATATCTAATCTGGAACCAAAACAGACTGACGAAGCTCTAGCCGACTATAACTGGATAGAGGCTATGCAAGAAGAGCTCAACCAATTTAAACAGAATCAGGTGTGGAGTTTAACTCCCAGACCAAGTGATAAGCCTGTTATTGGAACCAGATGGGTTTTCAGAAACAAGCTAGATGCAAATGACATAGTTGTCAGAAACAAGGCCAGACTTGTTGCACAAGATTTCAGACAAGAAGAAGGAATCGACTTTGATAAATCCTTTGCACCAGTTGCCAGACTAAAAGTCATTCGAATCTTTCTTACATATGCTGCTTTTAAAGATTTCAAGGTATATCAAACGGACGTGAAGAGTGCATTTCTAAATGGCAAACTTCAGGAGGAAGTCTACATTGAACAACCTCCTGGATTTCATAGTCACTCATTTCCAGATCATGTATACTTACTGAATAAAGCAGTGTATAGACTTAAACAAGCTCCAAGAGCCTGGTATGACACTCTGTCTCAATTTCTTCTGGATCATGATTTCCAGATCAGCTCAATAGATAAAACCTTATTCAAATTTGTTAAGGGGGAACATACTTTGTTAGTTCAAATATATGTTGATGATATTATTTTTGGGTCAACTAACCCCAAGCTTTGCGAGAAGTTCTCTAAGTTAATGCAGGGACAGTTTGAGATGAGTATGATGGGAGATTGTCTTTCTTCCTGGGTCTACAAGTCAAACAGCTCAGCAATGGAATATTCATCAATCAAACCAAGTACACCAAGGAGCTACTCAAAAGATTTGGAATGGAAACTTGTTCAACTGCTTCAACTCCAATGAGTCCATCGATCAAGCTAGATACAGACGAAGGGGTAACGGCAGTTGAGGTAACAATGTATCGAGGTCTGATCGGATCGCTGTAATATCTTACAGCGAGCCGGCCTGATATTATGTTTTTTGTCTGCATGTGTGCTAGATTTTAGTCTGACCCTAAGCAATCCCACTTCATTGCTGCTAAGCCTATTCTTAAGTACTTGAAAGGATCTCAGGATGTTGGTCTCTGGTATCCAAAGATCCGGATTTTAACTTAATTGGATATTCAGATGCGGACTATGCAAGATGCAAGATCGATCGCAAGAGCACCAGTGGAACTTGTCAATTCCTAGGTGAAAGATTGATCTCATGGTTTAGCAAGAAGCAAACATCGATTGCCACATCCACAGCTGAGGCATAATATCTCGCCGCTGGAAGCTGTTGCACTCAATTGCTCTGGGTTCAACATCAACTCAGAGACTATGGCATTCAAGCTTCTGAGTCACCTGCGACAACACAAGTGCAATTGATATCACATATAATCCAGTCTTGCACTCTTTAACTAAACATATTGATATCAGACATCATTTTATTCGAGATCATGTTGGCAAAAAGGAGATTCGGATCGAGTACATCCCAACAGACCAGCAGGCTGCAGATATCTTCACTAAAACACTTCCCGAGGCTAAGTTTAATTATTTTCATCAAATTCTTGGTTTAATAGATTTATCTTAATATATTTGACACTTGCTTTATTTTGTTTTTTTTATTTGGTGTTAGCACAGATCGATATTACAATGGTCAGAAAGATACAGATCGGTCCTGACTTTCAGACCGATCTCTATCGATCTGATATTATCATGTGATCTGTTTCAAAACACTATAAATCTTTAACATAATAATATTAAAACAGCCCGGACTCATCTAACTTTAACTGCCTTACTGTACATACATCCTGACAGTTAAAATTTAAATTTCAAAATTGCAGTCATCGAGATACCGACATGTGTCTGTCATCTCCTATTTATCAGGCTGTACATTTCATTTAGACTTTTCACTTTTTACAAATTACTGCAGTCTGATTATCTCTCTTCAAAATCTTTCCGCCCTTCTTAATTACCTTGCAATCACTCAAATGACAACTATCACTCACACCTCTCTGTTTGTTGAGTTTGAAGCAATCTACAGGACCAAAGACCCATATGGTGACCATGTTCAAATCCTTGGAAACTTCAGGATTGAGGAAATTTCTGGAATGTGGCACGGTGATATATGAATCGACGATTAGAGAGCTTTTCTCCAACGCCGTTTCCCACAAGGCATACATCTCCTCCTCCGTCAAAAGCAAATCTATTGAAATCTCTCAGGTGACGCTTACAGAGACGTTTGGACTTCCTACATCCGGAATGTCAGATTTCGCTCACTTGTCCAGAACCACTATGGAAGAATTTCAGCGCCGAGTTCAGTCTTCGGACTTACCCTCAGGCTGTCATTCAAAAAGAATGAGATGTTTTCCACTTTCAAGTGCTCTGTGACATCGTCGGAAAGGCGCTGCTAAGCAAGGCTGGAGCTTTGATGCTATGACGTCGGAGAAATTTGGAGCAATGGCAGCCATACATTTTGGCCAGAAGGTGAACTGGTCCTCCATCTTGTTTGGAGTTCTGCTAGAGACACCTCAGCAAAACAGGTTGTCTGTTTTGCCGTTCCTCTGAGCAAGCTGCTGGAGTCTTTGAATGTCGAGCTGGGGAAAGCTTCAACACTCAGTCCATTCAAGGTCATCAATCCTAAAGGACTGGCTTTGCTATGATCCAAAAGTGCTCCACCAACTCCTAAGGATGTTCTGACTGTTAAAATGGAGGTTGGTGCAGAACAGGCAGGGGGATGAAGACAACCAGGGCCAAGCGCAAGCTGGTAGTCCAGATTGACTCCTATGAAACTCAGTCTGCTTCTACCATTTCACCCCCGCCAAACCTCTACCGAAGAAGCCATGAACCCAAATCACCAAACCCCTGACAACTTTAAACCCTAAACCAATAACTATCTTTCCTTCAACCAAAGCAACCACTGTATCCCAAGCTCCACCCCCAAATCCCAAGCTCCACCTCAACTATCCAAAGCCCAACCATCCAAAGTTCCACCCACTATATCCAAGGTTGTGACCCGAGTCCCCTCCAATATCCCTGTTGTCAAGGGAATTGTAATCAAAGAACTGGGTGACTACACCCAATATGGGATTAAGCCATCGGCTGTTGCTGGGAAGGGCAAAGCCATTGTGACAGAGTCTGCATCTTCCAAGCCCAAATCAGCTGCTCAAACAGCCATTGATATTGCCATGGAAGACGTAGAATACAAAGTACAGAAACTGACCGTCGTATTCGATGAATGGGCCGAGTACAGAATGGTCAAACACTTCAGTCTGTTCTTTGGCAAACTCAAGTGGATGCACAAGATGGAACAAGAAGTCTTGAAAGGCACAGAAACTTATGATGTTCGCATTGTGGTGTATCACAAGGAGCTGTTCTGGGCAAAACACAGACTGAGGCTTTCCAATCTACTTATCCAAAGCCAAGAAGGCAAATTTTGATGTCACCAGCCCGACTGCCAAGGATGACGACACGGTCATAGCTCAGCTGGAGATGGACATTCTCACTCTCCATATGGTTGTTCGCATACATCGCCAGAGGCTCAATTTTTCAACTCCGTCTCCCAGTCCGGATCACTCAACAGCTAGCCAGACTGCGGCAGAGCAAAGTTCTGAGCCACCAATTATTGAGACAGTGGAGCAGCCACTGCCTAATGCTCTGTCTGCTGCAGAGGATGAGGACAGGGAAGTATTATTAGAGCCTCCTACCATCCTTCATCCCTTTGCACCCTCAAGCTCTAATGTTCAGATCAGCACTTCAGCCATCCCAAAGAATGCTGTCATAGAAGATATAATTGATGTGGGACGCGCAGTGTCTGAAATTATTCAGGACTTAAACCGAGAGGAGCCTGCCAAATCAATCACTCATCCTCTTTCTAAAGCAAGCTCACCAGCCCAAGCAGAGCAGGCTGCTGCAGACCTTGAATTTTTTAATCTATTTTCTGCGGGTCTCAGCGAGCTGATCCGATCCGAACAAAGCAATTCTGTTGTGCCAGCTACCTCAATCTTTTTAAAAGATTTTGCGCCAAAGCTCGACCTCTCACAACCCTCGGACTCTACTGCAAAAGGGACAGAACTGGTCGTGCAACCTACTGAGGAAGTCTCATCCTATCTTGATGATACTCCATCAATCGCCAAGTCCCTACGAGACTTATCTTATAACTTTCTCTTTCTCTCCCAACGAGTGAGAGAAGTTCATCAAAGTCAGCGGACTTCATCTCTGAATTTTGACTCATTTAAGGACAAAATGATGTAGAGAATCAATATGATACAGCTTGGTCTGAACAGTCTGTTCTCCCAACAAGCAAATTACAAGGCTAGTCTGCGAAAAAAACAGATTGAGTTGGCTTCAGAAGTCAAGACCGCAGTTGCAAAATCCCTTCTCACGCAAGATAATCGTGCAGATGCTATGAGTGCTCAGCTTACGCAGATAATCAAATTTCTTCAAGAGTTTGCTGATGACAAAAAGGGGGGAAAAGAAGTCAGCTCAGCCGAAGAAATAAATAAGAGCTCAGCTGAGAAATAAATAAATTACTTGTAATGAATATCAGTTAATGTATTCATCAAAGTGTTTATAAAAGTCTCATTTTCTCAGTCTGTTCATTTATTTTGAACTAAGACTCTCAATCGATCTTAACTCCTTTAAACACTAAAGTGTTCAGTTAATTCATTTATTTTGAACTTAACTCCCACAAGAATAAGAGAATAAAAATAAAGGTTCTAGATTTTGTCATCATCAAAAATGGGGAATTTGTTAGTTCCGGATTTTAAAGATGACAAAACAGACCAGACCGATCGAGCCTATGACAAAACAGATCAGACCAATAAAGTCTATCTCAAAACAGACCAGATCGATGTAAACCAGACTGACCAGATCGATGCAGATCCAGATCGATCAACAAGACCAGACCAGACCAGCTCGATGCAGATCAGATCAGAAAAGACGAAGTTAGTAAGCTTAGTTCTTCAGTCCGAAAAATTAACGGCTATTTATTGAAGCATTTAATGGTGCATTTAGTGTTGAACATGACCAATGACTGAAGATTACCTTAAATGGTAAATAGACAAAGTAGAGTCTATCTGACAAGCGCCGAAAGAATAGACCAGAAGGGAAAGTATCTACAGTAGAAGACTGCAGCTTGTTCAGATATTGACCAAAGTATAGAGTTGCACACAAAAGGAAATATTGTCTTTGGCAGCGACGATTATATATAGGTGCAACTTCAAAAGCTCAAATAGAGGATGAGACACAAGAGATTCAAAAATGCATAAAAATATCAATCAACTTTATCGAGCATTCAGTTGAGCAGAACGCTATCATTGGAAGATTTCAACTTATCGATCTGCTCAAAATTAGAAGCACTGCTTATCGTTTTATTTGATCACTTAAGGATCATTTGTGCTTAGATTAAACCACTCTTTCAATTGTATTTTGTTCTAAGATAGAAGAGTGATTCCTTTGTAACTGTCAGACAGATTGTCTCCGAACGATTGAGAGACTAGGAGTTTCAGTCTGGTAGTGGGGTAAATCCAGCTGAATCAGGGTTGTACAAAATGTTGTATTACTCAAAGTCTTCTAGTGAATCCTTCCTTGATTGGAAGAAGGGGAGACGTAGAAGGATTTGCCTTCGAACTTCCAGAAACATATCTCGTCTACTTACATTTCGCACTATCTTGCATTGCATAGCCATCAACCGTTCTTACTAGCTAAGAACAGACCGTTTTCGCACTTTCATTTCAGTGGTCTGTCCTGCTTAAGTACTGGTTAAGAAACAGATTTCATTTACTAACCTGAGTGAAATCAATAAGAATTAATTTTTAGAGGAGTGTTCATTCACCCCCCCTCTAAACACTCCCGTCCGATCCTAACATATATACACACTAGTTTTTGGTGCATCGCGCAAGGCAGAGTGCCAGTGGCTACCTAATTAAGTGATAGGAAGTTGTCATCTTTGCATCAAATTTAGTAATGGAAAAAAATAATTAGCCTGTATGCACTTGTAATTCTTTTTTTCAAAACATGGTGCCTTTTTTATAAAGAAAATAAGTCTAGACTTTTTTCAAAGGAAGATCAAGACAATTTCTGTAAAAAGGAAAATCAAGAGAAAATAGTCTGTTAGCTTAGATAAAGCGATTTGTCGAAGTAATCACACCCTATATAAAAACCATGGAAAAATACATCATAGAAAATAAAGTTTCCAGATGATCAACACTTATCATCACTAAAATATCATTCTCTTCCTACCTGGGTAAAAAAACAAATAATTACTGAAAGGCAAAGTCATATCAAACAGCAGAAATGGATCGATCGAATCAGAGAAAAATTACAAATAAATACTTAGAACCAAAATTTATGTCCAATAAACCTTACCTAATTTCCTTTGATGAATATAGAAGCCATCCATCACCATGATGGAACCTTTAAGAACAAGAAACTTGCGGGGCAGTAAGCAACTACAATTATGCATGTGGGAGATGAATTTTTAATTACATATAAAACAAACAGTTAGGTAGATAGGAATATGCCTTGTCTTTTTTTTGAACATACAAAAGTAAGACATATAAACAACATCTTTAGGCAAAAGTGTTGTTCACCCCAAATGGCATAGCATACATAATAGCTGTGTTAGAGAGTACAAAAATTAATGGGGCACTTTAAAAGACAAAATATAGCTTGTACATACAACACGAGATAAAGTTAAATAGATAGTCAAGTTTTTTGGACTTGATCATCATTCCTCTTGTGGACATCTTCATGGGTTTGTTTAGTTAAACAACATACATACAATAGAACCGAACATAAGACATTTCATCTTAATGAATAGAAATGATAAAATGCAAATGTAACCCAGAGTTGTTACAAAAGGAAACGCTAGAACCTCTACATTTCGCCCGGTGTTCTCACATGGAAGTTACTGGAGTGGTCGACATAACGGCAAGTGCGTCCAATGTAAGCTTACAGAGAAGATATTGAATCTGCGAGCAAGAGAGCAAATCGTAAAAAATGGATGACGGAACTGCACAATCTACCATAGGGAGTAGGACTAGAATAATATGCAAAACACAATACTAGAAACCAAACACATGTTAGAACCAAGATGTGACAATCTTTATTTACATATTTTTTATCCGATAGAGTAATGAATTAAAAGATTATATTTTGGTGTAATGCTCATAATTTTCTAGCAAAAAAACATTTATGGCTTAATCATTGGAATGGATATGCAAATTTTAAAGTTATTACAGAGGAACATATGATATGGAGTTCAAGACGTGTTCAAGTTTGCCAAGTGCCCATGGAAATTAAAATATGGTGCACATTACGGAATAATATTAAACTATTCAGTTTTTTGGATGATATACTTAATAGAATACATATTAAAGTTAAACTATTAATTTCTCAATTACTTTTTCAACATGAAACTAAGAAATATGTATAGTAGCCAAAGGGAACTGGGAAACCTGCAGAACACAACAACCAACAAACTGACAGTGCAAAACAAAGCGAATGAGGCATCAATCACGAAATATATGCAATATGTGATATACCGTTTCCAAGGATGCACTAAAGTTTTTGGCATTTTAAATATATAATGTACGCAAAATAGTTTTTTTTTTTATATCTAAAATACACCATAGAAGCAAACACAAAGTACATGTGACGACATAGCAAAAGTGGCAGCAGCCAACAGGAAGAACGCTAAGCATATTACACATATAGTATATTTAAAACACGTTTTTCGTGGACAAATATAGCTTACATGATAACAACTTAAAAATGTATAATAAGTTTTGAGTACATAGATCGGTTTTGTATAAACAAAAAAATACTTAAATCTAGCAAACCACTACCGAATACTTCTAACATTTAAGGAAATTACCATATTAAATACTACAATATTTAAAAACACAGTGAGATACGACTAATTTCATCCCTTAAAATGCTAATGTCAGTTATCCAAATTCTTTGTTGTGTCGCTGAAAATTATAATATGGTTGTATCTAACTAAATATAAATATCATTCTTCCCCAAAAACACATCAATTGCTTTTTTCCTTCAAGCGTGGGTTTAAAGACTAGATTTTTTTGAAGCATTTCGGGTTTTTAAAATACGTACCACACTTATAAACAAGCAATCTAAACAGGAACCAAGTATGGAAACACAGGGCCCAAAAGCACTTAAAAGATAAGATTTTATAAACATGGAGATCGAAAAAAACACCCATCACCAAACCGAGGAAAGAACAACAGGCAAAAAATGATTGAACGAAAAATCTAAAAACTTAAAGCTTAAACATAAGACCAACCGTCCTTAAATGCAGAAGTAAGGAAATGACTAATATAAAAGCTGTAAAAAAAAATAGTTGAAATTGAAAAGCTTAAAAACAAACACACTTAGAACACAAGAAGTATGAGCATTAAATGATGGTGAAAACAAATGCAGACGTCGGAGATAAGTGGTTTGCTACATATATGTGAAAGAACACCAAACAATATATATAAAGCGTGGAAACCAAACTGCACAGAACCAAAACCATGGACGAAAGCATGGTAAAACACCAAATTCACCTATTTTGCTAAAGAAAACCAAAAAAATACGCAATCAGAAAATAATTGCAAGCTAATAACACCGGGCTTGCAAGAAGAGGAACCACCAAACATGTACAGAGAAGAGGGAGCCGGTGAATGGGAGAAAAGAGGTAGTCATTCATTGAAAAAGAATGAGGCGTTCACTCACACTCAAGCATGAAAAGAAAGCATCTGTAAAAAAAAACAAAAATCAAGAATAGTGTAAAGGAAAGAAATAAAAAAATAAGGGGAAATTGCAAGGAAGTGCTCTTTTTGGAAACTTAAATCATTTAAGTCTTCGAAAAAAAACTTTAGTGCAAGAAAATCCAAGTTTGATAAACTTTTATTCAAATAGGTTCAATTTTCAAATTTTCAAATCAAATTGGGTGCTTTATTTTGACTCTTTTACCCTTCAATGGTTGGTGAGATTACATTTTATTCCCAATGCTTTTGTTTAGTTTACAAAGAAGTCCCTATATAATATTCAATTATCTTTTATATCCTTATAATTATAAAAAAGTGGCATTTAATGTCTTCTTTTTACAAGTCCTCGTTTTGTCGATCCTTGGCACAAAATGGTATCAGAGCCTAGGTTTATTCTGGAAATACTATAATAATATCTTGAATATTAATTTGTAACCTATACGGAGGAGACGATTCAAGATAATATGGACCCGAACGAATGTTCAAAGTGTCATTCATACATGTGGTACTTCCAGAAATTGGAAGCCCTTAATCAGAAGCATATGGCAGTTCAACGCTTCAACCATAAGTGGAAAAATAACTAGGAACATGTTTATGCACACCAGGCATAAATCATTACAAGAAATTGGAAAGGATGGCTAAGAGGCTTCATTAAGTGAACCTCAACTACAGTTCCAGTTGGCCAAACTTCAGGAAGACGATCATCCTGAACACGAGGACGTTGTTCCAGACCCCAATGATCCAACATGGTCCGGACCAGAAGATTAGGATGGGAGAACCAACCTTTCGAGAAGTTGAGCCATATTCTTCTAAGATATCTCAAGATCTTAGAGAGATTCAGAAGACAGTGCAGCATTATGGATACCTTCAATACCATGTCCCTGCACAGATCCATCAGATTCAGTCAGATTGAGATCATGATTAAACATCAAGAAGAGGTTCTTGAAAACCTTCGAGATGTTCAAACCCGAGTTAAGGAATTGGAGTCAAGACCAAGTCCGACAGGAAGAAGAAATGGAGGATGGCTACCACCGTCGTACGGAACAGAACCCTTTTTACACCAAAAAGGGAAAGCGGAGGAGGTCCGAAGACCTTTGATGGAGACTGAAAAAAGGATTGCAGTCCTACAAGGAGAGCCCATACTTCCCACAAAGTAATGGAAAGAATCAACCTGGAAGATCTACGAGATCTTGCTGATTCATTTGCCGGATTAAATCTCGTAGAATTCAAGAAATGAGAGCTTGTACAAAGACCTCCACCACAAGAAAATTTCGGGTCACACAACCCACCCGAAGGTTATCAAAGTATGCCACACAAGGAAGATTTCTCTTCAGCATCTTTAGATCCCCCAGTTGGAACAAGGAACCATTCCTGAAGGCCAAATATACATCAGACGCCCTACGGGAAATCTCAGTTAGATCCAATCCATCCATATGGGCTTATGCTCAACATGGATATCTTAGATTTCAAGAAGTTATTATTGATAAATGGGCTTCAGCAATGTGAATAGCAGCAAGAACCCTTGACTTAAGCAAAGAATGATTCATTTTACTTCTTAAAATGAGTCTGAAAGGATCAGTCAAGATTGCCTGGGATATGGGAGATCCAGGTACCAATGAAGAAGTTTTAGCCGGAGAGTCCCTGAAAGAGATCGTGGACAAAATGGCAAAATTCTTTAAGATCTGTTTATTGGAGTAAGTTACTTCGAAGGAATGGAGTAAGAGAAGGCTAAAAAATATAGACAAGCTCTAATTAGCCTGGAACTACATAATATCTGTTATGTAGATGAGTACATCAATCGAGACGGTGTCCCGGAGAATGTCATTTCTTAAAGTAAAGCTTTCGGAGTTGTGCTACCAAGCAAAGCTCCAAAAGAATTTCAAGAAGCTCAGGGGAATCAACAAAATAGCTCATCTTTGTTGTACATGGAATGATATCCCTACAATTATTGGAAACTATCCCCAGCGACGAAAGATGAAAAAACATAGAACTCATCCATATGCCCGAGGAAGTAGTTCAAGAAGAAGTAGGTCTTCATGGAGACCTAGAAAGTTCTGGTCTAAACAAAAATCCCGAAGCTACAGATCGGGGCAAAGGTCAGGACCAACAAGGAGTAGATTATCGTCGACAGGTTCTAATCAAGCTAGTTCTAGTAGAACACAACAAAGAGAACTTTCAGACGCACACATACACGTGCAAATGAGAGTTTCAATGATTGTAACTGCTGGACATGCGGAGCAAGAGGACATATCTCTACAGATTGTCCAGAAAACCAAAGCCGTGGAGTAAGACAGTTCGAGCATACCAAAGAATTTGAAGTTGTTGTCTATTTCCAGGATTTGGTACAAGTGTATCAATTTGAGGATATTCCCTCAGATGAGAGCATCTACGAAGAAGAAATCTATTCTAATAATGCAGGTGAATCCAGCTCAGAATCAGAGTGAATGAGAGTTCCTTCAACACGTGATCAGAGAAGAGCCATCGGGGTTTTTCTCTCATACCACTGTTTCTCATAAAACCCTTATGAGGATCATGAAGGAGGAACCAAAGCTTCAACTATATGATAGATTTACAATTGGAGCAATGGAAAAAAGCCATGGATATGATTGATCTTTGAAGCAGAAGGCATCAGATTATCCATAGGGTAACAATAGGTGAATTTGATATCCCGATGGAAGTCACGGGAAACCAAATCGAGATGCAATTAATCCCCTACAGAGAAATCCAGGAGATTAAAAACAAGGTGAAAAGAGAGGTTGCTAATACACTCTCATGGATTCATATCGAAGCCATTAGAGTTATCAATAAAACAACATTCAAGGAAGGAATTGATTCGCCCCTCAACCTGGTGATTTTTGACAAGAGAATCCTGAATCTCAACGATTCTTGTTTGGAGTTGTTGCAGGAAATTTGTATGCAGGAAAGATGGCCTTTAACATTTATCTGAGGATTGCATACAATTTGGGAGATCGAGACTTCAACAAAGTTCTCACTCTTCATCAAGATTTTAAAAGAAAAGATTTGATGAAAGAATGGAACATGCCTTACTAGATCATCTACAAGGTGTCATACGCACTCTCAAATACTTATCATTCCGAGGTATTCTTGAGAAAGGAATTCATCGAAGTCCCCAGAATCTTCTAAGATTTCACCAAAGCAGTGTTGTCGGACATCATTGATACTCCGACAATAGGAGAGATCGACATGAGGATACAAGATCAACCTGTTCTGAACAGAAGCATGAGCCTTATGATCGAGCCAAGAAGGATGTCTTTCCAACAGGATAGGTTAATCAGCAACTATCCGGGGAAAAAACAGAAGGCAGCCTCAAGCAGAATTCAGAAAATCCCTGATGTATTCAAAACAACAGGAAAGATGAAATGCCCAGAAGACTGGAGTGAAGTGCAAATATTTTTTGACATTACAGAGAAAGATAATATATTCCCTTGTGATGTCCTCTACTATTTGCAACAACTTACAGTTGGCAAGTATCAAGGAAACCTTCAAATTGGTGAAATTGATCTAGCAATTGCAGGAACTGCGGGAAGAATCCCAGAACAGCTTATTCTAGGGATTGAATTTCTCGGGAACATAAACCTTGGGAAATATTGCAAGATGGAATGGAATTCACGGTGGAGGGGAAAAGATATAGGATCAGATGACCACCAGCCCATTCTCCATATACATCTCCGTCGGGATGTTATATGAAAAATATCGGGCAGAATATTTTGCAGCCTACATTGACTCAGAAGCTGGAATATGCACTGCCAGGAGAGATATCTTCCCCAAAGAAGTTGGTGAGAAATTACCAGCCATTGCCGGACGAGACTTTTCCAAGAGGATCCTTATCCTTAATGAAGGAGTCCAGAGAGCCGAAATAATCATCGGCTGAGCAGGCAGTCCCCATGGTACAAAGTCAAGACTCCACCTATTTATTTCCATGATACAGGAGCAGATATGTTGTTAGTAAACAATACAGACATACAAGCGGTTCGCATAAGAGAATAAGACCAGGAGACTTATTTTCACAACCCTTTGTGATCATAAGATTATTGTGCAGAGACTATGGGAGGCGTTTCACAGAAAATTTCCTATTAGTTTTCTTAGCAAGCGTGGTGATGAAGGAAAACTTTGACACCCAAAGATGAAGGATCATATGTTTGTGTTTTTATAATTTTGATAATCTGTGTTAATAGCAGTCCTAATCCTACATCTTTTCAATTTTTTGCAATTTTATGTTTTTCTACTGTAGTGCTGATGTGACACTATATGCATTATGCAATGTCGGAAAAAAGAATAAAAAATTAAAAAAAACCCAAGATAGCAGGCTAAAACTGAAAATTGATAATTTAGATGATCAAACCACAAAGAGACAAATTGAATGACCAAAATTGTAATTTTCACAAGCTCGGGAATAAGCTCAAAGTATATCATCTCAAAGAATTAAGTTCATTTCGATCTATTTTATATTATATAAATAATTATATATATATATATATATATATGTATAATTTAATTTTCCCTCAATAATTACCTTGGCTAATTTATAAAAATAAATAATTTGATTGCAATTTAATTATGATTAAAACTTTAAATCAAATATTTATCTGAATATAATTTTGTTTTATCTTTATATTCTATTGTAATATTTAGGAATTATGTACATATACCATTTTTCTTCAGAGTCTACACGAAAATGGCAATTTTCTATATTTATAATTCAAATAAACAATCTAGAACATATAACAGCTAGGCATGACCGCGGTTTATATTAAACCGCGGCCCGGTTAACCGTTGACCCGTTCACGGGTCTGAACCGTAACCCGCCCGTTATTATACGGGCCGGTTACGGCCACGGGCGCTGAAACCGTGCCGCCGGTTTTGAAGAAACCGTGGAACCGCCGGTTCCACGGTTTTTTTTTTGTTTTTTTTTATTTTAAAATTAAAGTGTTTGTTGATGAAGATTCGAATTCTTGACCTCCAACATGTATAGACAGCTTCTTACCACTAAGCTATTATAATGTTTGTTTTATATATGCTAACAGACAATATATAATATATATGTAATGTAATGATAACTGTTTTATATTGACAAATATAAATAAAAATTATCTAGAAAAATATGTTATGCTCTTAAATAAATATAGTAAAATAGAAATAAACTATAGCAAAGTAAATATAACAAAAATATTGGATAAATTCATAAGGACTAAAAAAATAGTTGTTGCAAAATAAAATATTATAATAATGGAGTAAATTATTATAAACAAATATAATATATATATTTTAATTATTCTACAAGCATTTTATTTGATTTACATTATATACAATAATCAAATAAGTATATCTTAATTTCCCACGATATTACTTACCATAGAAACTCGATAATGTAATATTTGATTAATTAATAAAATCTTTTACTAATTTGCTTATAATGATTTGAGAACAACATACTGAATTGATAATTCACTAATTTTATATTATATAAATTAATAACTTCTAATTGATAATCAAAAATCTCATTACTGACTATTTTTAACATAATAAGAACTTTTGTGTTGTTTTCTTATATATGAATAACAAATAATTCAATGTTATATTCGTCGATTCATTTTGTAATTAGTACCAAAGTTGTATATGTTTCATACCAATTTCATATGTAATTAGTATAATAATTGTAAATGTTTCAATACCAATTTCATTTGTAATTAGACCAAAGTTGTATATGTTTCATATCAACTTCATATGTAATTAGTATCATAATTGTAAATATTTCATAGCAATATCATTTGTAAATAATACCAAAGTTTTATAGGTTTCATACAAATTTCATATGTAATTAGTACCATAATTGTAAATGTTTCATACCAATATCATGTGTAATTAGCACCAAAATTGTAAAGGTTTCATACCAAGTTAATATGTAATAAGTACCAAAGTTCTATATGTTCCATACCAATTTCATATGTAATTAGTATAATAATTATAAATGTTTCACTACCAATTTCATTTGTAATTAGACCAAAGTTGTATATGTTTCATACAAATTTCATATGTAATTAGTACCATTATAGAAACATATCTATAACAAAGAAAATATAACAAAAAATATTGGATAAATTAATAAGAACTATAAATAGTGGTTGCAAAATAAAATATTTTAATAATGAAGCAAATTATTACAAAACAAATATATTATATACATTTTATAATTATTCTACAATCACTTTATGTTCATTATTTGATTTACATTATATATATAATAATTAAATAAGTATATATTAGTTTATCACAATAGACTTACAATAGAAACTCGATAATGTAATATTTGATTAATTAATAAAATCTTTTAATAATTTACTTATACGGATTTGGGAACAACGTATTGAATTGATAATCCATTAACTTTATATTATATAAATTAATAACTTTTAACTTAATATATTTATGATTAATCAAAGAAATCATAATAAAAATAACTTTATTGACATTTATTTCTTATGTAAATTGATAGTGACAAATCCGATTACTGATTTTTTTAACATAACAATAACTTTTGTGTTGTTTTTATAGATAAATAACAAATAATTCAATGTTATACTCGTCAATTTCATATGTAATTAGTATTATAATTGTAAATGTTTCATGTCAGTATCATTGCAATTAGTACCAAAGTTGTATAAGTTTCATACCAGTTTCATATGTAATTAGTACCAAAATTGTAAATATTTCAAACCAGTCTCTTTTGCAATTAGTATCAAAATTGTATAGGTTTCATACCAATTTCATATGTAATTAGTATCATAATTGTAAATGTTTCATATCAAACTCTTTTGTAATTAGTAGCAAATTTGTACAGGTTTCATACGAATTTCATATGTAATTAGTATCATAATTGTAAATGTTTCATACCAATATCATTTATAATTAGTATCAAAATTATATATGTTTCACATCAATTTCATATGCAATTAGTATCGTTAAATACTCAGATTCAATCAATTAAAATGACATTATCTTATTTGTGGTCCCATCGAGTTTGATGAAACAATTGGGTAAGTTTTGTAAGATTAATGACATGCGATCTAGAAAATTTCCACTAGATATACCAACACGTTGGAACTCAACATATAAATTGTTACATGATTCATATGAATATAGAGACTTAATGACAACTTAAAAAGTTCAAACTCTCTCATCCCCTTTACAATTCCTTTGTTATTTTTTATGATTCTTTAGAATAATTTTAAATTTTTAAATAATTTTTTAAATTTTAAAAATATAAGGGTCGAACCGTAATCATAACTGGTTTTAATCGTAACCGGCAGTTCACGAACCGTAACCGAAACCATGTACGAAGGTTAAGGTTAAGGGTCAAGCTCTTTTAAACCGTACAGTTCCAAACCGTCAACCGGCAATTCATAAACCGTAGTCATGTCTAATAACAGCTGTTGAATCCTCTCCAAAACTTCCATTCTCAATCAATCAGAACAAAAAAAATTTACAGTGCAGGTGATGGATGGCAGACGCGGGAGAAGATGGCGGAGGAGCAATCCCACGGTGCTCCCTTTACGCTCTTCCGCTAGCCAACTCTCCAACACCGTTTCTTGCTGGTGATTAATTAACAACGCTAACAATGATCTCGTTTACTTCTTGTAAATTTATTTATCAGAAATCCGAATGCTGTTGTTTTTGATTATTTGATATTTTATAGGTATTGCGATTCCAAGTTCTCGATCCTCAATGAACCCTTTTTCCAATTCGGTCGCCGATACTCTAGGTTGGAGTTGGACCCTTTAATTTACTTTTCTTGAATACCGTGTGTTAATGCATAATATGAGCATTGTGATACAGAAATTGTGTTATTTTTGGAACGGTGACAGGTGGTTTAGAGTGTGGTTCTCCATGGGAATTGGGTTTAGTATGGCAGCCCTCGTTGGAGTTACAGTGGTTAGTGGCTTCATCACCCTACTTTGTTCTGGATACTTTTTTATTGAAAGGTGGATTTTTATTTTTATTATTATTTTTTCAGATTCTTCTCTGTGAATTGGGTGCCCTACTTGTTTACCAAGGGAATACCTTCTTTGGATTTTCCTCTATGGTTAGTATTTTGGTGTTAAATGTTTTACTTTGATCTTACCCGTTATTTCATATTGATTCGAAGATTGAACACTACTTAGTGTTGTATATGAACGGTGATATCTTGATATTGATTATTCAGTTCAAGGAGAGTTGCTGGTTGAATTTTTTTACCCATTTATGGATGATTGTGTTATCTGTGTTAATAGCAGAGGTGTACTACCATTTTTAGCTATGGTTGGGGAGTGCCAACTCTAAGTTATGTTGATTAATTGTTTGGTGTATGAGTTAAAGGGCTGAGTTCCTTATAGGGTATCCCAACTTGAGAGATTTGCAACTTACACGGTACATTCACAATGAGTGCGTTTGGATAAAGAAGTCAGATTAGAAAAAAACACTATTTTCAAAAGAAGTGTTTTTCTT
Organism: Haberlea rhodopensis; assembly: GCA_907163345.1. Lineage (NCBI taxonomy): Eukaryota > Viridiplantae > Streptophyta > Magnoliopsida > Lamiales > Gesneriaceae > Haberlea > Haberlea rhodopensis. Next base: position 107,731 of record CAJQUN010000192.1, read on the forward strand.
GGTTAAATTCATTTTTGAATAAAAAATCTGCGGTATATAAGTGTTTCAAAAAGCTAAAAAGCTAGAAATGTAGTTGTTGTAGTATTGTAATCAAACACATAACTGCTTCTGCCTTTATTTTTGGAAATTTCCACGTAAAAGCTCTATATGTTTTTTAAGCTAAGTGCTATTGTACTCAAACTGGTCCATTACGCCAGCTATTGAAGTTTCATATTCATGGTTTTCCAAGATAATAGTGCCTGAATAATGAACCTTGTGCTCATTGTTGCTGAAGACAACTGCTTCTGCTGTTGCTTCATCCACTTGATGGTTATATTACTTTCTTATTCCTGTGCAGTTTACAGGATTGACCATTTCGTTCCCAAGCTTTGTTTACTTGTGTGTATCTTCCATTGTATCAGTTCTTTTCCATGAGTTTGGCCACGCACTTGCTGCAGCAAGGTTAAAATTTTCCCTCTTCCTCTTAAAAGCACCACAGCACCTTCATATGCCCCCTAAATTTTAAGCGATTAACTTTTTTATTTGTTATTCTTATATACTCATAGTCATAGTTGACTTTACTATTAAAATGCAGTCTCCAGTTACTTTAAGATAAAAATGACTTTACAAGCGGCAGTATCTCAATGCAATAGTCATAGTTAGTCACAGTGATACAATGGTCATCAACTGGTATTGTGTGAGACATGGCTAGGATTTAGCCCAGAAGATGGTGTATAAGTTGCTTAAATATACCATATGAGATTTTCGGAGCAAACAATATCCATGAAGGTTAATGTTTCACTGTGGGATTTCGCAGACCATTTCTTTACCGTTGATTCTTGTTGGCATCTATTATTTGACAAATGCAAAATATATGTGCTGATTGTTTCAGAAGTAGTACAGTTCATGCACGACTTAAAGCCCCTGGGAACCGTTGTAGCTAGAACACTTTTTATCTTATTAGGCTTTACTAACAAAATACAATGTAAATGATGCAGACTCTGTTTCTATAATGTTCAAATTCATTCTTCCCAGCTGTCTTGTTATCCACATTCGGTATTACCAGTTGATGTATTGATTGAATAATGAGATTGAGGATCAATTTCACAGCAGTTAATGTAAGTGTGACTTATTATGTGGGCTGCAGTGAGGGCGTACGCATAGAGTATATTGCCATCTTTTTGGCAGTGTTTTTTCCAGGGGCATTGGTGGCTTTCAATCATGCATCATTACAGACATTACCTGCAGTTGCTTCCCTACGTATATACTGTGCTGGTATTTGGCACAATGCAGTGGCAAGTGCCTGAACCATAATTTGTTCATAAATTATTTGTTTCTGGACAACAATATATGTTTCTGGACACTAATTAACTGATATGCCTCGTTATCATGTTCTGCAGTTTTGTACAGTTTGCACCTTCGTGTTGTTCCTTCTTCCCTATACTTTGAGCCCATTTTACATTTATGGTGAAGGTCCCATGGTACCCAAAACGAGGAATTTCTAATTTCTTGCTCCATGGTCATGTTTGTCAAACTGAATTTTACTTGTCTATCTTTTACAGGTTATGGATGTAGCTCTGTCTTCTCCATTGTCCGGTTATATTTCCCCTCGTGATGTAATAGTTTCTTTGGATGACACCCGCGTCCATACAACAGAAGAGTGGAAGCGCATGATTATGTTGCTGCCCGAGCAGACTAAATTGCTCAGCTTGGATCAGTCTAGTGGAATAGCAGGCGGCAATAAAGGGTACTGTGTTCCTCATTCTTTAATTCAGGAAAGCACTCACTCTCTTGGCAAATGGAATGAAACAAAATGTCGAAACGAACTAACCGCATTTGTATATGCCCCCTGTCTGTATTCGAGTGAGTATGACAACAATGAATCTGACGGCAATCTTCCAAAAAGATGGGAAATTCAGTGTTTGGATGCTAAGGATGTTGTAAAGTTCAAAAAATGTTTATACAATAAGATGGAAACTCCAACAAATAAAAGTGGTTGTGTTTGTTCAGAGGTAAACTAGAATATATATGTTTACTTTAATTAACATGGGTTATATATCTTAATTTTTGTATATATAATGTGTACATTTGGCCTGTAAAACTTGTGGGAACAGGTTGAATCTTGCTTGACTCCAGTGCAGCAGCCAGGTCAGCAATGGGTCGAGATCACATTTTCAAGCTTAGATTGTCAGAATCTTGGAAGAAATTCAGATTCCACAGATTCTATCAGTCGAGAAAGAAGCTGCCTTCAGACTTTTGTCTTTGTAGGCAACCTAATCTCCATGGCACACTCAATCCATCTGACTTCATATCAACCTCGTTCATATGTTGAATTGGCTGCATATCTTCCAAATACATTGGAAAGATTTTTCACCTGCTCCTTCTACGTCTCTATGTTACTCGCTCTTCTCAACAGCTTGCCGGTGCGTCATAATGACTATATATTTTCCATGTATTTGGTTATTTATAACTGTGGTAGACCTTTAATAAGCATTTTTCATTTTTTTGTGAAATTAATTTCAGGTTTATTTTCTTGATGGTGAATCTATCTTAGAAGGGATTATAGACCTCAACTTCATTTCCCTGACTTCCAGTAAGAAGCGGTTAATTCTACGATGTTGCCTTCTCGGAGGAAGCATTCTCTCAGTAACTCTATTCCTGCAAATGGTATTACATAGTGTAGTGTAGCCAATGCCATTATCAGGTTACGTTAGAATCGAGTATTATATTATCTTAAATGCGATTAGTCCGACCTTGCTCTAGTTTCAGCCGACCCTTCTATGACAATGCGATAAGATAATTTTTGCGACATCGAATATGGTTAATTCATTGATGAGGTTTCGTTGTCATGATGTTGTCCTAAACGTATGAGAATGTGAGAATTGTTAGAGAAGAGAGAATAGAAATGATTGCTTGAGAAAAGATCAATGTTTTGATTAAAAGGCTGACAATAGTTCCAACTTCCAAGCGATGGCTAAATGTAATGTGTGAGCTTGGGAAATGGAGAAAGCGTCAGGTCAAACTGCGACTTAGTGTGACTTAGCCCATGTAATTGACTAAAATACCCATCAGAGTTGTTTGTGAATGATATTAAAATATATATTTATTACTTTTACTTTCTATATATCTCTTAATTTAATATTTAATATTAGTTATTTGATCGCTCAAACTTAATACTCTGTATCATAACTGATATATTTAAATTATAATTTCATGCGCTATAGAAATCAAGCCAAGCAGTCCAAATGTTATGCCAACATTTTTTCCCACATCAACACCACCTATAGATAATTAATTGCATGGAATTTATGATCCACGGACACTCCTAAAAATCACTCGGTGTGGTGTCGAATACTTCTAGAACATCGACACCCATCATATACGCCCATCGAACATGTGTATCGTACACAGCCGATGGATGCGTCCGACACGTAAATAACAAATTTGGGTATTAATCGTACAATTTAAACTAAAAAGAAAATTGGACGTGCTTGTTAAACTTTATGTTAATTGAAGTAATATACATTTGGTGTTAGTATGAGTGATATTATAATGATTTCAATGGCATGCATTTATTTACGATTCTTGAATTTGGTAAAAAAAATTTGACGTTATGTTTATTTAGAAGTGTTTTTTAAACTTTATGTTAATTGAAGTAATATGCATTTGGTGCTATTACGGGTGAATCTTATGATGAATCTTACATGGGTTTTATAATTTAAAAAAGCGTGACTTTTAGTATTTTATAATATAGTATATGTATAGAATATATAAAAATATATAAGTGTGTATCAGTGATGTCTGTATCCATATCATGTAATCGTACCAGTATATCGTGTATACTATCCTAGCCTGGAATCATTGAGGCTTGTACTACATATGCATGCAATTACCGAGAATTATCGAGACCATCTTGGCTATTCCATGGGATAGGTAAGGTAAAAGCGCAATTACCCATCTTTGCCCAGACATGCTCCCCCATGCCGTATGATTGCACGTGCTCACACGTGCTTGCATATGCCCCAGACATGTTAGCCAAATATCCTCATAATTGCTTGCTGAACTGTCCAACACATGCGCCAATTATGGCCAAGTACAAAAAATCATATATGCTAATATGCAAAGAATTGATAAGGACAATTTACCAAAATAATCTTACTAAATAATGATATTTATAATAATAATCTCAAATTTTTAGTACTAATAAACATAATCCCACATAAATTTATTTTTAATAAAATTGCTCAAATTACCACTTCTACGTTAAAAACTAAAGGATTGGACATGTGCTGACATGTGGATATTTGTTCTTGAACTCATATATGCATGACATATATTCGTTCCATTTTTTAGAAGGAAAAGTTATTAAGACCACTTTTATTTTAAAATAAATAAAAAATGTGGAACTATAATCATTAAAACAATTTATGTGACACATTTGTTAAAAATAATACCTATTTGACTATATTTATTTGATTCTAAAAGTTTGAAATTATTATTATACACGTATTTTTGCAATTTATCCGGATAATAATTTTGTATTATTTAAGATGGAAGTAAAATTTAATCCTATTTAATTAGATCATATGTGTTTGTGAATGATTTGATGATGGACCATTTTTTTTTCTACTTAATATATTAATTTCAGAAGAATCTAACACGTGTTGTTAAAACATGAGGCACCAAATCGAAACCCTTACGATTTATGATTTGGTTCCCAAGCAGTGGCCGATGCAGTAATTTTGAGAATGAGCGTAAAATTTAATAGAATAAGTACGAAGGATAAAAAAAAATTTAAAGGTTAAAATATAATTTTAGAGGGATAAAATAAATTTTTTTAGGGGCAAATTAAAATTTTCAGAAGGTAAAATGTAATTTTTTTTCTAAAAAAAGTCTATTTAGTTTTTTTTTACAAGCCCCTTTGCCAAAGTGTGCATCCACCTCTGTTCGCAAGACGAAGAAAAATGTTTGTATAAACAAGGCATGTGCTTTATGAATACTTCTATGCTACCATGGGGAGTAGCAACCCTTATCCAAGAGTTGTGGCACCTCACGAGGTAGTATACATGGGGGTAGCCAAGAATATTTCGTACTTTATCTATTAGCTAATATAATATGATTGGTCTAAAATAGTTGATATATTATTTTATTATTATTTTATTTAAAATGTTATAATTTTTAATATTGAAGTGGTGTATAATTTGGTCTCAAATCGAGTGCATATAAATATTTTTCACGTTGGAATATATATTTATATAAATAGTTCAACCTCATTGTTTGTTTGGTTGTATATTTAACAACTTCTTCATTATCATGGGTCCACTGGAATTTACTCTGTTAGATGACATATCCCAGTACTCAGGTGTGATAACTTATCAACATTTATCCAGTATGCTAATTTAAAATAAAAATACATTTTCACCCTTTAATTCCATCAATTTTCAACACCCATTTGCTTTTCTTTCATTCTTCATCTGGTTTTCCCACTTTCTTGAGGCCCCCAAACACATGCACTCATTTAAAACAATTTATTTTATGAAATTTTAGAGTATAATATTAATATTTTTTGAACAGGAATAAGATATTATAAATAAGGTTTTTTAATATTTCTCCTTCTGTCTTGTAATTTACATATATGGTCAGGTACGAATATAGAAATTTTATTCACTGGGTAAAAAATAATTACATGAAATAGAGGATAAAAAAGTTTTGATGGCTCAAAATGTAATTTTAAGGGTGATAAATGTAATTTTTGGGGATAAAAATATAATTTTAAAGAATTTTAAGATAAATTTTTTTAGGGGGGTCAGAGTGTAGGTTCGTCCCTCTATATGACGGGGGTAATCTGAACATTATCATATAATACACGAAAGAAATCTAATATATGAAACTTTTATATTAAAATCACACTAAATACAATATATTTTATCTGACTATATCATTTATGCCTATTTTCAAATTTTTATCACTCTAAATGTGCATCCTTCGTCATCTTATCTGATCAATCATGCAGTACCTTGTTCATGTGAAATGTTTGTTCATAAATAGGGACGCATCATCTTTTCATAAAATATCAGATTCATGTGCTTCCATGCATGATAAAGACTTCTTACAAATATCGTCAAATACAGTGTTCTGGGATGTACATACTATTCATATGGAATATTCACGTGGAATATTCTATATAGATTGTAAATGAGATTGTCGGATATATGTGTCTTTGAGATGATAGCAAGCAAGTAACAAATGCTTAAAAGGATGACGTTGAGGTGATATTTGTAATCTTCATTTTTAAAACGATATTGCACTGCTGCGGTGCTACAGTTTCAATGGCAATTTGTTTTCTATGATACAACAACTATGATTCGTTGTAGAAGCACTTCAAATCACGAACCCTCTTAACCACAAAGGTTTAAAGGCATTCAAACTTTGAACAAGGAAGATGATGAACAAGATGAACATATTTTGATCATTAGTCTTGTGTTTTTATCTGAAAAAGATGTGATTAATCCAATAGGGGGTCGTTCTATTTATAATAGACCAAAAGATGCCATCAAAAGACATCATTTGGAGGCACCATCATTACATGAAAAAACGCACCTGCACAGGCACGATCGATCACGCATACCAGAACCTTGGTGACATTTTTTTCCAACTTTTGATGCTTGATTTTAATTCACCAAGAATTTTCTAACGATCACCCACATGAATTAAATTAATGCATGAATGCAAATGAGCGTCTTTAGCGAACTGTTATAGCATATGGAGAGGTAGCTTGCAGGTTGGAACCTTCCATAGTAGTATTCAATCAAATTTACTTGACTTAATAGTGAACTTATAGTCTTGAACTATAGAGTCATTGGTGTAAACCAAGAAGATTAAACCCATACCGTAACAATTCTAATATTCGTATTGGTTTCTTACGGCTATGTTCATTTCGGCCTTGGACTAAGCTTGGTTTCACAAGTGTTCGCACTTACGTAGGTGATATCCGACAAGGGTATCCCGCTATACTCCAACATATACATTTATATATCTTAAGAATCATTAAAAGCCTTTTGTCTATCATTATACACCTTTTACGGACAAATCTTATCATAGGAATGAGTTGGAGATTAGTCTCCAAGGTGTTTCTCCAATCTTGTAATTTGGTTGTCCCTTTTGAACATAGATCTTGGGATCTCCAGATACCTAGGTTGGATATCCACTACAAGACTTAAATTTGAGGTTTTAATCTCACTCCTCTCGATAGGCAATTTACGTGATCTCTCGGTTAACCTTTTATAAGTGGACCCACGACTTTTCATAACCAATTAAGATTATGCTTCTAGAATTCACATTGTCATATAGTATCATGTCTTCAACGAATGAGACTTACCATCCTAATTTTGTGTCTTTCTTATAGCGGTTTTGCTATTATAATATTTCAATTGCATGCACACTATTTTCTCAATAGGAAATTTTCACTTCACAAAACTTCGAAATCATCTGGCTTCTTCTCCGCTTTATCCAACGCTGCGAACTATGATTTTATAATGGATTAAGCTATACATATTAGAGAATTTCTTTCTTTCATTTTTTCATGACACAAAAGCATTAGCAATGGTTAACATATAACCATTTTGTGTCAGATTTCCAATTGAATCAATGTATCTTTTTAATACATCAATATATATCGAGTTTCGAATTTTAAGTGTTGTAGACTTGTAGCCTTAAAAATCCAAGTTCAATAATTTACTTCTTGTAAATTTGGATTTAAGAGGTATTTCTTACAAAATTTGAAAATATAAAAAATTCTCGATTTTAATTCACAATTCAAATTTTAAGTGAAGTGATTCTAAGAAAATTCAAGTTCAAGATTTTATTTCTTACAAACATGAGTTTTAATCGCAAAGCTTAAAAAATTTGAAACTAGAATTAAACATGAGAATTCGTCTTGGAAGCTGTTTGTCGTTGCTGCACCAACATTTATCATGTTGGTTCATCAACATTTTCTTGTTGTTTTGATGATCTCAATATTGTTGCCCACAATGAGCATCATCAACATACACGCATATTTACATATGCTTCATGTGTGTCACACTTGTTTTGAAAACACTATTTTGTCAAATTTTTCATGTCATTATTTTGACACCTGTTATGACTTACATTATCCAGGCACCCCACACTGTCAATATTTGGAGGAAACTTTTGTCCTTAACTTATAAGAATTTTCGGCATTGCCTAAGCATGATACTTAGAGTATGGTTGTCCTTAACTTATAAGAATTCTCTTGCTACATAGTCAACAAACAATGTAACACTACTTCAAACCAATACATAAGTTTATGTATGTGTTCTCAACTAGCAACTAAATATTGTTTCACAATATAATGAAGGCTCATATACTTGTCATATTCTTATCATATTCGATTCAACTCGAACCCGATTCTACATTATTCCTTAATGATCTCAATAATCACATCAAACATGTATTATTCATATCGAAGCATTGCAAGTATTCTGTTGACATTAACTGATCTGTATTAATGCATTGCCATTAGTATCCTGAAAAGCTTTGGATGCATTTAATGATCTTCTGCAGAACTGTATTATCTGCCTTATATAGCAAATGCCAGCTAGTTGTACTGTCAACGTTTGGATATTTGAATGCTTTTATTGATGCTTGTCCACAATTATAAACATATCTTATTTATGGTAGGTAGATATCAGCATCAATAGAGTCCTTAGCGACGATAGATACCCCTGTTTAACTTATCAGGACTTGGTTGTCTGTAGACTTCATTCCGTTGAATCTATGCAAGTCTTGTAATTAGATATTTTTCAAAACCTGATACCCAACAATATCATCTTCTTCCATCGAGTGGAAGGATACACTAGAAAATTTGGTTTACAATCAAACATGTACAACCCACTTAGGCTAATAACACAAAGATAACCCAAACTCCTAGAACACACAGATCACAAAGAACATGTTCTTTAGAGTTTCACATGCAAAGATTATATCACCTAGTTGTGATAGAGGCTCAATTGTTACAATGATATCCACTCTTTTATTTAAGCTCTTAACAAAGAATAGAGAGAATATAAAGCCACAAATGATCTCGTTGCAGATCTGATATAAGCTTGAAAGAGGTGCCAAAAGATTTGGGCAGTGCTTTTCATTTAGCAAACTTTATCTTTGAAGTTCCCCATTCGAATCCCAATTGAGTTTTCTTTGGAATGCTAGGATTGATCTTCAATCACTTATTTTTGACCTTCCAAGACTTGTATATATAGCCCCAAATAATAATATATACGTCAGTTACGAGAATATAGCCGTCGAAAGAGTTTTAGTAAGTTTCCCGAGCTTGCAAATATCATATTCTGGTTTCTGGAAGTCTGCTAGTCTTGGTTTGCTAGGGTAGTCTACTTGCAAGGAATCCGGTATGGTAATCTACTTGTAAGGAATTCAGTAGAGTAGGTTTGATGCCAACCTGTTGTCCAAAGTCTGTTGTTCTCATCTCTTGATTATGGCTCTTGATTCGTTGATTTCTGGGCAAAGTGATTGACGTAAAAGTTGTAGCACTTTCTTTTAGCTTTCCATGGAATCAAGAATCACTTGATTTCAAGTTAGTATGAGAGAACTATGCTCAAAATATGAGGTTGTACTCCTGTTGTAACTCTGTTGATTTCGTCTGCACAATACGAGACTTGCAGAAGCTTTTTTACAATCTTAATATCTGATTCAGTCTTTGACTTCTAAATATGATTTGTATATCTTTGGCTTATTCTTCCAACCCTACTGGATCATTCCGTTTCGACAAGCGAGCTGAGAGTGATGGCCAATAATCCTCAACTGCTACAATCTCACTGCTGCTGTTTCAGCCTTGTACCAGCAGATACTTGCAGACATATTTTTGTCATGTAAACCTTGGAAGCATGTATGCTGGTCTGAACTACGAGATGTAAAGAATTGAGTTGGCTATCCAACCCCTTTTGAAATCAGGTCGTTTCAATATCCGAGCTATGTAATATGATCGATTTAGTCAGCAGCGCTCGGGGTCCAACAGAGGTTGAAATCTCATTTCAGCATAATAGCTTCAAGTCATTCTCAACAATTCATTGATCTCTAAAATATCATCTATAAACTGCATACTTATGAAATATGTTAGCAATACAATAACAGGTTTTGTTAACATCAAAACCAAGATTATTTGAGTTCCCAGAACCCATATTGTGTGTTTAAATTAACTTTGTGTGTATAATGTCTTATTACTAAGTAATTTTTTACAAATTATCTTGAAATCAAGAACTTTAAAGATGATTGTTATATGATATTTTGATAATAACATTAAAATAGTTATTTTTATAATATTATTAACATGATTATTTTAAAATAATTATTTTTCATTATTTTTAACATTTATTATGTTTTATAATGTTTTTACTTATTTAAAATCATATCGTCACAATAAAACTTAAAATAACCACGAATTTGAAGCAAAGCATTGTTGAGCTTTACTAGAATTTCACATCAACCTAGTGTTTCTTATATTAAAAGGACAAACATTTTAGGAGCAACAATCCAATTGAGTATCGACATTCATTCAAGATATGAAAAAAATAAATTAAAAGCAAATTTTTAGATATTTTAAAATGAAAATTGACAAAAACTCAAATTGGATTTTTTATTGGGATAAATTGCATGGACAAATAAATAGGAGCATTTGCAATAGTAGTCTTAAACTTCTAGTACTAAACAAACATAGTTCCAAAGATATCATTTTTAACAACTCACACAATTAGTTTTAACAAATATAGTATCACATAATTTTTTTAACAAAAATGGTCTCAAGTTGGGATATTTGTTAAAAATGATAATTCTTTAGGATTATATTTGTTAAAAAAATATTTATTTGAGACCACTTTTATTAGAAGAAAAAAACTCTTTTTGGGGCATTATTTTCATAAGCCACGAGCATTTCGTTTTTCACAAGACATTAGAAGTAAGAAATCTAAGTAGTTGTGTGATATCCAAATAAGATGATTTCAATAGCAATTAATGGAAATCTAGGAGGTGGAGTCTAACAACGATTCTCTTTGTGTGATTTGGTAATTGATAACTCATTTTGATTTTGATTTGAATAAGAGGGATGCAAAAGCTAAGATTTATATAAAATAACATGAGTTGCATTTGAATTGAAGGAATTGGATTAAGTAAGTATCTGAACGAATGATTTGAAATAAATCTATGCTGCACGGGCACGGATACGGGGACACGGATACGACGCGACACGGACACGGGGACACGGATTTTCAAAAATTACAGGACACGACACTTCTAGGATACGACAATAATTTTTTTATTTTTTATATATATTTTACATATTCTTTATGTTCTAATATACTAAATTCAAGAAAAAAAATTAATTATCAGATATTTGAATAATAAAATTGAAAATGATGTCAAGTTGTAGATACATCATTCACTAATTAAAGCATACAACAAATATCACTCAAACTACATAACCATAAAAAAAGTCATAAATTTTTTAACATTTTGTAAAAAAAAATTATAATTTTTTTAAAAAAAACATTTTTAAAAAAAAAAGTATAAAAAAATCATTTTTCCCGTGTCCACGTTGTGTCCATGTCGTGTCCTGTAGGGTCAATGTCGTGTCCCGTCGTGTCCATGCGGTATCCGAAACTTGTTAGAAATTTTTTTTTTAAAAGGTCAAGACACGCCACGTGGCGTGTCCGACACTCCGTGTCCTGCCATGTCGGTGTTGATGGAGTGTTCGACATTGCATTTGGTGATTTTTTGGAGTGTTGGTGCAACATAGAAATAAATTCATATTAAGATGGATTCAAAAGAGAACTACTTGATGAATTAACATCTATTGTCAAATGGATTTATCCAAATAAAACAAATGGTTTTGTTATTGTATTTGAAATCATTAGTTTCAAATACATCAATTTAAATACAATGTGATGCCAAAAATAAATTATAAGTATTTATTTGACTGTTATTATAGTAATTGTGAGACAAGTAAGGAATTAAATTACTAGGAATCGTATTTTGGTCTGAGATTGAAATAAATGATTCCGAGTTTAACTTGTGGTGTAAATTATATTAAATAATTGCTTTTACAAATGATGATGGTTATTATTATTTGGGATCTTAATTGAATAATTATCAATGGGTTTAGGTTTGGGCGGTGGTCCATAAAATTTGTTTAAAAAATTACCCTTCTCATATAAAAAAAAATGAAAAACAAAACCTCTAAAATCGAGGAAATAATCGTTCACTCTGATCATTAATATTTAGTAGGTGCAATCAATAAATTAGTTATCTGCACTTCAAACCGACAAATTTTAGTTGGTGAAATTAATAAATGGGTGATAACTGATAACCTGACACACAGGGCGGAATTTATCCATTGAATAGGGGCAGTTGCCTCTCAAATATTTTTTATACACATGCAGGGACGGAATTAATTTATTTAATGGTCATTTGCCCCTCGAAGCTTTTCATATCTAATATATATATATATATATATATATATATATATATATATATATATATATATATATACTGCACCTCAGAACTTCTTGTTTTTTTTTTTTAGTCCCTCGGAACTTTTTTATATATGTAATATTATATGCAATTAATAAAAGGTTGCAAGACTCACGTTTTAGAGTAAAATCTCGTGTATGAGCGGTGGTCCAAAAACCATTACAAAAAATCCCCTTTCTTAGACCCGATCAAGAGTAATAAATGACCTAGACCGGCCAGTGGTCAACTTATAACCTTGAATAATTAGCTTTAACCACCAATCAAACAAATATATCTTACACATTTTGATTAATTAAAATTGAATTTATTTAATAATAAAAATAATAATAATAATAATAAAATGATATAATGTTTGATGCAAACTAGGATGTTTTATTAAATGATGATATAAAATTGAATACCCTTACTAAAACATTAAAAATAACCATGATTTAGAATCAAGGTATTGCCAAGCTTCACAATAATTTAATTTGAACATAGAGTTTTAATATTGAAGGGAATCAGATCTTTTTATGAGGAACATAATTTTTTTATGTTGAAAGGAATCAAAGCTCTTTACGAGGAGTTAAGATATCAAAAATAAATAAATTTCAGTTTCTTTGGATATTTTAAGATTAACATTAATTCAAAATGGGATTTTTTATTGTTTAGAAATCCAAATTTTGTAAACCATGATGCGACTTGCGAAACGTGCAATACAAAATATATATATATATATATATATATATATATATATATATATATATATATATATATATATATATATATATATATATCTTAGTCTTTATAAACATCTTATTCATATAAATATTTTCCAACTTAACACCAATAATTACGTGGAAATTATTATATTTCAAAAAATATAGACGTCAATGTTTTGTTCTAGTAAATTTCAGTGAATATCGGAGTTATTCTAAAATACAAAAACTAATATCGTGTAATCTTTTAAAGTTAATATTTACCATTTTCCGGCGACAAAGCTTCCGGGCTTCAGTCCACAAGGTAGATGTCCTCCCTCAATTTTTTTTTCCGTATTACCCCTCTAAAATTTCATTTCCCCCTAAAATAGTATTTTGCCCCCTAAAATTGCAGATTGCCCATTTAAAATTCTTCTTAAAATATTTTTCCCCATATTTAATGTGTTTTGCCCCATAAAATTGCAGATTGCCCATTTAAAAATTATATTTGTTCTTCTTAAAATATTTTTCCCCATTTTTAAGGTGTTTTGCCCCCTTCAACCAAAATTTTAAATTCGTCTCGGAGTTCAAACCTGCTAACTCAAGTGATAAGGGGAAATGCTACAGTACACCCGGTGTACCAAACATCAACTCACATATCAAGCTATACATATATATGCATACATAAATATGTGTGTTGACGTTTTTGTATACAGTGTACACCTAATTATTTTCCAGTGGTAAGGGACAAAGGTCTTGAACTCGAGACATTTCGAAGAGATTCTCCAATTCTCGACTCTCGATGTTTTTAGAGTTTAGACTCGATGTGACTTCAAAAAAGAAAGATGTAACTGAAAAAAAGGAAAAAGGTAAAAACACAAATATTTTTTGAATGTAACTCGTGTCCCAATTTGCCACACTGTTACTAGGATAATTTGCTCCATTTAATTGACGTAAAACGTGTTCGGTTTCTGTCCCCCTGTGTCATATTCAAACACAGCGAAAAATAAACATGAACAGATTTGACCCAAAGATAGATGATGACGCTAGATTCATATATTAATATCAAAAGTAAATGTACGAAAAGATATTATCGTTCATCGATGTAGATCTGAAAGTGGTGATCCCTCGAGTCCAATCAATCTGACCAGATCTACAAGCCTACACCAGTGGTAGTGATGTCGGCTTTTCTATGAGATATAGTGTGGATTGGAACAATAGGTTCACTTATCTAACTCTAGAGATAAACCATATTTATAGTTGTAATAGGTTCGTTAAATGGGCTAGAGTTCATAAAGCCCATTGGGCCAACGTTTGCCTTGCTGAGCATTTATGCTAAAATATCACACTTGCCCAAATGCCAACACAAAACTACAAACTCATGACCCAAGTGACTCAATCCAATTGAAAAACTTGATGTACTAATAAATACATAATTATGAGACATAAATACATCAAACGTTTTAATTTTAGAACTTTCTATAAATGAAACATTTTCAAATATAGAAACTCCACAAAAGTGATGAGCTTTCAATGATTAAATTCATCGCTTCCAAATCGCTCAATTTGAGCACTTAACATTTGTCTCAATTCTTATCGATAGATCGACGGCCGGTTGATTGTGACCCAGCAATCCTCAAGTGTATCATAGCAGTAGGATCACAACTTTCGTGAATTTAGAAGTCAAAAAACTTCTTTCGGCTTCCCTGAATGCCACATTGTCAATTAAACTCCTTTAATAGACAATGGCTAAAATATAATTTCAGCAATAACCTACCGATCTTGGGTAATGACATCTGCGCTTCACGAAGACCTATATACAAATGACTAGCAACATACGAGAACCTGTCAGACATATTTAGCGTGCAATACATTCCTTTCACTCATATGTCTCGATTGAATCTAGGGCATTGGTTGGTCGATATCCCTTATGATTTCAATAACTATGTATTGGTTTCAGTTTACATAATTCATTGTGTGCGCATATGAAAAACTCTTTTTTTCACAAGCTGTGATATCCCCGAAATAATTATATGCAAATTGGGCATTAATTATGTTTATGTGATTTTTATGGTGATAATTAATATATGTGTTGGAATTAATTATCTTGGTAAAATGCTTAGTCACATGGTATGCGTGACCCGGTGGTGCATTTCGGGGTGCATGTTATGCATGTTGGGAAATTGGGTATTATGATGGGTTAAATATAATGGTTAATGAATTTTTGGTAAATCATGTGCTTAATTGGGATTTTGTTGCATTTTGGTATAATGCTTTTGAAAGATCATGTTGTGGTGTTTTATACACCATGGTATTTATGGGAGTACAAGTTAATTTTTATAACCCAATTATACCCCCAACCCTCTTTACCCATTACTCTTTCTATTTCCCCCAAATCTTCCACCCAAACCCTCCTTCTCTTCCATTTTCGAAATTGGGCAATAAGGTGAAGAGAAATCCTTTCAAAAACTTGATTTGTGGAGTTTGTTGGGAGATTTGGAGTCCCCAAGAGGTATGTATACCTCCTTGTTGTTTTTGTTGTGTTTGGATTGGGTTTGATAAGGTTTTGAAAGGTTTTGAAATGAGTTATTTTGGGTTGTTATTATTTTTGGTTGGGTATTGGATTTTTGTGTTTGTTAAGGTGTATTATGTTGGTTTATTGTGTTTTATGTTGTTGGGTTGGTGGTAGGAGAGTTGGTATGGTTTGGGATGGATTTGGTGTGCAAAAATGGTGAATTTTCGGGTTACAGACACTGGCGATCGATCGACCGTTCTAGGCGATCGATCGCGCGCGGGCAGTGCGCGTTTGGGGTGTTTGGCGATCGATCGGCGAGGCTGGCGATCGATCGCGCCAATTGTGGCGATCGATCGCCAAAGCGAGAAAATTTCAGGATTGGACAGTAGGGTCTCGCGATCGATCGCCCGTAACAGGCGATCGATCGCGAAAGGCAAAATGTGGGATTTTTGAATATTTTTGTGGAGTTTTTGATATTGGACTATTATTGGCTCCTAATATTGATTTGTGTGAATGTGTAGAACCATCCCAGGTGGCCACACAGCTTAGGAGATAAAGTCCACGATATCTCCACTTTTGGAACTAAGGTACGTAGTGAGACGTACGAACGTACGAGCATCGGACGGTAAAACATATTTATTACGCTTTGAATTGGTTATGCATTATGGTTGCACATATGGTCTTGTTTATGCATTATGGTTGCATACATGGTTGGAATATGCATTATGGTTGCATACATGGTTGGAATATGCATTATGGTTGCATGTAATTGTGAGTCGAGATTATATTACAGTGATGAAGAATACTTGCCGCCTTCATGTCGAAGCGATGATAGAATACTTGCCGCTGTCATATTATAGCGATGAAGAATATTTGCCGCAAACATGTCGAAGCGAAGGATAATGCCGCTGTCATGTTGATGCGAGGGATATTATGCCGCTAATATGTCGAAGCGAGGGGTATTAATGCCGCTGCCATGTAAACGCGAGGGGTATTATGCCACTGATATAATAAGACTGGAACTGGCCATTGGTATACATGGAATGAGTGCATGTCATGACATAAATTATTGGTATTATAATCCATTGATTATGATTGTGGTACAGGGACAACCAAAGGGAGCTTTTAAATGTATTACATACAGGAAGTGAATCGCATTTACGATTTATCCATTTGAATTGCTATCATATTGTTGTGAATATGATTTATATACATGCTCATGCTTTTGGGGTTGTTCCTGTAGGTACTTTTGGGCGGACGGGCTAAGGCGAGTTGGTGCGGTGAGCTAGTGAGGAGTGCTCTTGGTAGCAGGCACTTTCTTTTGTATAGTATCTACTCTAGGAGTAGTGTAAAGCTATAGGATTAACATTCATTTGTTGGGAATGTAATTATCCCTTATGAACCTTATTTTGGCACTGTAATCTAATAGCTCAAGGCACCAACACAACTTTTATACTCCGTTTATGCATGAAAAGTTTATTTACTCCTTTAATCCGCATTTAAGGAACTAGGGTCCTTACATTAGTGGTATCAGAGCAGTGGTTAGATAACCCGGGAATGAGTGAAGGGTAGCCTTAGCATGGTTGGCTAGGTGTTTACATTTGGGCATGTTTATGCATGTGGTGCATATTGATGTATAAATTGTTATACTAACGTGCTTATCATCATTCATGCTATCTAACGGCATAACATATATATTGTTTGGAGTTGTTGTTAACCTTTGTATTACAACATGTCGGCTATGAATGCGGGGAACCTCAATGAAGAAGTGGGTGATGTTGGGAGCGTGAATGCTAGCATTGGTCAGGCAAATCCTTTACCTCCACCTGTTGTGGGCATGGAACCGGTTGCTCAGTTGCTATTACCAGGGGAGCTTAGCCTGACTCAGTTTCTGACCTTTCACCCGCCCATGTTTGAGGGAACATAAACAGGGGAAGAGGCCGATGAGTGGCTGGAGAGATTGGAACAGATATTCGTGTCTGCGCCGTGTGCTAGGACGGCTTGGTTAAGACTGGCAGAATTCCAACTGGCAAAGAAGTCTTCTATGTGGTGGAAGACGACTGTGATGGAATTGAGGGCCCAAGGCATGGTAATTGACTGGACCTTATTTAGAACTCGGTTTCTAAACCGATACTTCTCTGCTGCGGCTAGGCAAACTAAGGAGGACGAATTTACAAATCTGAAGCAAGGGAGCCTGACAGTTTCGGACTATGCCATGCACTACTCATCACTATTGAGGTATGTGCCACACATTGCTACAAACGGGCATGCCAAGATGAGGCACTTTCTGAAGGGGCTACGACCGGAAATATTTGATCGGGTTATTTCTAACAACCCGACATCTTTTGATGATGCACTGGTTAGAGCGGAGTTAGCAGAGATAGGGGTGAGCGCTTATCCTGAGGCCATACCCTCACCCGTTCCATCACAAAGATCTACATCGGAGAATCTGAGGCCCCGGGGAGGATCTTTCAAGTCAAGAGGGACTTCTTCTTCCTCCCGATTTAGTGGAATGCGGCCGGATGGCCGGAAGCAAGGGGACCGAAGGGGTGGTGCATCTACTCATGGGGGACCGACTCAAGCTAGTCGAGTTGGAGATATTAAGTGTCACTTTTGCGGAGGGCCGCATTTGATGCGTGACTGTTCTGCGTGCTACATATGCGGCAGGTCGGGCCACATTGCTCGGCGTTGTCCTAATCGGGAAGGACAGACGGATCTCAGGGAAGGTCGAGGGAGGTTTTCTAGTGGTACAGTTCAGCAGAGGCCACCGATGGTGCCTCGACATATGGGGGGACAGGCTATGGGGCCACCTCAGGGACAGGTCTATGCATTGACCAGGGAGCAGGCCGATGCAGCTCCAGAGGAGGTGATAGCTGGTACGTGCCTTCTATTTACATATTCCGCCTTTATTTTGATAGACACAGGTGCTTCGCACTCTTTTGTGTCTGCGGACTTTGTGGCGAGACATCATATGTGCACGTCTCCGTTACCCACGTCTCTATTGGTCTCGACACCCACTGGAAAGAAAGTTGTTGCTGATCAGTTTCTGATTGACTGCCTCATTTATTTTGAGGGCAATGAGATAAAGACAGATTCGATTGTATTGGGGATGTCATACTTTGACTGCATTGTGGGTATTGATATTCTGAACAGATATCAGGCAGTGGTAGATTGTCGGCAGAGGACAGTTCAGTTCAGATCTCATTTGGGAGTTCATTGGATTTTCTATGGCAACGGGTCTCGTGCGAAGATTCCGTTGATTTCGGCAATTAAAATGTCCCAATTGTTGGAACGTGGACACATGAGCTACCTCATCTATGCCGTGGACATGTCGGGGAAGGGTAAAGAGTTAAAGGTTGAGGATAAACCAGTGGTAGCGGAATTTACAGATGTGTTCCCGGAGGAGATCCCGGATTCCCACCGGCAAGGGAAGTCGAGTTTGGGATTGAGTTATTACCGGGGACATCTGCTATTTCTCGTGCCCCTTACCGGATGGCACCGGCAGAGTTAAGAGAACTAAAGGAGCAGTTGCAGGAGCTCCTTGATAAAGGATATATACGCCCTAGCGTATCGCCTTGGGGCGCACCGGTTCTTTTTGTGAAGAAGAAAGACGGTTCGATGCGTTTGTGTATCGATTATCAGCAATTAAATAAGGCCACGGTAAAGAACAAGTATCCTCTCCCGAGGATTGATGATTTATTTGATCAGTTGCAAGGCACGAAGCTGTATAGCAAGATTGATTTGAGATCCGGGTACCACCAGATACGGGTCAGGGAGGAGGATGTACAGAAGACATCATTTCGGACTCAGTATGGGCACTACGAGTTCTTAGTGATGCCGTTCGGTGTGACGAACGCCCCGACTGTCTTTATCAGCTTGATGAATCGGGTGTTCCAACCCTATCTGGATCAGTTCGTCATTGTATTTATTGACGATATACTCATCTACTCCCGGAGCGAGGAAGAGCACGTGAGACACTTGAGGACAGTGCTCCAGATCCTCAGAGATCACCAGTTATATACCAAGCTCAGCAAGTGTGAGTTTTGGTTGAGCAGTGTAGTATTTCTGGGGCATGTAATATCTAGCAGTGTGATTTCAGTGGACCCCAGGAAGATTGAGGTTGTGATGGAGTGGGCTGCACCCACTTCTGTGCCCGAGATTCGTAGTTTTCTGGGTTTGGCTGGTTATTACCGACGCTTCGTCGAGGGGTTTTCTAAGATTGCTAAGCCCTTGACTCAGTTGACTCAGAAGGGAATACCGTTTTATTGGTCAGAGGCTTGCGAGGAGAGCTTCCAAGAGTTGAAACATCGATTGACCACGGCACCGGTGTTGGTAATTCCCTCGGAGAATAA
This sequence comes from Haberlea rhodopensis, assembly GCA_907163345.1. Lineage (NCBI taxonomy): Eukaryota > Viridiplantae > Streptophyta > Magnoliopsida > Lamiales > Gesneriaceae > Haberlea > Haberlea rhodopensis. The sequence goes on from CAJQUN010000192.1 coordinate 127,812, forward strand.
GAGGTTTGTCCTTTACACTGACGCATCACTGCAGGGCTTGGGTTGTGTATTGATGCAAGATAAGCATGTGGTAGCTTATGCATCGAGGCAGTTGAAGCCGCATGAGGCTAGATACCCAGTCCATGATTTGGAGTTGGCAGCTATTATCTTTGCCCTGAAGATTTGGAGGCATTATCTGTATGGTACATCTTTTACCATATATACGGATCATAAGAGTCTGAAATTCCTATTCACTCAGGCGGAGTTGAATATGCTTCAGAGGAGATGGATGGATCTGCTTAAAGACTATGACTGTGAAATAGAGTACCATTCGGGGAAAGCCAATTTGACAGCAGACGCCTTGAGTCGGAAGGTGAAGAATACTGCTGAGGATGTCATGCATTTGTCGGCTATGATGACTTCTTGTTGCCATCTGGGCTATGACTTCGATGTGGACGCATCGCCGGTTAGGGTATCGACCTTATTGGCTGAGCCAGATATCTTTGAGAATATCAGGAGAGCTCAGAGGAAAGATGATGAGGTTCAGAGATGGTCATCATTGGCACTTCAGGGACAGCCATCAAAGTTCAGAGTGGCTGAGGATGGTTCTTTGAGACTCGGTAACCGATGGGTAGTTCCATGTACGCCGGAGTTGCGTAGAGGAATCTTGGAGCGAGCTCATAGTAGCCGATTCAGTATCCACCCAGGGGGGAGGAAGATGTATAAGGACTTGTGTGATCAGTTCTGGTGGAAACGGATGAAGCGCGATGTGATCGCTTTTGTCAAGAGGTGTTTGGTCTGTCAGCAAGTTAAGGCAGAGAGGCAGAGACCCAGAGACCCGGAGGCGAAATGAGGAGCTTAGAGATACCGGAGTGGAAGTGGGAGCACATATCTATGGACTTTGTGACCCACTTGCCGAGGACTACTTCGGGTTGTGATGCTATTTGGGTGATCATCGACAGACTGACGAAAGTAGCTCACTTCATTCCCTACAGTATGACGTACACGTACTTGAGGATGGCTCAGCTGTATGTCCGGGACATAGTGAGACTACATGGGATTCCAGTATCTATTGTGTCGGACAGAGACCCGCGGTTTACGTCTCATTTCTGGGGAGGTCTTCAGTCAGCATTGGGTACTGAGGTGAGTTTGAGTACGGCATATCATCCCCAGACGGACGGTCAGACTGAGCGTACTATACAGACGCTCGAGGACATGCTACGAGCTTGTGTGTTGGAGTTTGATGCCTCATGGCAAGATTCTTTGGCCTTGGTAGAGTTTTCTTACAACAACAGCTATCAGGCGAGTATTCAGATGGCACCGTTTGAGGCTTTGTATTGTAGGCGTTGTAGGTCGCCATTATACTGGGATGACTTGACCAGTAAAGCAGTGGGAGGACCTGAACTGATTCGGGAGATGGAGGACAAGGTAAAAGTTATCCGTCAGAAAATGAAGGCAGCCAGGACAGGCAGGCAGCATATGCGAATAAACGGCGGAGACCGTTGGAGTTTCAGTTGGGAGACAGAGTCTTTTTGAAAATCTCACCTTTCAGGGGTGTGGTTCGGTTTGGTATGCGTGGTAAATTGTCTCCGAGGTATGTGGGACCGTATGAGATTTTATAGCGTATCGGTACCTTGGCTTACCGTTTGGCACTGCCACCGTCGTTGTCCGGTATTCACGACGTGTTCCATGTATCTATGATGCGGAAGTATGAGCCGGATCCGTCACATGTATTGCAGCCTTCTGAGATTAGCTGGATTCTGATGTATCCTATGAGGAACGGCCAGTCAGGATTCTGGATAGGACTGATTGCAGACTTCGGAACAAGGTGATACCGATGGTCAAGGTTCAGTGGGATCGAAGGGGTGTCGAGGAGGCCACGTTGGAGACGGAGCGGCATATGATGCAGCACTACCCGGAGCTATTTTCTGGTATGTGATTTATGTTTGGTTTCGGTTTGGGTAAGTGCATGCGATTTCGAGGTCGAATCTTATAAGTAGGGGAGTATTGTGATATCCCCGAAATAATTATATGCAAATTGGGCATTAATTATGTTTATGTGATTTTTATGGTGATAATTAATATATGTGTTGGAATTAATTATCTTGGTAAAATGCTTAGTCACATGGTATGTGTGACCCGGTGGTGCATTTCGGGGTGCATGTTATGCATGTTGGGAAATTGGGTGTTATGATGGGTTAAATATAATGGTTAATGAATTTTTGGTAAATCATGTGCTTAATTGGGATTTTGTTGCATTTTGGTATAATGCTTTTGAAATATCATGTTGGGGTGTTTTATACACCGTGGTATTTATGGGAGTACAAGTTAATTTTTATAACCCACTTATACCCCCAACCCCTCTTTACCCATTACTCTTTCTATTTCCCCCAAATCTTCCACCCAAACCCTCATTCTCTTCCATTTTCGAAATTGGGCAATAAGTGAAGAGAAATCCTTCCAAAAACTTGATTTGTGGAGTTTGTTGGGAGATTTGGAGTCCCCAAGAGGTATGGATACCTCCTTGTTGTTTTTGTTGTGTTTAGATTGGGTTTGATAAGGTTTTGAAAGGTTTTGAAATGGGTTATTTTGGGTTGTTATTATTTTTGGTTGGGTATTGAATTTTTGTGTTGGTTAAGGTGTATTATGTTGGTTTATTGTGTTTTTATGTTGTTGGGTTGGTGGTAGGAGAGTTGGTATGGTTTGGGATGGATTTGGTGTGCAAAAATGGTGAATTTTTGGGTTACAGACACTGGCGATCGATCGCCCGTTCCAGGCGATCGATCGTGCGCGGGCAGTGCACGTTTGGGGTGTTTGGCGATCGATCGGCGAGGCTGGCGATCGATCGCGCCAATTATGGCGATCGATCGCCAAAGCGAGAAAATTTCAGGATTGGACAGTAGGGTCTCGCGATCGATCGCCCGTAACAGGCGATCGATCGCCCGTAACAGGCGATCGATCGCCCGTAACAGGCGATCGATCGCCCGTAACAGGCGATCGATCGCGAAAGGCAAAATGTGGGATTTTTGAATATTTTTGTGGAGTTTTTGATATTGGACTATTATTGGCTCCTAATATTGATTTATGTGAATGTGTAGAATCATCCCAGGTGGCCACACAGCTTAGGAGATAAAGTCCACGATATCTCCACCTTTGGAACTAAGGTACGTAGTGAGACGTACGAGTATCGGACGGTAAAACGTATTTATTACGCTTTGAATTGGTTATGCATTATGGTTGCACATATGGTCTTGTTTATGCATTATGGTTGCATACATGGTTGGAATATGCATTATGTTTGCATACATGGTTGGAATATGCATTATGGTTGCATGTAATTGTGAGTCGAGATTATATTACAGTGATGAAGAATACTTGCCGCCTTCATGTCGAAGCGATGATAGAATACTTGCCGCTGTCATATTATAGCGATGAAGAATATTTGCCGCAAACATGTCGAAGCGAAGGATAATGCCGCTGTCATGTTGATGCGAGGGATATTATGCCGCTAATATGTCGAAGCGAGGGGTATTAATGCCGCTGCCATGTAAACGCGAGGGGTATTATGCCACTGATATAATAAGACTGGAACTGGCCATTGGTATACATGGAATGAGTGCATGTCATGACATAAATTATTGGTATTATAATCCATTGATTATGATTGTGGTACAGGGACAACCAAAGGGAGCTTTTAAATGTATTACATACAGGAAGTGAATCGCATTTACGATTTATGCATTTGAATTGCTATCATATTGTTGTGAATATGATTTATATACATGCTCATGCTTTTGGGGTTGTTCCTGTAGGTACTTTTGGGCGGACGGGCTAAGGCGAGTTGGTGCGGTGAGCTAGTGAGGAGTGCTCTTGGTAGCAGGCACTTTCTTTTGTATAGTATCTACTCTAGGAGTAGTGTAAAGCTATAGGATTAACATTCATTGGTTGTGAATGTAATTAATCCCTTTTTGAACCTTATTTTGGCACTGTAATCTAATAGCTCAAGGCACCAACACAACTTTTATACTCCGTTTATGCATGCAAATTTTATGTACGCCTTTAATCCGCATTTAAGGAACTAGGGTCCTTACACAAGCACTAACCACTCTGGCCAGAGATTCCTTGAATCATATACAGAAAAACACATAGGATATCCTGGTTCATTAAGACTAGTGGTGAATCCCCATCGACAATCATAGGCCTCTGACAGTATCACTGAATACCCAAAATAACAACTTTATGACCCGCATGTGATCAGTCATGAAATCAAAGTATACAACTATCTGTCAAGACCTCAATGACACCTCGGGTCATGAGAAGTAATTGTGCACTACTATGACTAGGAATTCCATACTCGACAAATGGTAACCACTTATAGAGTCCCGAGTAGGGTCGTTCAGTGATCTCATTCCTAATGAGCACCTATTCATGTGTGTTGACTTCTCCAAGCCAACGCCGATGAAACATGGCGCACTACACTAGATGCATCATGAATACTAGTCTCTATTGAGCATATATCGATATCCCATTCTTGAAAGCTCATCGACAGGAACATTTAGAAATCGTAGTGGACAATGTATTTCATGGTCACCATCATATGCGTAACCACATTCTATAGACTATAGCAATCTCAAGAACTTCATCAATGCAGCATGATGCATGGGTAAACAGATAAAAAACTGTCATATATATTAATATTCAAACAAAGATTTGTCATAATAAGATTACAAGTACAATTAATCAACTATTGATTTAATTAAATCAGATATGACATTTCACTTTCCAAAAGCCAACTATTCATGTGTCTCAAGACCATCTACCCAAGATGTCTGACAGACAGCAATCATCGTAAAGGCTCTGTCAGTGGATCTGCTATATTTTTCTTGTGAAGCAACTCTATCGATAAGGATGTCGCATCTACCACCTTTCTCATTAGATGATATTTTCTCAATATATGTTTGGATTCTGATGAGATTTTGGCTTTTCTTAATAGTTCAACTATTGTCACAGTACACATGGACTATGTCAACTGCACTAGAAATTACCGAACTCCTGGATGAAATTTCATATCCAAACTGCATCTTTGCTGCATCGTATGCTGCAATATATTCAGCTTTAATGGTGGAATCCATTGTGATGTCTTAATTGGAACTTTTCCAAGAGACAACACCATTGTTAAGCTTAAATACAAATCTGAACATCGATTTGGAATCATCTACATCAACGGAAAAGCCAGCACCTTCTTAGCCTTCAATTTTTATTTCTCCACTTACAGATCCAAAAATAATGAACATATCCTAACTTCTTCATAATTACTTGAGGATTATTTTCATAGTTTTCAGTGACCTTCAACAAAATATGCATGATGTATGTTCATTACACTAAGAACATACTTCACATTAGGCCTAGTACATACCATATCATACATTATGCTACCAGCCGAAGCATAGGGTATTATTGCCATCTTTTCTCTCTCTTCATCAGTCTTAGGGTTCATTGACCTCGAGAGATGAACACCATGACATGTTGGAAGATTACCCCTTTTTGACTGTTTCATGCTACCCTTTTAGCGTAGTGTTTATGTACGTAGATTGAGAGAGCTCAAGCACATAGATCCATCCCTATAGATCTTTATACCAAGCATATGAGATGCTTCTCTCAAATCTTTCATGGAGGAATTAACAGATAACCATGCTTTAATATTGATCAAATACCATTCACAATGAGTATGATATAATCGACTTAAAGCACTACAAATGTAACCGCGTTCACACTAACCTTTTTGCATACACATGTCACTTCCGGATTTTTAATAAAACCAAACATTTTGATAATGTTATCAACGATATTCTTGCTTCGGAACCTTCTCAGGCCTATAAATGGACCTCTGGAGTTTGCAAACATTTTGCTCACTCCCAGAAGTTGTGAACACCTTTGGCTGCTACATTTCTACCTCAATGTCACCATTGAGAAATGTTGTGTTCACATCCATCCTGTCATATCTTATATTCATAATATAAAGATATAACTAAAAATCCAAATAGACTATAGCATCACAACTGATGAAAAGTTCCTCACAGAAAACTCTTTGCCTATGAGAATAACCTCTTCCCATCAGTTAAGCTTTAAAGATCGCTACCTACCCATATACTCCAAGCTTTTGCTTGTAGATCTATTCGCAGTCAATGTGAACAATTTTCTCAAGAGGATCTACTAAGGTCCATAGCATATTAGAGTATATGAAGTCAATTTAGGATTTCATAGCGTCTTGTCAATGTCCCGAATCGATGTCCAACATCGTCTCCTTGAAAGTCCTAGGATCACATCCCTGGTCAAAATCATTTGACTACTTTCTAGGAGTAAAATTCAATCTATCAGAAGTTCTTGAAACACTTTCAGATCTCCTTGGTATATGTAGTTCAAAGGTTATGATTGACTCAATTAATTTTACCGTTTTCACTTTCCAGTGGTTGTGGTTCTTGAACCCTTTCAAGTTATATTAGATTGTCATTCCTTTCTAATAGAAACATTTTCTCTAGAAAGATTGCATTTGCGAAACAAACGCTTTGTCTCCAATTGATAATTTAAATTTCCACAAAATAACATAAGATAGATCAACTATCCAACTCATCTCCCACTGGCTGCTTCACAAAGCAGAACAATTTCAAATCTATATTTGGATATTCTTTTTCAGTCCATATCATATAAGAAGTTTTGAGAACTATACTGGTATGAATTATGTTCAACAAATATGTAACTTTATAGAGCTACTGGGAGAGAATCACATCCTCTTAAGATAAACCAATTTCCTCTTGCACCAACATTTAGTGCTCCACATATGTCCATATGAATCAAATTCAAAGTACCACCAGCACATGTCAAAGATATGTGGGTATATTCTTTAAACATAATAATACTAATTGTTCATAAGTTCATCAAATTCATTAAACGTTCATTCTTAAAAAATACTACAAATCGCATTCATAAATTTAAAAGGATGTTATTATCTATCAATATAGGATCAATGTTTCATTAAATATGGAACCTATAAACAATTGTTCAAAACTAGTTCCAAACCAGTTTAACATTTTACATTAAATAAATGTTTCAAACAACCTTTGCAACAACTCTTGCTACAATACTTAGCCTCAGGTAGGTGTCACCTTCCTAGGGCTCTGTACTCTTCTCAACATATGCAATTATTTGCAAAGATGTGAGCACAGCTGATATCATATACGAAAGAAGTAGAACCAATAGAAACATTAATTTCACTATAAAACATATCCTTTCTAGAACGCTTATGGTCTAGGTATTCCTTGCAATTTTGCGCCAGTGACCAGCAGTGAAAATATAACTGATTCTCCTTTTTAGTTGCTACTATATCTATTTTCGTCTTTTGAGTTCGGGAACCATTTCACTTCCTCTACTTTATGCTTGAAACCTTCCGACCAATTCTAGAAGATTGACAAGAAGAACACGTTTTTCGTTTGGATCAAGGACTCATGAGTTTCCAATATTTTGACTATAAGATCAAATCTACAGCCAGTTAATGAGGTATTGTCATTTTCAGATTTTCCAATTTCTCAACAAGAGATAATTTTCTTACACCATGCTCATAGACCGAAGCCAATCTTGCAGGTGAAATGAAAATACCTCTTTTGAATTCGAGTCTCAGTAATCACTTTCATTCACCTAACAACATTTGCAGGTGCTGAAAAATATCAGCAGTATGAGCAAATTTCTCATATCCATGTTGAAATACATTTGACATTGATGCTATCATATAGCACCTAGTCTCGATATCATCGTCCCACCACTTCACAAGTGTGGTGATCTCTTCATTAGACGAATTCCGGAGGCACGTTAACAAGAGGCTTCCCAACTAGGATATTTTTCAGAAGCAAATACTAATTTAAAATTAATAGCTAATCAAAATAATTTGGTTCATTCGGTTAATTTGTTTGTATTGAGAGTAGATATTCAGATTCACGGCTATTATAATATTGAGAATAAACAGAAAATATAAACAAACAGTTTGATTATTAATTATTCAAAAACCATGAACTTTAGTTTGAATGCCCCCACTAAATTTTTCGAATTCATCACCCTCATGACAAATGAATGAAAAATCATATTTTCTTAGTAGGATTGGAGTCCAACTAGCTCATGTTAGCCCTAGGCGACTGTCCAGCCGACCTCATGATACTAAAGGTAGCTCACAATTGCATCATATGCAACCGCCAAGATATTTGTCTCGCGATTGACATAACTGATGTGACTAAAAATAGACACATCTATTGCATTTAATTGTCTACGATTTGAAATTTTTGATGGATAAATTGATACATATGCTACCTAATCGTATATTTTTGTAAATGCAGGTGGAATCGAAGAAATCGAGCTAACAATGATGAATAAGGATCGAGAAATGCATTGAAGATTATAAGGGATCAAAGTAGACCAAGAAAATGTATAAAAGTGGACAAAGGACGGGGATCAATCACCGAGAAAGCACCGATCGCTAGCCGAAGAGCGTAGCTGAAGCAACAAAATTGAAGAAGTGGCGATGTCCGCCTAAAAGACCCCACGTGGGTGAGCAATCTTAAATGTTAACATATCCGCACCCATAATTAAGTGACAGTTAAATGCACAACTTTTCCATACCAAATTCCCGCCACGAGGGTGAGACAAGACATAATGACACAAGTAGCGTCTCATGGCTTAACTGTTGATGGAAGACAGGAAACAACAAACCCTTTTGAGTTTCCCTTCACAGTTTGATATTATAATTTTGAATCATATTCAAAAGAGGGATTTAAATTTTATAATCTCAGTTAGTGCTTGTTTGTTTGTTTGATGGATTCATGCAACTATGCTTTTATTCATGCAATGTCAATTGTACTAATAAAACATACAAACAAACATTTATCATACATCACATGCATAAAAAAATAAATATGGATGATTACGGCATTTTCTTAATTGATCCAGGTGAGCCAGACGTGGATCACATGTTTGTCTAAGGGATGCAGGTATGCAATGCAATCCTATTACATTTTTGCTTCCATTATACATGTCTTGAATCTTGATGCTCCATCTTCAATCTCGATCTCCCACTAATTCTAATAATTTTACATTTAAATCGTGCAAACAAGAAAATATGGATACAAATACGGGGTGTGATACATCAGAAAATAGAGAGCGTACGCTCGCAGCCCAACCAAAAATCACAATTATAATGAAACGATAAAAAACTAAGCATTCACATAAACACATTGGTCAAGTATTGTAATCATCCACCATGCATTCACATCATATGTAATTAAATATTAAACTAAACAATTACATCATATGTAATTGTACTAATCACATCACATGTAATTAGACATAATAATTAATTATTCTATTGTTTCTCACTAATCGTATCATTAATTGAAAATAAAATTAACAAATTAAATAAAACCATTTTTATTTAATTTCTAATTAATTAATTTTCAATTAATTGGTAAAATCACTATTTTATCTTTTAACCATCATATTAATCAAAAATAAAATTACCAAATTAAATGAAATATTTTCACTTAATTTCTAACTAATTAAATTTCAATTAATTGGTAAAATCCATATTTTACCTTTAAATCATAATATTAGTAGAAAATATTATCAACACATTAAATGAAACATTTTTATTTAATTTTCAGTTAAAATTTTCATCTAATTGTAAAATCTCCATTTTACATTTAATAAATTAAAAATCATATTTTTAATTAATTAAACAAACATAATATCCGATAAAACATCTAAAATGGCCCAAAATAATTTATGGACTCCAAGCAATTTGGATCCAAAAATAAAAGGAAAAATTTCGGGCCGGTATCATTAGGTAAAAGGTTTTCGGCCCAGTCACCCAATAAAAAGTTCTTTCAACTAAGTCCATTTTTTAATACAATGACCAAACTAACCCCACTTATGAAAACACGCTACACCGCATAATTAATTTTTACATGCACCGCAAGAATAATTTACATGCACCGCATGACTCATTTTCACATGCACCGAGTAAGTAATTTTGAATGCACCGCATGACTCATTTTCACATGCACCGAGTGAGTAATTTTACATGCACCGCATGAGTCAATTTTTACATGCACCGCTCAATTTTACATGAACGATACTAGTAATTTTACATGCACCGTCGATTTTAACATGCACCGCATTAGTTGATTTTAACATGCACCGTTCAATTTTACATGCAACGCATGAGTAATTTTACATGCACCACATGATTAATTTTACATGCACCGCATTAGTAATTTCACATGCATCTCATTACTCAATTTTACATGCATCGCATGAGTAATATGCACCAATAGATTATGCATATTAAAATGTCTCATATGTTTCTATCGGTGCATGTAAATCACATGCACTGATAGACACAAATGATACAAGTCCACCGCAGGAAAAAAAAAACAACCTCAACGCATGCATTTGAGTCTATCGGTGCATGTCATTTAGATGCATCGATAGACTCTACCGGTGCATGTAAATCACATGCACCGATAGATTATGCATATTAAACTATCTCATATGTTTCTATCGGTGCATGTAAATCACATGCACCGATAGACACAGATGATAACAAGTCCACCGCAGGAAAAAAAACTACCTCAATGCATGCATATGAGACTATCGGTGCATGTAATTTATATGCACCGATAGACTCGATTGGTGCATGAAATTACATGCACCGACAGATTCAGTCGGTGCATGTAAAAATTAAATAATCAAAATCAAATAAAGCGATTGTACCACCAAATCGTTCTTGTATCAAATGATCGATTCAACAATATAAGCAAGGAATGCAAACCGAATGCACGAATTGGAAAGAAATTCAAAACAACGAGAATGAGGATAAATTAATAATTTCCTCAATTTTTTTAGATTCACGTTTTCTGCCCCAAAATTGAGCGTTCAACTTAAGAAAATTAATCCAAAATTCAACGAAAAATAATTCAATGATTTTAGAAAATCACGATCGAAGAACGCGAGGCTAGAACAACTGAAATTCGATCAGAAGTTAGTCGCTAAAACAGAATTCAAGCAAACACCCAGAGCATTAGAAACAATTCACTGAGAGGGAACAAGGAATCAACAACAATCACAACATAAATTGTAAATACGATCACACAACACAACCTAATAAAGTGATTCCAAATGAAATTATCTCAATTTGTTCGAAGAATCCTTTGCAGAATTGCGGAACAAAAATCAGAAACAAATCAGAAGCTTCACAGGGCAACGCAATGGTGGAAAGTAGGCAAAGACTTGGGGATGAAGGTGTAGAGCAAGGGTATTTTAATCATCTTAATGGACTAATTATATTAGGGTTTGATAAATTGGACTTATTTGAAATAAATTTTTTAAAATATGTATTTAGTTGAAAGAAGATTTTTTTGGATGATTTAGTTGAAAGATGTTTTAAAAAGTGGTACCTTCTTGTAATTTCCTCAAAATAAAATATAATTTCAACCCAAAACGTTATCCTTAATTTTTGATTTCGAATTTTTTTTTAAAACAAATTCGAAAATAACTGTTATCATCTCCTTCAAATCCAACCAGCTAGGGTTTGAAAAGCTAACAGCCAGCCAGCCGCCCCTGACCAGCTCGAGTGCATCCTCACCCTGCCAGCCCGTGCGCCGCCGCCTCCTCACCCTCGTCGCTAGATCAGCGGTCATAACCGAGTGCACAACGAGATGAGTAATTGCAGAGGCCACGATTTCCAGCCTGTTCAAGGAACCTTTCCGCAGCCCGAGATTTGTGCCTTGCTCCACGCGCCGCACCTCGTCGCCCATCTTGGTCCAGAGAGACAGCTCGCCGGGAGCCACAAAATGCGTTTTCCTTTCCCGCCGCGCAACACTTGCGCAGATCCAGAAAACCAGCCGCTTCCATGGCGAGAAATCGCTTTTCCGACGATCGACAACGGGATACTGGAAACTTTTACGACGATGTTTTCTAGTTTACAATTAAAACTCATTTTAATCAATTTTCTATGTTTTTCTGGATCCAAAATTTCTAAAAATTCGAATACGATTAATATCGATTGGGAACGATCTAAGAAAATTATTTATCAAATGAATCAAATCACAACATCAGATTCAAACGCAGCAAAAAAATTAAGCATAAACAGATCTGACATGGGGATGGAGGATTGTGCTAGATTCATATATTAACATGCAAATATCAAAAGTAAATGCACGAAAATATATTACTGTTCTTCGACGTAGATCTGAAAGTGGTGATCCCTCGAGTTCAATCAACCTGACCAGATATACAAGCATGTACAAGTGCTAGTGTGATGTCGATTTTTCTATGAGATATAATGTGGATTGGAATAATAGGTTCACTTATCTACTATCAAGGGGTTCATAAAGCTCATCGAGCCAATGTTTAGTTTGTTGGGCATTTATGATAACAAAATGACCAACAATGATATTGATGTTTATTGTTAAAATGATTTGCTGATCTGGTGCATCAATCAGTGCACAATTAGTTCAGGGGCTCAATTCTCCTTAACAATGGTCTTGAGTTGTCAGTAGGGGTGTAAACGAACTGAATCTAACCGAATATGAAGAAAATTTTAAAGTTCGAATTCGGCTCGAAATAGATATCTTCGAGCTCGAGTTCGAATCGAATTTTGGATAGTTTAAAAATTTTGGCTCGAATTCGGCTTGAATCAAAGTTCGAGTTCGATTTCTTCTCGAAAAGATTCGAACATGTTCGTGGGCTACTCAAACTATTGCTCGAAAATAAATACCACGAATGTTTAAAATATAATTTTAATATATAATTATATTATATTATTAAAATATTAAGTTCGCAAGCAGCTTGCAAAATATTGAACAAAGTAATTTGAGCTCGAGTTCAGCTCGAAAAAAAGTTCTAACATGTTGGAGTTCGGTTCGAATTCGAGAATTTTGAATAAGAATCAAATGTTTTTCGAGCCGACTCGAAAAGTTCATGAACCTACTCGATTCGTTTACACCCCCTTGTTGGAAGTAACTAATTAAAAAAACTTTTCCAATATAGGTAGTCAACTAGGCTATGTTCATGATTATTTTGGATCCCATTGTGATTTCAGAAATCATTTTTTCAGAGAATAAACAAAAGTTTTGGGATTTCAAATCTAAAGCCACTTGCATCTTGCCCCATGTCGGTACAAGGACAGCTAGATTATCCACTCAACCCCAATTATCTGGCAAAAATTGACTAATGATATTGATATAATTATTGCTGATTTGTACATATACTAGTGGACGATATGCAGAACATGATATGATTCATAAAGCAATTCTATGACTGGGGATGGGGATGGGGATATGGTGGGGTCTCGATTACCCTTTCTAAACTTACGTGCATGTGGGTGTGTAAATGTTGTTGGTTTTCACTATAAGTTTGTAAAATTTATTTGATCTTATGATGTAAAAAGTATATATCGTGATATCATACCAAGTACCACAAATGTTCACACCAGCATTATTCTTTTGCCCGCATCTGAAATATACGAGAATCGAACATGTGATATTAGTTCTCGAACAAACTTTAGATAAATAATCCGGTAGGAACCCTCTTCTTTGCCGTTCTGGTTAAACGTCTTCACTGATTCATTCGGGTCTTTATTATGGAACAGATGCTAATATGTCGCAACCTATGAGATCTTTTAGGTTCCTCATTAATATTGTTTAATATGTAATTTGAATAAATTGTTTTGGCACTGAAAATTCTTGTATTGACAGGGGCTTAACCTAGCGTATGGACCTATAATTGGATAACAATTTCGGGAATGATAATATTTTTTACAATGATAAGGACACATGGTCAGTGGCCATTGGGTGGTAGCTGAAGACCAACATCCACATTTGGTGGTAGCTGAAGAGCCCACAATGGATAGTGGGTGGTAGCTTAAGAGTTTAACTTAAAATTCTTGTGGCACAAAAGCTAAACTAGTTCAAAAAACAACATACAAAGTTTAACTTGTGGCACCTACAGAATGGCCCGACCATGTGAATATTCATACAATAAAATAATGTCTTTTAAGATTCTCCCAATCTAAAATTGACCAATCATGGTTAAATTGTCTACTTTAATAAAAATATTGAATTTATCTTATTTACACTCAATATATAAAAAGATATGAAATCCAAAAGAATAATGAAATATTCTGACCGAAAGAAGTTCTTGGAGAAATTGATGTATGTGTGCGACCTAACTTGATTCTTTCTTTGGTTCTTCTAGCATGCCCCAATCCATTAGACTTAAAGCTTAACGATTGTTGTATGTACACTCATTATATATGTGGAAGGCCAATATTTCTGAACTTTTAAATTACTCATTTTAGTTACATGAAATATTTTTTTTACTCTACTGTAAACCAACTTTCGTTCATTGCCCTCATCCCTCGACTTTCAAAAATTATACACTTCGATTTAAAAGAGTTAGGAGGGTATAATAGTAAGTTGTCAATTAAACATATATTGACCAACCCCAATCAAATCAAATGCATCAAACATAATATTTCTAGTAAATCATTTCTCATCATATCATATTATTTAAATAGCAATAACGTAATTTGTTATCGTAATCCTTGTCGCATCATCAACACTCCAGCAAACTATGACTAAAAAAAATAATAAAAATTAGCAAAACTGTCATGTAAGGTCATCTTAAGCCCAAAATTTCATTTTAGTGCAAGTTCTGCACCAAAATATTGCAATATCTGCACCAACACAAAACACATATCTAACCCATCTATTATTAGACCATCTCAAGATTCTGTCAAATCTCCCTCAATATCCTCTCCTAATTAACATTATCTTTATAGATTTAGAATATATATTTATTCCTTATTCTTGTGATTTGTATCCATATTTTGAGATCTTGACAAGTCTCACCCTCATCATGTTTGTCTTCTTCGGAAGTCTATATATGGTCTCAAACAGGCCCCTCGGGTGTGGTATAAGGCCTTAAGTTCGGCCCTTATTTCACTTGGTTTTACTCAAACAAAATCTGACACCTCGCTGTTTGTTTATCGGCATAACTCCGTTGTTATCTACATCTTGGTCTACGTTGATGATATTATCCTTACTGGCAATGATTCTTCGTCACTTACTACCATCATCTCTCACCTTAGTGCCAAATTTGCAGTAAAGGACCTTGGCTTGCTCACCTATTTCCTTGGAGTCGAAGTTTTTCGGTGTCGTGAAGGCTTATTCTTATCTCAGCATAAGTACATATTAGATATTCTGTCTCGTCATCATATGGACGGTGCTAAACCTCTCACTACTCCGATGAGCACGAGCCTCACTACTTCCCCCTCTCACTCTCAAGTCGATGCCACTGTCTATCGGCAAGTCATTGGGGCCCTACAGTACCTTGGTCTTACTCGACCCGACATCGCCTTTGCCGTCAATCGTCTAGCTCAACGCATGATCGGCCCTGAACCATCTCATTGGATTGCACTTAAGCGTATTCTCCGTTATCTCAAAGGCACGCTTACTCACGGCCTACTTCTTCGTCGGGATGTATCTTTCCGTATTAATGCCTTCTCCGATTCCGATTGGGATGGTGACGTTGTGGACGGCACCTCCACCTCTGCCTTCATTGTCTTTCTTGGCTCCAATCCCATTGCTTGGAGCTCACGCAAACAAAAGGCTGTTTCCCGTTCTTCCACTGAGGCCGAGCATCGTGCTCTTGCATGTGTTTCTGCAGAGGTTAGATGGATTCAACATCTCTTTGGTGAAATTGGTTTTCCCCTACAGGGTATACCACGGATACACTGTGATAATATTGGTGCCACTCGCCTCTCGCTTCATCCGGTTCTCCACTCCCGCATGAAGCACATCTCTGTTGATCTACACTTTGTCCGGGACCTTGTTAACAAAGGTTTTCTGACTGTTTCTTATGTCAATACATTGGACCAGTTGGCGGACATTTTCACCAAACCTTTGGCTCGTACAAGGTTTCAGTTACTACGTTCCAAAATTTCTGTTGCTGATGGAACGTCAATTTTGCGGGGGCTTATTAGACCATCTCAAGATTCTGTCAAATCTCCCTCAATATCCTCTCCTAATTACCATTATCTTTATAGATTTAGAATATATATTTATTCCTTATTCTTGTGATTTGTATCCATATTTTGAGATCTTGTAATCTGTATATATAGGCTATTGCCTTGTGTTAATGAAAATTAATCATTCCACAAATTCTCTTATATCTACTTCAAACTTTACTCCAAAAGGAATATTCTAAAAATATTTCCTTTAATTTTATTTACAATAATTATTTTATTATAATTAATAATTATTTTAATTTATATTAAATACTTAAAATATATTCTAAAGAAAATAAATATTTAAATCTTAACAAAATAAAATATACGACCATACTTGTGCAATTTATCTATTTCAACTTGGATCACATGAGGCGGGACTCACGGGGCAGAGAAGCCCATCGCTATTGGCGCAGCACTGTAGCGGTTGACATCCCGGCGCATGGGATGGCGCACGGTTGAAGCTTCAAACAACTCCAAAAATGGTATTGGAGCCCAACACCATTTTTAGCTGGTTGGAGATGCTCTAAGTTGCCCCATTTTAATTTTTGGTCATGAAAAATGATTTAGTCTAATAGGTTGATTTTTTTTAGTTTTATGGCCTGAGTATAATATGACTACAAATATTATTGACATAACATGGGATAATGCTGCAAAATCCAACTCCTCGTCAGTCATTATGTGAAAAAGGACTAAAAAATAACTTATTTGACCAATATCTAACTTCGACAAATTACAGTATCAAAATCTAAAACATACCAACTTTATACAACAATTTTTATAATTTTTTTTATAAAAAAAACCGTGAATGCACTAAGACCAAATTTTACTATTTAAATATCAACAAAATATACCGATACACAATACTATTTCTTTAATATTTTTTTTTAACAAAATATGGCTATAACTTATGATGTGATAAGATATATATGGGCATATGGCTACGATAACGTTCCCAACCAATCCATTTGCAGCATCCAAGAAATGTCCCTAATCGAGAGTTCAACGCGTGGTTCCATGCTAAGAATGTGCATGCCTCGAAACATCATCACAAAAGCCGCATTCCTTAAAACTCACATGCATTTTCTTACAGCAAGTAGTAGCCCATCACTTCGTCTCGGCAGAATGGTGTTGAAATGCTCATCTTCTGAAACTGCGCAGATTGACTCGATCACTTCCTTTGGTGATCATGGCCATGAAAATGGAACTGGTATTGATTACAGAAAAGGGGTGAAGAGTCTTCTTGAATCAGCGCCTCATCTGAATAAGCTGCCATCGGAATTCGTTCTCCCGTTGGATGAAAATCCAATGGATGCTGCTGGCGGTTCCGACATCCCGACGATCGATCTGAGCGGACTCGATGGATCGGCGGAATGTAAGGCCTCAATCGTTAAAGCCATTGGGGATGCTTGTGCTGAGTGGGGGTTCTTTAGGGTCAGTGTGTGTGTATATTCTTTATTCTTTCACATATGCAAGTCTGAATTGAAAATTGTTTTATTTGTCCATATTTCTAAAAATAGTATCTCTTGTCCGATTCCCATAAAAATGAATACTATGATTCACATTTAGAACAGACATGAAAACAGAATCGATAGGATAACTATGTTATATTTTTATAAGATATCCACGATTTCTTTCGATTAGGTAAATGTTATGAAATTATATAAATGTGGCTTGTTGATTATATATAGGTTAAGAATCATGGGATTGATGAGAAAGTGATTTCGGAGATGCTGGAAGTTATTGAAGAATTTTTTGGGCTGAGTTTGGAGGAAAAAATGAAATATTATTCAGAGGATGTATTGAGTCCAATAAGATATGGGACCAGCTTGAACACACCATTGGCGCATAAGCTTCACTGGAGGGATTTTTTGAGGCATTATGGTCATCCATTTCCAGATAGTATTTTCCAGCTCTGGCCAGACAATCCCCCTGAGTACAGGTTAATTCTTCCCACATAATAATATTTATAGGAAAAATTGCATTTTTCGTCTTGGATATTTGTCTTTTGAAATTTCGTTCTCTATATTATCAAAATTGGTCTTAATCATGTGTCTTTCGATTTTTGGCATTTTGGTGCTTTTTATTATAAGTGCGCTCATATGACATTGCATATGTGAGTATACTGTTGACGTGACATCAGTGTCACGTCGATAAAAAGGACCGTCACTTACTCTAATCGGTAAATGCTACATGGTTACATATGAACAAAAAAAATTTTGGTCCCCAAACGATTGAGAAACAAATATAATTATCTCTGTTTCATTGCGAATCAAGCCGTACAAATAATGAGACAACATCCTTTTATTTGGACTAATTGGCCACATATAACTTATCACGCACTCTTTATTTTATAAGTTTTTAAGGATGATTTAACGTTGGGGACCTGAAACGTCAGGAATCCATAAGTCGATGGACCTTTTGACATAGTGCAGATAAGAGGGACTAAAATACTTTTGTCTCTAAACAATAGGGGGCCATGAATCAGAGGCGAATTTAGCCTAAAAGTTGAGGGGGACAAAAATAACAATATAAAAATGGAGGGTAGGGTAATTTTTTTTAAATGGTCAAAATGTATTTTCAGGAGGCAAAATATAATTTTTAAGCGACAAAATGTAATTTTTGTTAGGGTAAATGTAATTTTTTATTTTTTTTAAATTAATAAACAATTTTTTTTAAATTACTAAACATATTTTTTTTTGAGGGGGCAGTTGCTCCCCCTCAAGTCCACATAGAATCGCCCTTGGCAAGAATGATAATTACCCCAAAATATTTCAAATTAAGTCAAAAAATGGGAATTATTGCAAGTTTGGCCCTTTATATTTGTCTCCATGCGATTTTGGTCATCTAAGTTGTCAAATTTCAATCTTCGTTCGTTATCTTTAACTTTTTGTGATTTTAGTATATTTCCACGTTGGACTGACATGGCGCTAATGTGGCTAATATGGCGTTGATGTGTCCAGTACCACGTAAATACTCCAATATAAAAAAAAAAGAGAGAGACTAAAACTGCAGAGCAAATGATCGAAATTGCCAAAAAAATGAAATATAGATGACTATACTCGATTTGACAAAACAATTTCACCCCAAAAATGCTACATAGAATCAACATATACTATAAAACTATTTATAAATTAAATTAACTCGTGAGTTGTTCATAACTAATCTTCTTTTTCTACTCAAAAGTGATGCATGTTGTTTGATCATATGTGATTTTAGAAATGTTGCAAAATCATACTTGGAGGAGATATGGAAGCTGACAATGAAGCTAGGTGGTGCCATATCAGAAAGTTTAGGGCTAGAGGAAGAGTACTTCGAGAGATCACTGGGTGAAGGAGTCCAAATTCTTGCCTGTAATTTCTATCCACCATGCCCGGAGCCAAACAAGACCTTAGGACTTGCAGCTCATTCTGATCATGGTGGCTTAACAATCTTGATGGAAAATGGAGTGGAGGGATTACAGATCAAACATGATGGTAGATGGGTTTCTGTTCATGATGTTCCATCCACATTTGTTGTCAACGTCGGAGATTATTTGGAGGTTAGCATGTAACCTAACACATCCACAAATGAATGATGATCATATCGACGACGAACCTAGAACTGGGAACAAAATATAATAACATAAAAAATGAAGGGCAAAAAATATAGGGGTCGAAATATTTAGGGGCGCAAAACGCGATTCTTGGGTGGTGAAATGAAATTTTAATTTCTTCATAAATTCGTCCCTGGATGAGATCAATATTAGTGATCGTCTTCTTATTTTATTTTATTTTTTCTAAAATTATATAAGATTATTTGTGTTATAAATATTCTTTAATTTCTACTAGTGGTTTACGATCTCTATAGATACTGAGCAATGGAAAGTATAAGAGTATCGAGCATCGGGCAATAGTGAATCAACACAAGACCAGGATTTCGGTGGCCGTCGGCCATGGGCCAGAAATGTCTACCATTGTTAGGCCCGCAGCGCCTTTGGTTAACGAGACCGACCAATACCGCCCCGTTACTTATAAAGATTATGTCAAACTTCAACAAAGTATCACTAGTAGAGGGAAAAATGCATTGGAGAAATTAAAGATTTGAAGCTTTAGAGGTGATTCGAACACAAAATATTGCCAGAGGTGTTGGCATTTACTGGTGTGTTGCCAACCAGTTGGCCTTGTAATGTTGTTCTATTTTTATTCCAATAAATTGTCATGTATGTAGATTGATTATGTAAAACTTGGATGCTTTGTTTCATCAGTCATATTTGTTTGGGTTCTGTGAACCTAATTAATCTTGGTTTTGATAGTAATAAAAAAATTTATTGTATTAATATTTCTAATGAAGTGTGCAGAAGCAAATAACGATAATTTTATCAGAAAAATGAATATGAAGGGAAACAAATTGAAGAAGAAGGGGACCGAGATGTAGAGAACAAAAGCACCAATATGTTATATATATATATATATATATATATATATATATATATATAGACAAACTTGTAAAGAAGTAGCTTTTACACTCATTTTTCAATGATCATTGCAAACTGCATTCCCAATATTTTTCTCCCAATATTTCTGTGTCTTTTCTCATCAACTTATTCAATTCATCATCAAATTCAGTAACAGGTCCGAAATCACCCTTTTTAATATGGCATCAGAGACGGTTGCGAAATATCATCGTGTTCCTGAATAATTTTGTTCTTTGTTTTCCATTCTTCTTCTATTTGAATATTTCATTCTACTTCTGTACTTTTCTTTTTGTCATTCCCATTTAATGGCTACGGAAGATTCATCGCAGACACCTACAGAAAATAATAATCGAACGTATGCTACATCCACCGAGGACCCCACGACAGCCATTCTACCTTCACCCAAGTGATGTTGCTAATACTATCGTCATTTCACCCCCTTTAACAGGTCCGAATTACGTCACCTGGAACAGGGCATTCACTCTTGCTATTTCAATCAAAAGCAATCTTGTTTTTCTTGATGGTACCATTAATACTCCTTCTATTGGTGATACTTTATATGTTCCATGGGTGCGTTGCAACAATCTCCTATTATCTTGGATTCTTAACTCAGTTTCTAAGGAAATCGCTTCTAATGTTTTGTATATTAACTATGCAAAAGAAGTATGGGATCGTTTTCGGACTCGTTTCTCTCAGCCAGATAATGTTAGAATTTATCAACTTCAGCAGCAACTTAATGGCCTGGTTCAAGAACATATGTCTGTCAATGATACTTCACAAGCTTGACTGCCCTATTGGAAGAGCTCCGTAGCTATAGGCATCTCCCTTGCTGCACTTGGGGCAATGCACTAGCAATGCCCTTCGATCTGTTGGAGAAGTACAAACCTCGGATTATGTTTTCAAGTTCTTGATGGGTTTGAGTGATTCTTATGAAGGGATCAAGGGCAAGGGCCAAATATTACTGATAAGTCACACACCCACATTGGACCAAAGTTTTGCCATGATTTTACAAGAAGAACGACAAAGCAAAGTCAAGGCATCTCTAGCACCCCTCATGGAATCTTCAGCTATGGCAGCTTTCCACAATGCTCAAAATTCATCTAAGAAGCCTGATTTCATTTATGATAATTGTGGCAAACCATGGCACACCCGAGAAAACTGCTATCGCCTTATTGGTTTTCCTACCAATTTTAAATTCACAAAAACAAAGGGTGTTGTACCTAGAAAGGATATAACCAAATTTTCTTCTGCTGTGAACAATGTTATTTTGCAGGATTCTTCCAAGTCCGAAGGAGATATTCCAACCTCCATCACTCAAGATCAACTTCAAAAGATTATGTCACTTCTCCGTGCTGAGCCTGTACAGCAGAATCCTACCAACCAAACTTCATCCACTCTTGATTCCTCTTCACCATCTCATCATCAATCAAACATGGCAGGTATTTTCTCTACTGCCTTCTCCGCATTAACATTATGCTCTGAACCCGACACTTGTTCATGAGTAATTGACACAAGGGCAACATATCATATGATCTGCAACCCCAATCTGTTCACTTCACATCAATATATTCATGACACTTACATTCATCTCCCTAATGCTCTAAAGTCCAAGCCACTCACAAGGGAACCGTGCATCTCTCTGATCATCTCATCCTGACCAATGTGCTCTGTGTACCCTCCTTTTCTTTCAACCTTATTTCCGTAAGTCACTTAACAAAAAGCTCATCTGTTGGTTTTGTTTTTCTAAATGATCTTGGATACTTACAGGACCTTCCTTCCAGGATGACGATTGGTTTAGCTAAATCCCACAATGTTATGTTTTCCACCTAAGGCTACTGCCATCCATACTCTTTTGTTGACATATCATTCCAACTCGCAAGTCAATCAAGCCATGAATCAAGACTCTTATTTGTGGCATTTTAGATTAGGACATTTGTCAAATCAAATGATGAAGTTAGTCCAAACAAACAATCCTGAAATCTATTGTATTAGCTTTCCTGATCATTGCAATATATGCCAACAGGCTAAATAAAAGAAAATTTAATATCCTAACAGTACCAGTGTTTCTCTTAAACCTTTTCATTTAGTTCATTGCGATATTTGGGCTCCGTATTCGCAGCAATCCTTACATGGGCATCAATATTTTCTTACTATAGTTGATGACTATAGTAGGATGACTTGGGTATATTTAATGAAATTTAAATCAGAAGCACGATCCATTCTGCAAATATTTATAACCATGATTCATACTCAATTTGATTCCCTTATGAAGAAATACAGACAGATAACGGCCCTGAATTTCATATGCTAGACTTCTTTAATTCTCATGGAATTATACATCAAACTTCATGTATTTATGCTCCCCAGCAGAATGGTATCGTAGAAAGAAAACACCAACATCTCCTCAATGTTGCTAGGGCTCTTTTGTTCAAAGCTTCTTTGCCATTGAAATTTTGGGGGGAAGCCGTATCGACGGCTGCATACCTAATAAATAGAACACCTACCCCACTTCTACATAACAAAACTCCACATGAGATGTTGCTTGAAACCGTGCCTTCATATTCCCATCTATGAGTTTTTGGATCATTATGTTATATATCCACTCTTCAACACCAAAGAACAAAATTTGATTCTCGGGCTCACAAATGTACCTTTCTTGGATATCCGGTTGGGGTTAAGGTATACAAAGTATATGATTTAGAAACTGAAAAAGTTCATATAACAAGAGACATCTTATTCTTTGAACATATCTATCCTTTTGCTCAACCCTCATCTATCACCAATTCATCCGAGACATCAAATAATGCTCATCTGCCTCAACCAGACGTTCATACTCCAGCATATTTTTTAGAATTCTTGTCATCATCCACACCACCTTCTACACCATCTTCTTCCTCAAATAATCCTCAAACTTCATCGCCTCTCATTCCTGATACTGATATCCATTCTGAACATACTTCTAACCAACCTTCATCTCTAACTCGTATTAGGAACACTCCTTCCTATCTTCAAGATTATCACTGTCACTTACTCACAAAATCATCCTCAAATCAATCTTCCACCTCACACCCCCTTAGTCATTTTTTATCATATAAACTTCTTTCATCGAGTCATGCTTCCTATGCCATTGCCCTTTCCATTCACAAAGACCACGTATGAGGAAGCTGTACAATCACAGCATTGGAGGGAAGCATAATCTCTGAACTTGATGCTTTACAGAACAATGGAACTTGGTCCATCATGCCTTTACCTCCAAATAAAAGAACCATCGGCTGTCGATATGTTTTCAAGATCAAACTTCAATCTGATGGCACCATTGATAAGTACAAAGCACTTCTCGTCGCTAAAGGCTACACACAAAAAGAAGGTTTTGACTACACATAAACGTTTAGTCCAGTGGCCAAAATAACTTTTGTTAGAGTTCTATTAGCTCTAGCTTCTGTGCGTAGATGACATCTCCATCAATTGGACATTGATAATGCGTTCCTTCATGGGGATTTAAATGAAGAAATTTATATGACACTTCCACCTGGATTCCAGCCGAAGGGGGAATATCATACGAACACTTCGTCACTCGTGTGTAAACTACATAAATCACTTTATGGTTTGAAACAGGCCTCACGGCAATGGAATTCAAAATTAACAACACCAGTTCTATTTATTGGATTTCAACAATCAAAATCAGATTATTCTTTATTCACTCGGAAGGATGTTTCGAGTTTCATAGCTCTTTTAGTATATGTCGATGACATTTTAATCGCTTGTGATAATTTGGACCTTATCATTTCGGTGAAGAAATTTTTGTAGGGACAATTCAAGGTTAGAGACTTAGGATCTTCAAAGTTCTTTCTTGGAACATAAATTGCTAGATCATCAAAATGGCTTCATATTTGTCAACGAAAATGTGCACTGGAAATTTTGGAAGATGCTGGAAATTTTGGAAGATGCTGGTCTTCTTGGTTGCAAAGTCTCTGCCTCTCCCATAGAGCAAAACCATAGGTTATCTAGTTTGTCTAAAGACTACTTGATTGATGCAACATGTTATAGACGTTTAGTTGGCAGGCTTATTTATCTTTCAATTACAAGACCCGACATCACATATGCGGTGAATGTTTTGATTCAGTTCATGACTAAACCTAGGAAGGATCATCTCTCAGCAGCATATAGAGTACTGAGATACATTAAGGTTCCATCGGAAAAGGCCTTTTTTACTCATCGAAATCCAGTATAGAGCTAAGGGCCTTCAACGATTCGGACTGGGCATCATGTCCAGATACGAGGAGATCAATCACAGGTTTTTGCATTTTTCTTGGTGATTCCTTGATCAGCTGGAAGTCCAAGAAACAAAGCACATTTCAAGACCCTCCATTGAACATAGTACAGAGCTTTGGCACATACAACTTCAGAGATCATTTGGCTACATAAGCTTTTGACAGATTTTGGTTTGGATGAATTGCAAACGACACCATTGTTTTGTGATAATCACTCAGCGATACATTTGACAAAGAATCCAATATTTCATGAACGTACCAAACACATAGAGTTGGATTGTCATTTTATAAGGGAAAATGTGTTGGCTGGAAAATCAATACATTATACGTTCCTTCGAAGGAGCAACAAGCAGATATATTCACCAAAGCTTTGGGAAGTCCATTTTTTAGTATCCAAGATGAACATGATAAGCATATATGCTCATCTTGAGGGGGAGTATCAGAAAAATGAATATGAAGGGGAACAAATAGAAGAAGAATGGGACCGAGATACAGAGAACAAAAGCACCAATCTGTTACATGATAACAACACCAACAATATTCCTCAGATTGTCATGAGAAGAGAGAGAAGATTAGTTAGAGCTTAGCATGCATTGTGTGATCTAATACACGTATGATTTACTTGTGTAAATCCTTTTCATTGTATATATATATAGCAATAGACAAACTTGTAAAGAAGTAGCTTTTACACTCATTTTTCAATGATCAATGCAAACTGCATTCCCAATATTTCTATGTGTCTTTTCTCATCAACTTATTCAACAATCATTCATCATCAAATTTAGTAATAGGTCCACGAAATCACCCTTTTTAATAAATTTAGAACAACCAAGTCAGACAAGCTGAAATGATCAAGAAAATCGATTGATCGAGTCAGTGGAAACAAGACAATTAGAACCAGACCAGTTGAATTAACTTCAAAACTGGTTAATCGAGTCAATGGAAACTAGGACAACTGTATACAGGTAGCTGAGTAATCAGCAATACTTATCAAACTGAGTAGGTTAAGGATCAACAGTAATGATCAAACTGGGCTAGCCAAACCTAGATCAGTTGGGTGATGAACAGAACTGGTCATACTAGAGTAGATTGAGTGATCAGCAGCACTGATCAATTCGGACGAGCTAATGAACTAACATAGCTTAAGCAAACACGCCACCTGACTGATCAGCGGAGATGAACCGACCGACCAATTAGCATTTTAATGTATATAACATAAATATCAATGTAAAGGCTATAAATACACACTTGAAGATTGAAGATAAAGATATCTTGAATCTCGTATCTCTGACTCACCTAAACATAGAAATTATATTTCATAAAGAGATTCAAACCATTGGAACATAGCATAATATCAGTTGAGTTAGAACAAACGTCATAAACAAAGACACATCTTACCAGTATATATCCAATATTTTATAGGATCTCTTGTTCTGAGTTATTCACTCATTCCATTGTAATTGTGAGATTAACAAAGATAAACATTATTATAACAGTTGGTGACTCGTCCCAACTGACTGAAGCGAGACTTGTCAGCGTAGTCGTAGTTGTGCAGACAGAGGCGTTTGTAGCTGTTGCTAGGTGTTACCATCAGTTTAAAGTCGTTATCTTTAATTATTGTTATATATATTTATATTTATTTATTTTTTATACTTCACATATATGTGTGAGCTTTGATTTATTGTTGCTTATTTATTTGTAACATCAAATACTTGTTACCATTTAAACAGTATTATCAGCCGTTTAATATGATTATCTTGATTTGTTGTTTAAATCAATAATAACACAATAAATACTTAATAATATTTATAATTTTTGGTGTATAAAATATAAGTGAAATAATAAGAAATATATTGAAACCATTTATGTATTTCAATAATATTAACAAATATTACGTTCATTAAAAATGCGAAAAGTGGATTCTCTAATGTCAACTACTTTATTTAAATTTTAAAATTTCAATTTCAATAAGTAAATCACACATTCAATCATCTTCTAAATATTGGAACCATTTATAAATTTCAGTAATATTAACAAATACTTAATTATTAAAAATACGAAAAGTTGATCCTCTAATACTTTATTTAAAATTTTAAAATTTCAATTTCAATAAATAAAGCACACATTCATCCATCTTCTAAATAAATTGTCATTTACATAAATATTAATGGATATGTTTTTCTTATCTTCCTCGTGGATAAGATACTCCTACATTTATTTTATACTACTTGCAGATATCCTGCACTTCGCAACATTAAAGTTGTAGCAAGTTCTTGGCATCATTGCCAGTGAAGTATTGGGAAACATTCATCTAGGGACATATTTATTTTAACAACCTATTCTCGCACAACAAGTAAGAACCTATCAACCAATTGAAAAATCCACCAAACAATGAAGAAATCAATCAACCTCAAAAAAATCTTGATCAAAAAAGAATACTGTGAATCACATGAACCCAATAAGAACTATTGCACCGTCATGTCTAGTTTTCCCGGCACATGCGTCTAATTTTAATTTTAAGCCTGGTATTATCTGACTCTTACTTAATTTCCACGGCTTAGACTCAGAAATCCTTATCTTCATCTCCGAGAGTTCAAAGAAGTATGCAATACTTATGATGATTCAAATTATACCATGAATACCATCAGACTTATGCTTTTTTTATTTTTCTTTAAATGATGCGAAAGCATGGCTACAAAATCTTAGGACATGATTCATTCGAATTTGGGATGAGATGTAACAACATTTTTTTTCAATCATGCTATCAATTAGGTATCATCATTGGCTAGTGAGTTCCAAAGTCAAATCCATCACTAACTATGAGACCTACATTTTTTAATTTTTTAGATTTTTTTGGAATTTTGTAATAATAATGAGAAAACAGCTACTAATCTTTACCCCATACTTTAATCTTCCATTATCCCTAATGTAAGACAAAAATAAGAAGGAAAGAAAACAAAGCAAAAAAATGCAATGAAAATGAAGGAACTAAGTCCCCTTGGGTTGCCTCCCAAGCAGCGAGTAATGGAATATTTACCTCACATCTTTGAAAAGTATTATAGAGCTCATTGGTGCCTCCATCCTTCCTGTTATCTTTCAATGCAATGGGGAATGAGGGTGCAATTTTGTATTCGGATAAGGGAGGAAATTTACGCTTTGGTGCCTCGTTTTCCATGGGCTCTTTGTCCTCAACTGCGTCTCTTTCTCATCTTCTTGCTTGGAGGGGGTTGATGCCACCTTATCCGGTGTCTCCACTTCCCCGCCACTCCCCAATGTGATCATACTCACATTTTCTCTTGGTTTCACCACTGTCTCGGACTGTAGACCATTCAATCCTTGTGCTTCTAGCCTATTGACTGAGTGGCTAACTGACCCACTTTAGTGCTCAACCTCTAAATGCAGGCCCTAGTCTCTTGTTGAAATTACAATGTGTTATTAGCAAGATCCTTAACGATATTTTCTAAGAACTCACCAGCAGTAGAAATTTGATGAGGTTGTGGTCTAGGAGGATGTGGCAGTCTGTATGGCTGTGGATTGGGCTGCATGTGAGGCATATACTAATTCATCAGTGAATTTGAACCCTATTTATTTAAATAGAAAATTATCAGTGTAGCGATTATAGTATAGTAGATTTAAAGAAAAGGTTGTCGAACCCATAGAGACTAGAAAATAATTACCACACTCAACCAGTTTAACTATATATTATTAAACTAAAGTGACTAAAGACTCAATATCCAAACCAAACAAGTAGTGACGAGAATATAAATCAGTAGAGACAATTATCAAGACTTCGGTTCACCCATGTAACTCCCCACAATACGCTTATTAGTTAAGATTCAAATTCAAACATTCTAAGGTGACGAGTTTTCCTAATGCACTTGTTATACTTTGATCAAGCTATAAGTAGGGTGAATTATTAGCCAAAAGTCCCCTAATTTCGTCCAAGACATCCTTTTTATAATGAAAGAGGAGTTTACATGTTTTTGGACACAAAATATCCAATAAGGAAACTAAATCTCGACTTTTCCCCGACTGTCAATCGATCGCGACATCCTGTCGATCGATCGCCAAAACATTTTGCCTTTATTTTTCAAAATTTGCATAACAACGATCGATCGCAGTGAAATGCCGATCGATTGCCAAACTTTCTGGACAACGTCGGTCGATCACGGTGAAATGCCGATTGATCACCACTCTTGAATTTCGACTTTTGAGATTTTCGTCCTTTCTTCGACATATTCGCTCGGTTTGACACTTTTTTCATCATTTTTAGCTTTTTTCCTCAACTTTTATGTACTTGGACCTAGATTCCTGAATCATGCATATATATATCAAAAAGCATAATATCGTCCAAGAATCACTACAAAAACACCCATACTTTCATATCAAACTAAGTGTAAAAATCACACTTATCAACTCCGCCAAACTTAAACTTGATCGTCCTCGAGCAAAAAATAAGATCAAAATGTAGAGTGCAATATTGATAATTTAAATGAGCCAATCTGCAATCAAATCATGTAGCTCAGACATCTCACTTACATACAAACAAGAGTCAACCAGAAAATTTAACAAGTCGTGTTTTCTCCTAGATCAAGTAACATGTCTTCAAATCAGAACGTGCTTGTGTGTTATTATCACTTTCAAGTTTCAGGTAATTTTCATAGATCAGATCATGCTAGTCAATGGAAGTTAAGATTATCGTTTAGCATCCCATATGCCTATTTTCAAAAACTTCTTGTCATTTGTCTTATCCACTTTGTTCCCTAGTAACTTCTCCTTGCAATCACCTAGCATCATATCAAAGGGAAGAGTATAAATCACATTAACTTTAGAACACATGTGCTTGTTGTGTGGTTGTGTCAAAGTTTGAAACATGTTGAAAGTGATTTGATCCTCTCATATACGGAGGATCAACTTCCCCTCTTGAACGTCAATCAGCGCTATTCTTGTTGCTAGGAATGGCTTTCCTAGGATCAATGTCATGTCAGCATCTTCCTTCATGTCCAACACTATAAAATCCACCGGAATTGTGAATTTATCGACTTTGATTGGCACATCCTCAACTATCCCTTGAGGGTACTTGATGGACTTGTCCGCCATCTGCAGTGAAACGTTGACCGGTTTGAGCTCTCGTAAACCCAGCTTCCTATAAATAGATAAAAGCATCATATTTACACTTGCACCCAAATCACATAAAGATTTATGAAAAGACATAGAATTGATTTTGCAACATATAGTGAAACTCCCTGAATCCTTTAGCTTTGGAGGTGAATCGTTTTGAATGATAACAAAACACTAATCAGTTAAATTTATAGTCACATGCTCTCCCAATTTCTGCTTATTTGACAAAATCTCCTTCAAAAACTTAGCATAGTTCGGCATTTGCCGTATATCATCAATAAAATGCATATCTATATGGAGACTCTTAATCAAATTGAGAAATTTAGCAAATTTAGCATCTAATTTTACTCTTTTTTATGCAGCGGGAAATGGGAGTGAGATATCTACCTTAGCATGTGTGATGGGTGTAGTGGTCTTAGTAGACTTACCTTTGTCACGTGGTTGAACCTCTTCTTGCTTGATGTATGCCTCGCCTTCATACTCAACATGTGCATCCTTCTTCTCAGCACTCTCATTCCGCTCCTCAATGTTATGGCGTGGACTTTCCCCCTAGGATTCTTTCAGTGCCGCTAGGTAGTGATCCTTGTTCTCGCCAGGCTAGGATTGTTGCTAACTGTCCCATTGTACTTCCAAATTCTTTATCGATGCCTCATGATTTTGGAATCTAGTCTCCGTCGATGTGATGAATTTTCCTCCAAACTCGATTTAGGTGCATACCCAAGTGGTGGTTGGGGATGGTTCCTCAACCCCGTGTTGTATGTAGTTGGGTAGGGGTAGTTGGGTGGTGGTCGGTTCTCTAAAAAATTCTTTCAACAGATTGCACGAAAGGGTTACCTACTTGGCATTCATTGCTCGGATGTCCTCATTGGCAAAGCTCGCATGTAATGGCTTGAACTTGCATTGGTTACCTGCTCAAGCTATCAATCTTCTTACTTAATGCTTCCAACTGAGCGGCTAAGGCAATGACTTCTCTCACTTGATGATTTCCAACTGGCTTCATCGTCACGTTTCTTTCAGACTGCCAATGATAGCTAGTGGCAGCCATCTCCTCTAACAATTCATAGGCCTCTTCAGGTGTCTTCCTCATGATTGTACCTCCTGATGTTGCATCAAGCATAGAACGGTTAGCAGAAAATAAACCGTTTTAGAAAGTTTGTACCTGCAGCCAGATAGGAAGACTGTGATGTGGGCATCGCCACAGTAAATCCTTAAAACGCTCCCACGCCTCGTACAATGTCTCTGGGTCGTGTTGTGCAATGGTGGTGATATTATTGCGCATCTTGGCACTCTTGGATGGTGGAAAATATTCGGACTGGAATAATTGCACTATTGATAAGTGTGATTTTTACACTTATTTTGCTGTGAATTTTAGGCATTTTTGTAGTGATTCATTGACTATATTTCACTTTTTGGTATATATTTGTATGTTTCAGGGTCCAAGTGCATAAAAGTGGAAGAAATGAGCTAATAATGATGAAAAATGACCAAACCAAGCAAATACATTGAAAGAAGGACCGGAATCTCAAGTTTAAAAAAGTTCAAAGTTGGCGATCGATCTTGGAGTTCACACCGATCGATCCCGCATTTACGTAAATTGAGCAACAAAATTATCATTTTGGCGATCGATCGGTATTTCGGTATTTCACAGCGACCGATCACCGTTGTCCAGAAACTTTTGACGATCGATTGACATATCTCGATGATCGATCGTGGATGTTCGGACTTTGAAAAACAAATGGCAAAATGTTCTGGCGATCGATCGGCAGGATGTCGCGATCGATCGCCAGCCACGAAAAAATCGAGATTTTGCTTCCTTGTTGGGTATTTTGTGTCCAAAAATTTTGAACTCTTATACCACTATATAAGGGTGTACTTGGATGATTTTAGGGGACTTTTGCTCAGTTTTATACCCTAAAACACAGCTTCCACTTTCATTCAACCTCAAGCCATTAAAGAGCAAGCCGGAATCGAAGAGACGTGATGACGCAACGAAGCAAGGAGTCGACGCCTAGCATCTTTAATATTTCTAAACTCTCGTTGTTGTTTATTTTTGGATTTAGAATGATTGATTTGTTGTTAAACAAGCTTTTACATTCATATTTGATGAGGGTAGTTGGCTAAATTATTTATCAAGACTAGGGGATCCCTTGTATGAACCCATGATTCAAGTTTGAGTTTTTGATTGATTTTTCTACAATTCTTTGAGTATGATTATGTTTTTAAAGCTTTTCAAGGATTAGCTATCTTTGAATTGGTGTTATTAATTATAATTGATGTTGACCATACGTTATAATTTGACAAGATAATTCATACTGTGGGATTTAGATTGAAAGTGACCACGTAAAAACTAGCACAAATGTGAAAGCTATAGATGTACCAAAATCGAAAGCTAGAAGTTTTCATAGAGCTTATGCAATATTGAATGTTAAATGAGTACATGACCATTGACTTGTTACATTTTAATAGTAGGTTCATTATAGCTTGACCAAAGTATATTGGATAACATAGGAAAATCCGTCACCTTAGAACCTAGAAATTGAAATCTTAACTAATAGGAGAATTGTGGGGTACATGGGTGAACCAAAATCTTGATATTCGTCTCTATTGATTTTCGTCGCTTTTCATTGCTAGCTTATTTGGATTGGCTAATTTTCTGAGTTTATTATAATTAAGTTTCACTAAATAATCGTAAGCTAAATATAGTTAGACTAATTAACTTTGGTAATTGCTACTAGTCCAAAAGTTGACACTGTGCACTTGCGGTATAAAATCGCAACACTGGAATTTTCTGTTTAAAATAAAAGCGATCAAGTTTTTGACGCCATTGTCGGTGACTAGTTTAAGTAATATCATAGGAGATTAGTTGACTGAAATTTTGCTATTTTTCTTTTTATTATTACTTTTGTTACGTACTATTTCACTAATGTTGTTTCTTCCTTGTTTTGACTTTTGCAGGTAGTTGTCTTCGTGGTGAATGCTACGGAGTGACAACCCTATATTAGAGCCACTTGACTTAGAGTTTGAACGAACTTGCCGAAGACTTTGGATAGAAGCTCGAGTGATGGCTTAGAACAATCAAGGAGGGAATGGTGAACGTGAACAGCGCAATGCGGAGGTGCCGATTACAAGATCCATGATGAACTATGCATAACCAACTTTTCAAGGCACTATATCTAGCATCACTAGACTGATGATTCAGGCTAATAACTTTGAGATCAAGTCTGCTATAATTCAGATGATTCAACATTCGATGGAATTTGGAGGATCGCCTACTGATGATCCTAATGCTCATATTTCCAACTTCTTGGAGATATGCGACACTTTCAAGCACAATGGCGTCACTGACGACGCAATCAGGTTATGATTTTTCCCATTTTCTTTAAATGATAAAGCTAAGAGCTGTTTAAATTCATTGCCTACACGATCGATCACTACTTGGGATGATATGTCTCAAGCCTTCTTATCAAAATACTTCCCCCCTTCCAAGAAAACTAAGATGCGCAATGATATCACCACATTCATGCAAAATGATCTTGAGACACTGTATGAAGCTTGTGACCACTTCAAGGATATACTTTGAAGATGCCCACATCATGACCTTTCTATTTGGCTTCAGGTACAAATATTTTACAATGGTTTATTTTCTGCTAATTAATCCATGGTTGATGCAGCAGCAGGAGGTACCATTATCAGAAAGACACATGAGGAAGCCTACACACTTTTGGAAGAGATGGCTTCTAACAGTTCCAGTGGCAGTTTGAGAGGAATGTGCCCAAGAGACCGATTGTGGTGCATCAAGTTGATGAGGTTACAACGATAGACGCTCAGTTGGAGGCTTTGAATAAGAAATTGGATAGCTTGAGCATGACAGCGATGCAAGCTCAAGTGATCATATGTGATTTATGTGGAGGCAACCATCTGAGCACGGAATGTCAGGAAGGTAATCCTTTTGTCAATCTAATGAAAATTGTTAACTTTGTAGGAAATAGGCCACCACAAGGTAACTCTTAGTCCAACAACTATAACCAAGCGTGGAGGAATCATCCAAACTTCAATTGGTCCAACCAAAAGAATGTCTTGAATCCACAACCTCCACCGGGTTATCCACCAAAGCCAAGCATGGAAGAGTTTCTCACCAAGTTCATTACATCAACGGAGAAGAGAATGCAAAATCAAGATGCTTCAATAAAGAACTTGGAAACTCAAGTGGGGCAGTTGGCAACTATGTTAGCTGGAAGAACACAAGGGAGTCTGCCTAGCGATATTGAAAAGAACCCTATAGAGTAAGCCAAAGCAATTTCACTAAGGAGCGGAAAGATATTGGTTTGCAAACTGAAAACATCGAGGAGGAGTATGAAATTAATGAGACCGACCACGAGGATCAACCACGCGACAAGGGTAAGTATACTACTACTACTTCACCTCACACCACCCAAGCAGGTACAAATCCCTCTCTCATTTCCTGCTGCATTAAAAAGTGCTAAGGTAGATGCTAGTTTCGCTAAGTTCTTAGAGATCTTTAAGAAATTACATACAAATATTCCATTTGCTGATGACTTACTTCAAATGCCTAGTTATGCTAAGTTTTTTAAGGATATTCTATCGAATAAGAGGAAGTTGGGTGAGCATGAGACAATAGAGTTAACCGAGGAGTGTTCTGCAATTGTGCAAAACAAATTACCTTCGAAGTTAAAAGATCCAGGGAGTTTTTCTATACC
The DNA here is from genome assembly GCA_907163345.1 of Haberlea rhodopensis. Taxonomy (NCBI): domain Eukaryota; kingdom Viridiplantae; phylum Streptophyta; class Magnoliopsida; order Lamiales; family Gesneriaceae; genus Haberlea; species Haberlea rhodopensis. The sequence continues at coordinate 162,465 of CAJQUN010000192.1, forward strand.
TTGCACAATTGGGTCTATTTCATTTTCAAAATCTTAATGTGATTTGGGTGCAAGTATTAATCTCATGCCTTTGTCGATTTTCAGTGGGGCTTGGAGAGCCAAAACCAACTACGGTTTCACTATAGTTGGCAGATAGGTCCATTACATACCCAAGAGGAATCATTGAGGATGTTCTAGTAAAGGTTGATAAATTCATCTTCCCGGTGGATTTCCTATTTTTGGACATGGAGGAAGACTTGGACACACCACTGATATTGGGGCGACCATTTTTAGCTACTAGGAGGGAATTGATCGACGTTCATCAAGGTAAACTGATCATTCGTGTAGGAGAGGATCAAGTTATTTTTAATGTTTTAAGGCTATAAAACATCCACATGATGATCATATGTATTTCAACGTGGATATTGTTGATATGTTGTCTTCTATTATGTTTCAGGGATCACTTAGGGATGGATTAGAAGCATGCTTGGTTGATGATATAGATGAGCTGGATGAAAATGGCGAGATGAAGGAGATAGTAGCTCATTTGAATGCTAATCTCCTGCATACAAGACATGCAAGGAACAAGCTTGGAGAGTTGGCCAAAGGGACGTCAAACCACAAAAGCCTTTAATTGAATAACCACCAACTCTTGAATAAAACCCCTACCATCTCATCTCAAGTATGTTTATTTAGATATCAATAATTCATTACCAATAATTGTTTCCTCGTCTTTGACAGGTACAGACAAGGAAAAGCTTCTTAGGATTTTAAGGGAGCATAAACAAGCATTTGCATGGAAAGTGGGGGATATAAAAGGGGTTAAGCCCATCAACTTGCATGCATAAAATTCTGCTGGAGGATGCCTACAAATCAGTGGTGCAACCATAATGTCGATTGAATCCAAAGATGCAAGAGGTAGTAAAGGCCGATGTCATAAAGCTACAGGATGCATATATTATCTATCCTATATCTGACAGTGCATGGGTTAGTCCAGTGCAATGTGTGCCTAAAAAGGATGTATGACTGTTGTTACCAATGAAAACAATGAATTAATACCTACTAGAACAGTCACTGGATGGAGGTTCTGTATTGATTATAAACTAAGCAACACGTAAAGACCATTCCCCCCTCTGTTTCATTGATCAAATGATAGAGAGACTAGTAGGGTATGATTTTTATTGCTTCCTAGATGGTTATTCAGGGTAGAATCAGATAGCTATTGCACCTGAGGACCAAGAGAAGACCACCTTCACTTGTCCTTATGGTACATTTTCATTTAGAAGAATGCCATTTGGGTTATGTAATGCACCTGCTACATTCCAGCGATGCATGATGTCTATCTTCCATGATATGGTAGAAAATTTTCTTGAGGTTTTCATGGATGATTTCTTTGTGTTTGGGCAGTTATTTGATTCTTGTCTACATAAGATTTAGTTTTGATAAGGTGTGAGGAGACAAATTTGGTTTTAAACTGGGAGAAGTGTCACTTCATGGTACGAGAAGGTATAGCCTTGGGGCACAAAATATCCCAAAAGGGTATTGAAGTGGACCGAGCAAAGGTACAAGTTATACAAGAACTACTCCACCTGTATCAGTGAAGGGAGTTCGCAATTTTCTAGGCCACGCTGGTTTCTATTGAAGATTTGTTAAGGATTTTTCTAAGATTTCAAAACCTATATCTCATTCGTTGACTAAAGATGCACCATTTGATTTTAATGCTGATTGTTTGCAGGCATTTGAGACATTGAAGGAGAGATAGGTAACAACACCTGTCTCGATAGCACCTGACTTGGATCTTCCATTTGTGTTGATGTGCGACGCTAGTGACACCACACTCGGAGCAGTACTGGGACAAAGAAGGAACATGTATTTCATACTATTTACTATGCTAGTAGAACATTAAATGAGGCACAACAAAATTATGCCACCACTGAGAAAGAACTTCTAGCAGTAATATTTGCTTTTGACAAATTTCACTCCTATATTTGTCTATCTAAAGTAATTGTTTACACTGATCACTCTGCAGTCAAATATCGTCTTGCTAAAAAAGACGCTAAACAACGTTTGATTCAATGGATTCTTTTATTGCAGAGTTTGATTTAGAAATTAAAGGTAAGAAGGGTGTAGAGAACGTAGTGACAGATCATTTATCTAGGATTGATAATGTGATTGAGGAGCATGATACTGGAGTAAAAGAGATAAATGAGAAATTTCCTGATGAAGAATTGTTTCAAGTTCTTGCATTACCTTGGTATGCTGACTTTGCCAATTATCTTGTTAGCGGTATCCTCCCATAAATGACATTTTATCAAAGAAAATTTTTTATCTGATGTTAAGCATTACATGTGGGAGGAGCCATTGTTGTTCCAGATTTGTGCAGATAATATGACTAGGAGATGCGTTCCGCAGGAAGAGATGGCATCATGAGCCACTATCATGACCAAGATGTAGGGGGACACATGGGTCCAACCAAAACTGCTGCAAAGGTACTTGAATCTGGTTTTTATTGGCCTACCTTATTTAAGGATGCATACATGTACGTTTCTGCTTGCGATAGATGTCAAATGACTTGTAATATTTCTAGGAGACATGAGATGCACCTAAACAGTATTCTTGAATGTGAATTATTTGATGTTTGGGGCATAGACTTTATGGGACCATTTCCTAATTCGTGTTCAAACTATTATATGTTTGTTGCGGCGATTATGTGTCAAAGTGGGTTGAGATTGAAACTTCACGCACTAATGATGCTAGAGTGGTGGTGCAATTTTTGAAAAAGAACATGTTTACTCGATTTGGCATCCCTCGAGCAATCATTAGTGACGGTGGGTCACACTTTTGCAATAAACTCTTTGAAAAACTTTTGAGCAAATATGGTGTCACCCACAAGGTTACAACACCTTACCACCCACAAACTTGCGGACAAGTAGAAGTGTTCAATAGAGAAGTGAAGCGGATTTTGGAAAAAAACGGTCAATGTTTCTAGAAAAGATTGGCCCTTGAGATTAGATGATGTGTTATGGGCTTATAGAACTGCATTTAAAACACCTATTGGCACAACACCATAGGTTAGTTTTTGGAAAAGCCCGTCATCTTCCAGTAGAACTTGAGCATAAGGCATTTTGGGCAATCAAAAGTCTGAATTTTGATTTAACTCTTGTATGTGAAATTCTTCTACACTTAAAGAAATGGAAGAGTTTAGGAACCAAGCTTATGAGAATGTGAAAGATCTACAAGGACAAGACCAAAAAGTGGCATGATGCTCGGCTCAGTCAACTAGATTTCCAAGAAAAAGATTTGGTTCTGCTATTCTACTATAGATTGAGGCTCTTTCCAGGAAAGTTAAAGTCTAGATGGTATGGACCATTCACGGTAACTAGAGTATTCCCATTGGGTGCCATTGAGATCAGCGATCCAACGAAGGAAACATTTACAGTCAATGGACAAAGACTGAAGCACTATCACGGGCACGACTTCAGTCCGCCCATCACTGTCCACTTTGACTATTAAGCGTAATTGGTAAAAAGTCCAGCTTGAGACTATAAATCAAGAACACCCTCTTCTCCTTTTTTTTTTGTTTTTAAATTCATAGTTAGTTTTTGCAAATTTTTGTTCCTAGGATTGACTACTTGTTTCGTTTTGTAGAGTGGGTGTGGAAGAACGAATCCCGAGAGAAGAAGTGTTTTCTTTTTTATGGAAAAAACGGGCAGTGAATTTTGGCGACCAATCGCCAGAACACCGCGATAAATCGCGGTGTTCCAAAAAAAAAAACTGGCAGCGTGTTTTGGCGATCAATCGCCAGAACATCGCGATTGATCGCGGTGTTCCAGAAAAATCTCACGATCGATCGCCAAAACGCCACAATCGCGATGTTCCAAAAAATCTCGCGATCGATCGCCAAAATGCCACAATCGATCGTGGGGTTAAAACTTTTGTTTTTTTTAAACAAACTCAGCACTTCTCACACACTTTTCACACAATAAAATCTCGAACCCTTCTCCCCAATTCACAAAAATCTCCCCCTTTTCACCAATTCAACCCCAAATTCTTCCCTTTCTTTCAAATTTTCTAACACCATCATCAATTCTCACATCAAAGTTAGATTCTTTACAGGAATTTCCAAGGTGGAAGAGGATTTGGGCACCCTACACTTCTAGTGGAAGCCATGGCAAGCTAAGTTAAGTTTGAGGGAAATTTGTCAATCTTGTTATTGGATAGTGTGGTGTTAGGTGATTTGCAAGTATTGGATTTGATTTGTGGTGGAAGTTGTTGTGTATATCTTCTCATAGGTATGCCACCCAAAAGGAACAAAAGCATGTATCTTCCTCTTCACAAGAGTTTGATTCATTCAAATTTGGCAACAAGGAAGTTGTCGATTTTTTTGAGGTCTACCGGAAACGACCTCTCGTTAGGGAGCGGGAAATGGATATCGATACTCTTGACTATGCTGTGATTAGAGAGGCGATGCGAAGAGGTTGGTTCACATTCGTCCAGCAAACACACGATGTTGTGGTTCCTCTTGTAAGGGAGTTCTACTCCAATCTACGGACAAAGACCCAACTTGATGCTAGCAGAGTCACTGTCCGGCAACAACCCATTCCGTTCGAGTACACCGCCATCAATACTCTATACCACATGCCAACCATCACGGATGATGACTATTCGGTGTACTGTAAGGAACACATTGATTATGACTTCTCGTAAACATCTTTTCCCGTATCAGAAAGACGGAGAACTCGTCTTCCATGACTACCATTACTCTAGATACTCTCATCTAGAAGAGTTCATATTATAGTATTTATTCATAGTTTAGACACATAAACTGGAACTGAATAACGACAGTCCCCATATCCAAGTCCTCATTCAAACCAATTCTAGTTGTTTCTCACAACAACTATACTCTATTCTTCAATTGAAATATCACTAATTTCAATATCCTCAAGTTCTAAATTATCATCTTCTCATGCCCAGGTTTGACATAAACTCATACGTATTACCCTGGTCTTTCGGACTCAAATTCCTGATGTCAATCAACAAAACGTGGGGTTAATTAGTTCTAGTGTCATTCTATCACACAGATTAAGTCCCAAAGTGATAAGTAGAATTTTCAATAATGGACTCATTATCAATAGTTATAATTCAAATAATCATTTACAGTGCTTTCAGGTACGATAATTAGTTGTTAAAGCCTGTATTACTGCTACATGTCCAAACAATGGCTGTCTATCATAAAATCAAAACATCATATATATAAATCTCAAGTCATAGATGTCATCATCACTTACTCTACATCATCATCCTATCAGTAATTGTCAGTGCTAACAGATAAAATTCTCAAATGCTCTGGGTTATATGCAACTCGGCATATTTTAATACTCAGATATATGACATCTAGCTATCCCTGCTTAGTAATTCATTACATGTCTAAAATCTCATTATCTAACTTGTAATCATAGCAGGCAAGAGCATATAAAAACACGTAGTCAATTACATGCACAATCAATTTTATTTGTTACTATACTCAATGTCATAACTCTAGTTCGAGCATATCCAGATTATGCTCTGATACCAAATATGGGGCCCCGATCCTAATGTGGTGTTTAATTATCACACAATGATTGATTAACGTAAACAGCGGAAGATTTATTTCAAATTTACTGTCAAATGGCCCTAAATTTTTTTCGCTTTTAAGTGATACATATATAATGATACCAAAATATATATATTTACGTATTCCATTCACATACAATACATCATTCATTAATCAACATAACACTTAAAGTCTTTGAAAATGTTATAAGTTAAATATCACATACACGGGGCATATCCCAGTAAATTTATTTTCTTAAAAGTAGAGTAATAATACTGGGAAATGAAAACAATGCATAAACCTAATCTCGCACATCACGGAGCTCGGTTATATCTAGATGCATCACCGTAAGCATCAGAACCTTGTCCTCCTGCAAACCATGTCATGCATGAACAACAAAAGAGATAACAGCCCCCACAAAGGGGGTCAGTACCCAGTACGTGAAATAAATAAAGTCACATCAAGAATGACAAAGTATCATGCAATGCCTACCATGTATAAATGCGATGCGTGAGTGGGTACAAAGAATCGAATATCAAGATACCAAAGTCGGAGTCCAAAGGAAGGTAATATCAAGCTCGAGCAGAGGGTGGCAGCATCGCACGACATATCTCCTCAATCGTCGTGCCCAGCATCCCTCGTATCTAGGTCCAACAATAACGCGGGTGACTACAGTCACTACCTAAATGCATGTCATCGTCGTGTCCATCGTCGCCATGACACTACGGATCTCAATCATAATCAAAGGGTATCAAGGAAGTAGAAATCAATATGATATGACAAAATGAATCATCTATGCATCGTGTGACATATGCAACTCAATATGTCATGCAATCTCATGTGAAAGTCAATATATTTCATATAATCCACATAAGAAATCAATTATCTCATAAAAATCAAGTATGTCATATAAGATCATACATTAGCATCATTACACGTCTTTGTCAGACGTCATGATAAAACTGATTTCAATGTACCTCAGACCAAAGTTAATCTATCGAGTAGTCCTCGAATCAACCCCGGAATCTACTAACCTAGTCATATAAATTCCAAAATGACACTAAGTGTTCAAGTAGTGCATTGAATCAAATCCGACTTCTAACTATTGACCCTTAGCGATTTTCTTAAATTTTCAGCTTGACCCATTTTTGTAGAAAAATCACTATATATTCATGTGACATCAAAACGACTCAATTTTAGTGCTCAAAGTTCAAAAACCCAAAATACTACATTTCATCTATTATGATGTCAAGATGGTTCCTCCATCTGAAAGGGGTTTGAAGACTAAACACGTAGCATTTAAAACTCTGTTTTCCAGCTTGAGCAGTGTTAGTAAAAATACTATACCTTTTTTGATTCAAATCCAAATTGAGTGATTCCAGTGGCATACTACAGCCAACTCAAAGTACTCAAATTCTTATTTTTAGACAGTTTCCGGAATTCCTAACCAAAATTACTCAGGAATCCCAAGGACACACTGCATGGGCATTCTCGCCACATGCAGAGTTTAGAATGAGCACTATTAGTATAAAATTCGTAACTCTGTCAATATGAGTCCGAAATAAGTCCTCTTTTTTTAAAAAAAAATTGAACAAAATTAAAATATCTAAAATTTTCATTTGAAGACCGTCATCAAATTCGAAAGGTAAATTGGTCAAAAGTTTGGAATTCTACAATGCATGTGCATTTATAGTACATGCAGAGTCCAATCTGGTACATCTTAGTAAATGAGCATATCTCCCTTATTTTAAGTGCAAACGTCTCAAATTTCGACCACAGTAAGAAAACTCAAATATCTAGAACTTTTATATTTTTCTCAAAGTCAGATTCGAAGATTAAAACTCTCAAAAATACGAAGTAACAGACTGCTAGAAACATTTGTTCTACAGATTCTGCTTAGGTAAAAAGAATTCGAATTCTTCAAGATTCTACCTGCATTTTCGACTAAATTTAGTTTGAAAAAGAATCATACCCTTGTTTTCAAGAAATCATCCACCAAGCTAAATCAAGACTCCAACTTGAAAATTCCTTGAAGAATCCATGCTTCCTTTCTCCTACCTTCTTGAAACTAAGCTTGCATGGAGGTTTTTTCACCATCTCTCTCAAGAATTTTGGGATGCTTTTGGTTCGAAAAATAGAAACTAAATTTGATAGTTTTTGAGTTGAAAAAGACAAAACCCATTCTAAAAAGAGTATGTTTTTTGATTATGTGTTTTGCATAGTATTGGCCAAAAAATGCATGCAAACTTGTATAATTTTGATGTATTTGATCTCAATTAAAAATAAGGTGGTGTTATCCGTAACACCTTAATTCGTATTTTCAACTTTTAACCATCCCAGTACTTAATCGTTAGTTAATCATAATTAATTAGCAACGGGGTCTTACACTTCTTCCCCTCTTAAAATGATTTCGTCCTCGAAATCGAAAAACCGAGTGTAACTCTAACATATATCTCATTCGGCTGCTCACAAAACTTACTTGATAGGCTTAGATTTTGAGTGTTTTTAACTGTAATTTCTTCCTACTTTCCGTTCTTTTTCCTGGATGATATTATGTTTTTTGGTGTTTATTCGTTTGTTTCAGGAAAATAGATCGGAAGTGGAAGAAATGAGCCAATATGAAGATAACGGGCAAAATCGAGGCAAGAAAGAACTATAATTTAGGAAATGAGATTTTTGGAATCTCGATCGATCGAGATTTACTCTCGATCGATCGAGCCAGGCAGAGAGTTGAGCATCAAACAATTTCAAGTCTCGATCGATCGGTACAAATTTTTGATCGATCGAGCGAGGCAGTGACTCCAGAGAAAATTTTATTAAAGTCTCGATCGACGGTGGAAAATCTCGATCGATCGAGCGAGACAATGAGTTTCAAAAGCTGGCATGAACAGTGCACCGATCGATCGAGAAAACCTTCCGATCGATCGAGACGCGAAATCCTGAAGATTTTATTTTCCTTTTTTATCGTGATTGTGGGGGTTTTAAAGGGGATTTTGATTCATTCCAAAGGAGAAGAGCATATCAGACGATTTTTCTGGACAAAAGAAGAGCCCTAGCCGCCGTCCAGCCGCCGCCAAGGAGCGTTCTTCCGGTTCTTCACCCGAGCCAAAGCCAATCAATTCCGGAGTGCAAGGAAGGAACAAGAGAAGAAATCACGGTGCAACTCGGATTCATCCACCGTTTATCGTATTTCTAAACTTTAAGTTATTTGATTTTCAATTCCATTTGATGTTTTTGAGGTCGAGAGACAATAAAACTCTTATGTATTTGATTTGAATTAAATTTAGTTTATATTATTGAGTTTTGGTTTCGTTGTGGTTGATTATTGATTCATTGGTATTTGAGCGCATTGATTGTTATTGTTCATAAATTAATTGCTTGTGTAGATCAAAGTCTAGCTAGCTTTGATTGAATTTGAGGGTTACAGCCGAGATTGAGAGATAACGTTGTAACACGCTCCATTAATTTATGATGTATGTTACGATTGAGATCGAGAGATGATATCGCATACGTGAGAACTTGGAATCGAGAGATTTAGAGTTATAAGGTTTTGATAATCTATGCAACTTTGAATTAGTAAATAGGTGCACGAGAGTGACTTATTCTAATTTATCGTTAGTTTCTTTACAGCTCGAGAGAGTGTATCGAATAATATCGAAAACCGTTCACCTTTAGAATCAATTGGTTGATAATTTGAGAATTCCATTGAATCATTAGAGATAACATAATTGAACGACGAGCTCGGTAATTTTCTCGAGTAACTTACCTTTGCATTTCCGGAACCATCCTATTCATTGTTTCTAGTTTAAATCTTTATTCTTTAGTTTAATTTGGCTCTAGTTAATCAAACTTCTTAAATCGTAGGCTAAATATAATTTTATTAATCTTATTTGGTACTTATACGTTAGTCCCTGTGGATTCGACAACCCGTACTTAATTTTCACTATACTAAAACTTGACAACCGTGCACTTGCGGTAGAATCGCTTCACACTACACTTTGAAATATCTTTTGTTTAAAAATAAAGCGGTCATTACTCGTAATCATCACTACTATGCATGGGATATCACGAATATCTCAAACCAATGGGGTCATTCTTGTCTCAATATAGCCCCTCCTTTCCCATGTCGTTCTTCAGTGTCATATCAACCCGTTAACTAGTACCAACAGAAATAATCTGGTTTTGCTCAATACTTTCTCGTACTAGTTTTAAATTTTGATTGACAGTAACGTCTATTTCAAACTCATTAAGTTAAATCACATGGGATGTCTCAATCTCATTCATAGATCAAGAAGAATCATCATGTATCAGTGAAAACTGTTGTGATAGTGTCAACGATATATCACTGAACCAAACTTCTTTATGACTCCACAAGGTTCAAAATATCGAGGCAACATCGTAACTCACCTAATCGTATTGATCATCGTAAAGGTAAAATCTTCAGATTTACCAGATTCTCAACTTGAAATTCTAACGATATATTTCTCTTGTTGGCATAACAAACCTTCTTTTTATGCCAATTTCATTCGTTTTCGCAGACAATTTCTCGTTCGTGGCATTTCCTCAACAATATCAAGTTGTGCCAAATATTCCTTATCAATCTCATCTCAGCATATTAGCGATCGACAATTCTGGCTCTACAAACCTCAACCGATGTCATACTGATAGTTGTCTGGAACCTAAATTATAGGAAAATTCTATTAGCGTTTAGTGACTTATGTCAATTTCCACTAAATTCATCACTATTAATCGGGACATAACTTACAAAGTCTGGATAATTCTCTCAGTTTTTCCATCAGTCTGGGTATGATAAGTAATACTCATTGCTAACTTAGTATCCATGACCTTCTGAAAATAGTTTTCGAATTCGGATATTATCCTTGGATTTCTATCAGATACAATTGTTACAGAAACTCACCGTAATTAAACCACATTATCCCCATCTTAAACATGTCGTTTATCATAGGCATACAGACAATTATATGAAATCAGTATCTTGTATTGAAATAGTCAATCAACTATGATTCAACTTGTTTCAAAATCTCTGTTTGATCTAAACAATTTGCCACAAAATTCCAAAATTACTTTCTTCATACCATCACATCAGAAATAAGATCTCAAGATTGATATATCTCATCATTCCCAGAATAACACTATGTCATCTATAGTGTGCTTTATGCAGTAATACTTCTTTCGAATCGGTAGGATTCGATGCTATTTACTGATTGTTCAATCATAACCCACCACTAAATGGCATACTAAAATCTAGTTGGTTGATGAGACGTTACCAATTTCTTCAATCAATATGTATGGCTCTGTCCTTCGAGTCTTTTTTATCTTCGAAATCAGAGGTAACTCAAACTGCAAAGCATACATTGATGCTATCATTGCACCTTGCACTTTTCGGTTCAACGCATCTGCTACTAGTTTCATTTTCCCTGATTGATACTGACTATCAGAGTCAAATTATTTAATAAATCTAGTCATCGCTTCTATCTCATATTCAACTCTGACTGAATAATAGATATTTTAAACTCCTAAAAGCAGATTATATCATGAATTGTTCGCCATATAGATAACGTTGCCACATCTTCAAGGCAAAATCATGGCTACAAGCTCGAGTTCATGAACAAGATATCATGATTCTTTCAGCTTCAACTATCTCAAAGCATATGCAATCATCTCCTCATGATGCATCAGAATGTATCCCAAATCTTTGACCAACGTATTTGCACAAGCTATATATCCCCCTGAACCAGTTAAGAAAATCAACATTAGGGTTATAGCCCGCTTCTGTTTCAGTTTATGAAAACTGCTTTCACATTCATCTGATCAAACGAAACACAAATTTCTTCTTTGTCAACTGGTTAATAGATCAGGCTATCCTAGAATATACTTCCATAAAAGCCTGTAATCTCTGACCAAACTTATAAAACTTCGTATCTCGAGTACACTGGTTGGTCTTGGCCAAATTATTACTACCTCTATTTTACTGGGATTAAAATGTATCCGGTGAGCTGGTATCACCTATCCCAAAACAACACTCGATTCAACCAAGATTTACATTTCGATAACTTGGTATACAATTTGATCTTCACGAAGCATCTGAAGAACCAATCGTAAATGTTTTGTGTGGTTCCTTCTGGATCTCGAATATACTAGTATACCACTGATGAATATTATTACAATTCTGCCCAAAAAATTACGGTATACTCTATTCATCAAATTCATAAACTCTACTGGTATAGTTGTCAGACCACACGGCATTGCCAAAAATTCAAAATACTTGTATCTGGTTTAACCAGTTGCCAAGAGAACATTATTCTTTCTGACTCAAACTGATGGTAACCAGATTTAAATCATTCTTCTTATACATCGAAGTTCCTTACAATTGATCAAATACTTTTCGATCTTAGGCAATGGGTATTTATTCTTGACAGTATCCCGGTTCAACTGCCTTTAGTAGATACACATCTTCATAATACCATCTTTCTTCTTCACGAACAGCACGGATGCCATTCCGTACATTGCTTTCGTTATCGAATCTATTCCTTGGCATCAACGAATAGTTAAAATCGATTTCATTCTCTAGTGAAAATTCTATTATTTCCTCAGGAAAATCTTGGTATGTTTTATTACCACTAGGATATCAATCAACCTCAACTCTTCTAGATCAGCATTAACTGCTTCTTATCAAAAATTGACCGCTTTTATTTTAAACAATTAATTCAAGTGTAGCGATTTTATACCGCAAGTGCACGGTGTTAAGTTTTAGTATAGTGATTTAGAAATAGGGATGTCGTACCCACAGGGACTAATGTATAAGTACCAAATAAAATTAGAAAAAATTATATTTAGCCTACGAAATATATGAATAATTGACTATTTAAAATGAAAACTAAAAAACTTAAAATTAAATCAACTCCTTTGAAGATGGGAATGAATTCCACTCGAGAAATTTATCAAGATGTCGGTTCACATGTGTTATCGTCAATGATTTGTTTGTAAAAAACAATTACTAACCAATTAATTATTAATGTGACAGATTCCCGTAAAATAATCAATACACTTTCTCAAGCTATATTAAAACTAATATTAAATTGAAACAAGTAACTCTCATTCACTTAAACCAAGTTAATATTGCATGAATCTCAATGAAAACCATTAACTTTAAATCTTAAAATCCAAAGTTATCACATATGTGATTTAACCTCTTGATCTAAATCGTTAGCATATAACATGATTTATTATAGCGTATTATAATTTTATCTCTCGATTTCAATTATAATCCACAAATCAATCAAAGGTAGCAATGCTTTGATAGCATTAGAATTATAAATCATGCACAAAAGAATTAATCCACTCAATAAACATTCAAATCTTTAACTCAAACACAAGCTTCCCTAATCTTGATAAAATAAACTTATTTCATAATCAAATCAAACTAACAAGATGAATAATTATTTCTCAACCACATAAACATCAAGAAATTCGAAAATCAAAACAAATAAAGTTTAGGAGTACGATAACGAAGGAGTTGAATCCGTGCGTTGCAACGTTACTTCTTCCCTTGCTTCCTTCCTTGCACTTCAAAGGATTTTTCTTCCTAAACTGTGTGGATGTTGGAGGATGATAGGAGGCTGATTTGTGGTGTATGATATGATGTTGGACTCTTCAAATTCGTGCCCTAGGTCTCATAGTTATAGAAGAGAAGGTGGATGGAAGTGTTCCCAATAGATCAAACCCAACCAAGTCTTTTTTTTCAGCAAACTCTGTCGCTCGATTGATCGAGAAAATGCCTCGATCGATCGAGCACTCTAATTTCTCATCCAGGAATTCTTCTGCCACGCTCGATCGATCGAGCATAAACTGCCGATCGATCGAGAACTCTTCAGTCTCGCTTCTTATTTCTCTGCCATGCTCGATCGATCGAGCATCACTTTTTCTTGTTGGCCAAAATCTCTGCCTCGTTCGATCGATCGAGCGCCGCTTCTGATCGATCGAACGAGTCAGATTCCAAAATCTTCATTTCTTGCCTCGGTTTGGTCCGTTTTCGTCTTTCTAGCTTATTTCATCCACTTCCCATCTAGATTCCTGAAACAACACAAATAAATACCAAAAAGCGTAATATCATCCAGTAATCAACACGAAAATAGATACATATCATTGCAAAATAAACGTAATATTCACCCTTATCAACTCCCCCAAACTTAGACTTGATCGTCCTCGAGCAAGAAATAAGATCAAAATGCAAAATCCATCCTCAATACTTTAAATGAATTAACTTAGCAACTCAAATATAAAAGCTCAGAAATCCCACTAACACATGAACCATAAGTCAATCCAAAAATCAACAAGAAGTGTTTTCTCCTAGGTCAAACAATACATCGCAAAATCGGAATGTGCATGTGTGTTAATGTCAATCTTGAGTTTCATACATATTTTCAGGATCAAATAATGCTAATCAGAGTCAAGATTACTATTAAGCACTACATAAGCCTACTTTTCAAGCACTTCTCCATTAATGTAATTATTCCCTAGACTTGGATCAACACGACTTTACAAGCTTATTTAAACAATAAAATATCAAAGCAGCGCGATTATACCGTAAGTGCACTGTGTCAAGTTTTAGTATAGATAGGAAGAATACTGATTGTCGAATCCACAGTGACTAACTAGCAATTACCAAATAAGATTTTTTTAAACTATATTTAACCTATGATAATTAATTAATAAACTAACTAATAAGTAAATTAAACTACTCTAATCCAACCAAAACAATCGACGATCACAAGATCCACAAGAAATAATTATCAAGACAATGATCCATCTAAACCAACTCTTACAAATCTTTTTCTCTATACATCTCTAAGGTGACGGGTTTTTCGAATTTATTCAATATATTAAATCTAACATCAAATTGCAACTAATAACTCTCGTTTACTTAATTAACAATTTGATATTTAATGCGCTTTATGAAAACCACTAACTCTAGATTAACATAAAGTTATCACTCGTATGCGATTTTATCTCTCGAACTAATCTTTAACACACGGCATGAATTACTATATCGTATTATAATTTTATCTTTCGATCTCAATTATAATAAATTATCATTCAAAGGAGATCCTTCCAAAGCATTAAGAACAATAAAACATGCACATAGAAGATGTATGAATTCAATCTCAATATCAATAGGAAAAACTATGTTCAAGATATTTCTCAATCATAAAAACACAATAAATCCAATTATTCATTCAAAACAATAATAGAAAGGTAAAAGCAAACTCCTAAGTCGACTTCTTCATTGATTCACGATCCTTCCCTCCCTTCTTTCTCGATCGTGCTCCTCGATTCTCTTGTTGGCTTGTTCCAAATCATAGGGTAGATGGTTGATGTTTGGTGGTAGAAAGATGGAGGCTAGTGTGTAGATGATGGAACAGGAGGAAAGATGGAGGCGTGAGTTTGTGCAGGGACGCGTACGTGAATGGTTATGAAGTGGAAGGGACGTGTGTTGAAAGGAGGCGTGTAGGTTATGATGGTATATTTTTTCAGATGGATTTTTGTGAGGTGTGTTGTTTTGTGGTGAATGGTGATTGGATGATGAGAGGCTGGATTGAAGGAAAGTTTGTTTTTGATTGGTGGAGAGAAGAGTTTTTGATTGGTTGGTGAGATTTGGGTCAAAAGAGGCGTATGGTTTGTGGTGTGAAGGAAAGCTTTTGATTGGTGGAGAGAAATTTTAAGGAGGCATGTGAGTGGTGGAATTGTGGATGAAGAAAGAGGCGTATACGTAGCTTGATCGAGCAACTTTCTGGCAAGGCCGATTGATCGAGATATCATCTCGATCGATCGAGATGCTTTATTTCTTTTTTTTTTCTTTGCCTCGACGTGTTCGTTCGGTTTGGTAATTTTTCATCATTTTTGACTCATTTCCTCTACTTTTATGCATTTCAACATTGATTCCTGAAACATACAAATATATACCAAAAACGTAAAATAATCCAGGAATCAATACAAAAACCATTAGAAAATCGTATCTAAATAAGTGTAAAAACGACACTTATCAACTCCCCCAAACTTATCACTTGATCGTCCTCGATTAAGCATTAAAATCACAAGGTAGAGTTCATTCTCAATACTTGAAACATATTATTTCATGACTTGCATTATTCTCAGAAATCTCATACGCATATACAAAATTTGACAAGACATGTTTTCTCCTAAATCAAGCAACACATCTCAAAATCGGAACGTGTGTGTGTGCTATTGTCAATCTCAAGTTTCATGCACATATTCAAGATCAAATCATGTTAATCAAGTCAAAGTCAAGATTATCATCAAGCATCTCATAGGCCTATTTTCAAACAACTTCTCCACTAATAATAGTTACTCCCTAGACTTTGATCAAAAGGTCTTTATAAGCTTGTAATATTTGGTATTTGGTGTCGGTTTCAAAGAAATTACATGATAAGTGCAAAGAAGAGAGTATAATCATATACAGTTCAAATTTTCGTGTTGATTCCTGGAGATGTTACGTTTTTTGGTATTTATTTGTTTCTTTCAGGAATCTAGGTGGAAAGTGGAGAAGCTAGAAAGACGAAAACGGACCAAACCGAGGAAAGAAATGAAGATTTTGGAATCTGACATGTTCGATCGATCGGAAGCGGAACACTGGAATTAATTGTTTAACAGTTTGAACTATACTCTCCTGCAATATTTTTTCAAAGGGTTGGATGCACAGACACGAGAATGGGTATTCAGCGGAGCACTGGTGAATGAGAGTCCCCTGGTTGATAGAGATGAGGACAGTGTGTTGCACCTGTTCAATGATATGGCGGACTTTGATTATCACTGGCATTGTGATCCTTCACTACAAGGTTGGAGTCACCAATACCCACCAGAACCTCACTACCCCAATGATACGCCCCAACCATTTGAACATCACGAAGAGAGGAGAGATAGTTTGGCAGACGTCACGACTCAGTTAGTGGATACCTTAATAAGATTCATGGCATCAACTGAGAACAGTTTGGAGTGCCAAACCAACTCTATGTGTCACCTGGAGTTGCAAATAGCGGTCCTTATGGAAACAATTTCAACTAGCTATCAGAAGGAAGAGACTTTCGAAGATTCCGATTTGAGCTCATCGATGGAGACATGTTCTATGCCATATGTGGATCCGTATTTTCCCTCGATGCCAACTTCACCGCACTACATCCTCCAAATATGAAGCCAAGTCAAGAATCATTCTCCCATGCCTACCACTTCAAGACGAATGTTGTTGGAGTGACGAGCCTACATTGTTATATTCATGCCAATCTTGAGGGCATACTGAATGAGGACCCATTTGTGGCATCATATGATACTTACTATGGGCGGCAGCCGCTCTTTGATGGTTGCTTCTGATAGTCAAGCCGATGACTAGAAATCAGCGCTTCTTGGGAGGTAACCCAAGCGGATCCTTTTGCTATTTAGTTTTGTTTTATTTTTCAGTTTTTTGCATTTAGTTTTTTTATATCTTGAGTTGACTATTTTACCATTTGCATTATTCTCTTGCTAGGTACTCAGTTGGAGTGATGAACACCTACAACAGTGGAACTTTCAAAAGTCAATCTTCCTCAACCCTCATGCAAGCGTCTTGATCAGGGGAACTTACTTTTTCCCTTTTGATTTTTTTAAACAATGACAATGTTTGATTTAAGTTTGGGGGAATGGCTTGCATGTTTTACTTGTTTATCCACATGTTGTGTGCTTAATTCACACTTGAATCATCCTAGTATTTGTGCTAAATTTTTTTTTTATGAGTGCAAACTTGAGAAAAGAATGAATTATAGTAGTGACTATTCAATGAGGATTTTGATCTCACTATGCATATGGACTTGAATTTAATGATTGTTAGACTTGTACATGAATATCCTTTGTTGAGTTAGCATGTCAAGAATGAGAAATATATTGAGCACAATGAGTCGTGATCTTGTGAATTGCATTTGGAGTAGTAATAATCTTTGTGAACTTGATGAATTGTTTTGAGCATCTTCTTTAGAACTTATTTGACGATAACATTTTGAGGCGAAATCTTATAGTTATGAACTTGACTTGGAAATGATTATGGCGATCTTTGGACCGTTTGAGCCTTTCAAGCTTACCATGATATATATCAATCTCTAGTATCCCAATTTGAGCCTAATTGAAAAAGAATGGAGTATTTAACATACTATTAGCCCCCATTCAACATTCTTTGGCAAACTCATTATACCCGCCTAATTTAGCCTAAATTGAATATTTTTATCTTTACCTAAAGGGAGTATAATGATTCTCATTAGATGCACGTGAATTGCTATATTTTGATGAGCTTATTGAAAAAAAAAAAATTGCTGAATGAGAAAAGAAAAGAATAGAAAAAGCCTTGAAAAAAAATGACTAACTAAGACCCAAAGTGGCCAAGGCTAGAAGAAAATCATAGCCCAGATGGCAATAAGAAGTCATCATCGCTGACAAACACATAGCGTCTTCAGCAGTACTCTTCACCTTCCGACTTAAGGCGTCTGCTATCAAATTTGCTTTACCATGATGGTACTCAATCTCACAGTCTTAATCCTTGAGCAAATCCATCCATCTTCTTTGACGCATATCTAGTTCAGCCTGAGTGAATAGAAATTTCAGGCTCTTATGGTCTGAATAGATGGTAAACGTTGTACCATACAGGTAATGCCTCCAAATCTTCAAGGCAAATATAATAGCTGCCAGCTCTAAATCATGGACTGGATACCTAGCCTCATGTGGCTTCAGCTGCCTCGATGCATAAGCCACCACATGCTTATCTTGCATCAACTCGCAGCCCAAACCCTGCAGTGATGCATTCGTGTACAAGGCAGACCTCTTATTCTCAGAAGGAATCACCAATATAGGTGTCGTAGCCAACGACACTTCAATTCTTGGAAGCTTTCCTCACAAGCTTCAGACCAATAGAACGACACTCCTTTCTGAGTCAGCTGTGTCAGGGGTCTGGCAATCCCTAATGATCTGGAGTACTGTTCTCAAGTGCTTTACGTGTTCCTCTTCAGTTCGAGAGTAAATAAGCACATCGTCAATGAAAACTATGACGAACTGATCCAAACATGGTTGGAGCACCCTGTCCATCAGGCTCATAAAACAGCTGGGGCATTCGTCACCCTAAAAGGCATGACTAAGAATCCGTAGTGCCCATATCTAGTCCTGGAAGCTGTCTTCTGTACATCATCCTCTCGAACTCGAATCTGATGATACTCCGACTTCCGATCGATCTTACTGTAGAGCCTCGTACTCCGCAGCTGATCAAACAAATCATTACTCCCCGGAAGCGGATACTTATTCTTCATCACGGCTTTGTTCAGTTGTCAAAAATCGATGCACAGCCGCATTGAACCATCTTTCTTCTTAACAAACAAACTGGCGCACCCCCCCCCCCAGGGCGTATATAGCCCTTATCAAGGAGCTCTTGCAACTGAACCTTTAACTCCCTTAGCTCCGCTGGTGCCATCCTATACGGGCACGAGAAATGGTAGACGTCCCTGGTAGTAACTTAATCCCAAACTCGACCTCTCTCGTCGGTGGGAATCCGGAAATCTCTTCCGGAAATACATCAGGAAACACCACCACTATGGGCACATCTTCAACCCTTAACTCTTCCCTCTTTTGAGTAATAACAACAGCATAGCTGAGATATCCTTTGTGGTCTCACTCCAATAACTGTGCCATCTTGACAGCAGATATTAACGGAATCCTTGAACGGGAACCATCCACATAGAATGTCCATTGGACTTCCATATTAGACTCAAATCGGACAGTCCTTGTCTGCAGTCCATAACTGCCTGATACTTGTTCAGCACATCGATGCCCGCAATGCCTTCGAAGTCTGACATTCCCAGAATAATCAAGTCTGTCCTCAGCTCGTTACCCTAAAAAAAAAAGAGGCCGTCATAAACCATCTGATCAGTTATCAAACTTCTTCCAGCGGGTGTCGAGACTACAAGAGGCATGGGCGACGAAGAATTGCATATGAAATCGCATCATCTGCTTCAGCATTTGCTGCTAGGCTGCAATACAAGGGTTAACAACAATACCCAAAAGCAGTTCATATAATACATCGTTAGGGAAACAAAACATGTTAGTACGACATCATATACTTCATATGCAACATATGCGTAAAACATGTTTAAAAGTAAGCACCTAGCCAACTTATTGCTAAGGCTACCCTTCGCTCATTCCCGGGTTATCTAACCACTGCTCTGATACCACTAATGTAGGGTCTTCCTACCTTAACATCATAAGCAAGAAATAATTAGGGCTAAACATGCATCACAGACAGCTTAGGGCTCCGGTTATTACGTGAGTTATTAGAATTACAGGCCAAAATAAAACGTCAAGCAAATTAATTACATTCTCAAATGAATGGCGCTATAGAATTATACTACTCCTGGAGTAGAGACTATACCAAATCCTGAATCCTAATTCATAAGGCATCTCGAAGCTCACTTCTTCAACCCTGCCCATAGCCCTCCAAATCCAAATGTGTACCTACAGGAACAACCCATCGTGAGCATGTACATCATTACTCAACATCATAGGGTAATGGCATATAAATAAATGCATGAAGTAAATGGGTAACGTATACTTCCTGGTTAATCGCATTAACCCTCTTTGGTTGTCCCTGTTTCATAGTCATGCATATAATCGTTAGTTTACTTCACATATATGATCACATCAAACTATGTTAATTAGAAGTGGAACTGTCCCGGTTCTATTATGACAGCGGCACAATTGGCCCCCTCGCTCGACATAACACATCGTATGATACCCATCGCTACGCCTTGATAGCGGATGTATCTCTTTATTCAGCGGATGATACCCATCGCTACGCCTTGATAGCGGATGTACCCCATCGCTCAGCGGATGATACCCCTCGCTACACCTTGATAGCGGATGTACCTCATCGCTCAGTTATGTGAGCGGCAAGACCTTCCTCGCTTGCCCATAATAACCACCGGACATTCAACCATTCTTAATAACATAGTTTCATATTCATCATAATCTTATAGACATCATTATCTTGTAAACATTATCATCTTATAGACATCATCGTCTCATCATAATCGTTATAGTAACGTCATATCATCTTCATTTATCATAACATCATCGTAAGCATCTTATCATCTTTATTCATCATAAACATCATCATCATTTATCATGATATCATCGTAAGCATCTTATCATCTTTATTCATCATAAACATCATCATCATTTATCATAATATCATCGTAAGCATCTTTATTTATCATAATATCATCGTAAGCATCTTCTCATCTTTATTCATCATAAAAATCCTCTTTATTTATCATAACATCATCTTAAACATCTTATCATCTTATTCATTATAAAATCATCTTCATCGTGGACTTACTTATCATAACATCATCTTAAACATCTTATCATCTTTATTCATCATAAACATCATCATCATTTATCATAATATCGTGTGGCATCTTACCACATGGGTATCTTACCCAATCGTATGGCATCTTACCATATCATAACATCGTGTGGCATCTTACCACATGGGCATCTTACCCAATCGTATGGCATCTTACCATATCATAACATCGTAACATCATTTAAACCATCATAACATATAAACATCGTTTCATGTAAACGTCATCATTTCATCGTACATACTTACGCGATAAATGCATAGTCATAGTTAGGAGTGTGTTACCGTCCGATGCCCGTACGCTTCTTACGTACCTTAATTCCAAAAGTGGAGAAATTGTAGGACTTTATCTCCTTGAAGTTGTGGGTATCTGGGATGGTTCTACATAACCATACAAATCGATATTAGAAGCTAATTATAGTCCAATATCCAAAAATCCCACAAAAACATCAAAATTTTACATTTTGGTGTCTCGCGATCGATCTCCATGAAGCCCCGATCGATCGCGAGATCACACTGCCTCGTCCAACAAAATTTTCTAATTCGCGATCGATCGCCGAGTTTGCGCCGATCGATCGCGACCTCGCCGATCGATCGCGCCAAACTCGCGATCGATCGCTGAAGGCACTGCCTTCAGCCCTTGCAGCTCGCGATCGATCGCTGAAGGCGCCGATCGATCGCCGAGTTCTGCACACGCGATATTCGGGCACCATTCACCCTTCTCCTTCCCAAACTCAAACAAACTCAAATATTCAAACACCAACCATACCAAATCACTACAAATCTTCAATAAACATCCTCATATAACCATAAATCATACCCCAACCATAAACAACATATACCCAAAACAAACCCACATAAAGCATCAAAAACTAACCCATTTCAACACCAAACATCATAAAACTTTTAGGAATGGTTCCATACCTCTTGTAGGCTCCAAATCCTAACAAAGATCACACAAACAAAGTTTTTGTGAAGCTTTCCTTCTCCTTCTTTGGTGGATCTCGAAAATGGGAAGGGTTTGGGGTTGGGAAGTGGTTTTGGGGATTTTTAAAAAGTGAATGGTAAAGTGGGGTTAAAGTGATGGGTAAAGGATTAAAAAGGGGTTGTTTAATTTAATTGAAAATTGTACCCCAAACTTAACATGATGTATAAAATACTCCACTTGGTATTTTAAAAGCATTTTACAACATGCTACAAACTTCCCTTAAATTCATGCTTTCCTCATAATTGGTAATCAATATAATTAAATCATGCTAACACTTCATTACCCATCATATAAATTAATTACCAACATAAATAATCACATGACCATCATTAATGCTCAAATTGCATATAATTAATTTCGGGGCATCACATTACTCCCCTACTTATAAGATTTCATCCTCGAAATCGCATGCACTTACCCAAAATGAAACTAAACTTAAATCACATACCAGAGAATAGTTCCGGGTAGTGTTGTACCATATGCCGCTCCGTCTCCCACATAGCCTCCTCGACACCCCGACGATCCCACTGAACTTTAATTATCTGTATAACTTTACTTCGTAATCTGTGATCCTCACAATCCAGAATTCTGACCGGTCGTTCAACGCAGGATATATCTGAATCCAACTGCACTGCAGTAGGCTGTAAAACATGAGACGGGTCTGGCTCATACTTCCGTAGCATAGAAACGTGGAAAACATCATGAATCCCAGATAAAGACGGTGGTAGGGCCGAACGGTAGGCCAAAATACCGATACGCTGCAATACTTCATATGGCCCAACATACCTCGGGGATAACTTCCCCCGCATACCAAAACGAACAACACCCCTGAAGGGTGAGATTTTCAAGAAGACCTGGTCTCCTACTTGGAATTCTAGCGGTCGTCGCCGCTTATTGGCATAGGCTGCTTGCCTATCTTGAGCCGCTTTCATCTTTTGGCGTATCATTTTAATCCGTTCTTCCATATCCTCAATCATATCCGGTCCTCCGACCGCTTTACTAGTCAGGTCCTCCCCATACAGCGGTGACCTACAGTGTCGTCCATAAGGAGCTTCAAAAGGGGCCATTTGAATGCTCGCCTGATAGCTGTCATTAA
Source organism: Haberlea rhodopensis (assembly GCA_907163345.1). Lineage (NCBI taxonomy): Eukaryota > Viridiplantae > Streptophyta > Magnoliopsida > Lamiales > Gesneriaceae > Haberlea > Haberlea rhodopensis. Next base: position 185,587 of record CAJQUN010000192.1, read on the forward strand.
AGGAGAACTCTACCAGTGGTAGAGAATCTTGCCACGGAGTATCAAACTCCAATACACATGTCCTCAACATATCCTCGAGCGTCTATATAGTACGCTCTGTCTGACCGTCTTCCTACGGTGATACGCTGTACTCGGTCTCACCTCTGTGCCCAAAGTTGTCTGGAGACCCTCCCAGAAAGGTGGAGTAATCCTTGGGTCTCTGTCAGATACAATCAAGACTAGAACCCCATGCATCCTCACCACATCCCGCACATATGATTGGGCCATCTTTAGGTTCATGAAAGACACACGATAAAGGATGAAGTGAGCCACCTTCGTCAGCCTATCTATGATTACCAAAAACGCATCAAATCCTGAGGCCGTCCTTGGCAAGTGGGTCACGAAGTCCATAGATATGTGTTCCCACTTCCACTTAGGTACTTCCAAGCTCTTCAGCTCGCCACCAGGCCTCTGTCTTTCTGCTTTCACTTGTTGGCAGATCAAACATCTTTTGACGAAAGTCATAACATCACGCTTCATGCGTCTCCACCAGAATTGACCGCATAGGTCCTTGTACATCTTTCTTCCTCCTGGGTGGATACTGAACCGAGTACTGTGGGCTCGTTCCAATATTCCCCTACGCAACTCTGGTGTATCTGGGACTACCCATCGGTTGCCCAGCCTTAAGGAATCATCTTCTGCCATTTGAACTTTGATGGTTGCCCCCGAAGTACTATCGATGACCATCTCTGAACTTCATCATCTAACATCTGAGCTTTCCTGATAGCCTCAAATACGTCTGGCTCGGCCAATAAGGTCGACACTCGTACCGGCGACGTGTCCACATCAAAATCATAGCCCAGATGGGAATAAGAAGTCATCATCGCTGACAAACACATAGCGTCTTCAGCAGTACTCTTCACCTTCCGACTTAAGGCGTCTGCTATCAAATTTGCTTTACCAGGATGGTACTCAATCTCACAGTCATAATCCTTGAGCAAATCCATCCATCTTCTTTGACGCATATCTAGTTCAGCCTGAGTGAATAGAAATTTCAGGCTCTTATGGTCTGAATAGATGGTAAACGTTGTACCATACAGGTAATGCCTCCAAATCTTCAAGGCAAATATAATAGCTGCCAGCTCTAAATCATGGACTGGATACCTAGCCTCATGTGGCTTCAGCTGCCTCGAGGCATAAGCCACCACATGCTTATCTTGCATCAACTCGCAGCCCAAACCCTGCAGTGATGCATTCGTGTACAAGGCAGACCTCTTATTCTCAGAAGGAATCACCAATATAGGTGTCGTAGCCAACGACACTTCAATTCTTGGAAGCTTTCCTCACAAGCTTCAGACCAATACAACGGCACTCCTTTCTGAGTCAGCTGTGTCAGGGGTCTGGCAATCCCTAATGATCTGGAGTACTGTTCTCAAGTGCTTTATGTGTTCCTCTTCAGTTCGAGAGTAAATAAGCACATCGTCAATGAAAACTATGACGAACTGATCCAAACATGGTTGGAGCACCCTGTCCATCAGGCTCATAAAACAGCTGGGGCATTCGTCACCCTAAAAGGCATGACTAAGAATCCGTAGTGCCCATATCTAGTCCTGGAAGCTGTCTTCTGTACATCATCCTCTCGAACTCGAATCTGATGTTACTCCGACCTCCGATCGATCTTACTGTAGAGCCTCGTACTCTGCAGCTGATCAAACAAATCATTAATCCCCGGAAGCGGATACTTATTCTTCATCACGGCTTTGTTCAGTTGTCAAAAATCGATGCACAGCCGCATTGAACCATCTTTCTTCTTAACAAACAAACTGGCGCACCCCCCCCCCCCAGGGCGTATATAGCCCTTATCAAGGAGCTCTTGCAACTGAACCTTTAACTCCCTTAGCTCCGCTGGTGCCATCCTATACGGGCACGAGAAATGGTAGACGTCCCTGGTAGTAACTTAATCCCAAACTCGACCTCTCTCGTCGGTGGGAATCCGGAAATCTCTTCCAGAAATACATCAGGAAACACCGCCACTACGGGCACATCTTCAACCCTTAACTCTTCCCTCTTTTGAGTAATAACAACAGCATAACTGAGATATCCTTTGTGGTCTCACTCCAATAACTGTGCCATCTTGACAGCAGATATTAACGGAATCCTTGAACGGGAACCATCCCAATAGAATGTCCATTTGACTTCCATATTAGACCCAAATCGGACAGTCCTTGTCTGCAGTCCATAACTGCCTGATACTTGTTCAGCACATCGATGCCCGCAATGCCTTCGAAGTCTGACATTCCCAGAATAATCAAGTATGTCCTCAGCTCGTTACCCTAAAAAAAAAATGAGGCCGTCATAAACCATCTGATCAGTTATCAAACTTCTTCCAGCGGGTGTCGAGACTACAAGAGGCATGGGCGACGGAGAAGTGCATATGAAATCGCATCATCTGCTTCAGCATTTGCTGCTAGGCTGCAATACAAGGGTTAACAACAATACCCAAAAGCAGTTCATATAATACATCGTTAGGGAAACAAAACATGTTAGTACGACATCATATACTTCATATGCAACATATGCATAAAACATGTTTAAAAGTAAGCACCTAGCCAACTTATTGCTAAGGCTACCCTTCGCTCATTCCCGGGTTATCTAACCACTGCTCTGATACCACTAATGTAGGGTCTTCCTACCTTAACATCATAAGCAAGAAATAATTAGGGCTAAACATGCATCACAGACAGCTTAGGGCTCCGGTTATTACGTGAGTTATTAGAATTACAGGCCAAAATAAAACTTCAAGCAAATTAATTACATTCTCAAATGAATGGCGCTATAGAATTATACTACTCCTGGAGTAGAGACTATACCAAATCCTGAATCCTAATTCATAAGGCATCTCGAAGCTCACTTCTTCAACCCTGCCCATAGCCCTCCAAATCCAAATGTGTACCTACAGGAACAACCCATCGTGAGCATGTACATCATTACTCAACATCATAGGGTAATGGCATATAAATAAATGCATGAAGTAAATGGGTAACGTATACTTCCTGGTTAATCGCATTAACCCTTGTTGGAATCGAAGAGGGGGGGTGAATGAGATTCCTTGGCTACTTTAGCGTTTTAAAATGAGTTTGCAAAACTAAAAGAGTTTGCCAAGAGCATCTATAAGTTCATGGTAGGAATCTAATAATTCATTAAATGAAGGTACATCATCGTCGCTTTCATCTCCTTCATCTCCAAGAGCCATTAAACAAAGATTTGTGGCTTCTTCTTCATCGGAGTCGTTATCACTCCATGTGGCTATAAACGCATTCTTCTTCCCTTTGTCCTCATTCTTCTTCCTAGGACATTTGTTAGCATAATGGACTTTATCTTGACAATTATAACAAGTTACCTCATTTTTGGATTCTTGTTTGGTAGCATTGGAGGTCTTTGACTTGCTATGTTTGTTGAAGAACTTCTTGAACTTCTTTGTGAACAAGATCATCTCTTCATCATCATCGTCTTCTTCATCATCGGAATGGTCTTTCCTTCCAACCAAGGCGATCCCCTTTCTCATAGATCTATCATCCTCCTTTATTCCTTTTCTTGTAGATACTTCAAGTTCATGGGTCACCAATGTGCCATGAAGCTCATCAAGGTCATAAGATGCGTTCTCCCCTTTGTTGGACTCGATGATGGCCGTCCTCTTGGCATCCCATTCCTTTGGTAAGGCTCTTAGTGCTCTCCTCCATATTTGCTTTGGAGGATACTTCTCTCCAAGTTGAGCAAGCTCGTTGATAATTAGGGTGAGCCTCCTAAACATAGAATCCACCTCTTCTCCGGACTCCATCTCAAATGTCTCATATTTGAGTTGTAGAAGATCAATCTTGGTCTCCTTCACTTGATTTGTTCCTTCATGACAAATTTGTAATTTGTCCCATATCTCCTTTGCCGTTGAGTACATCGAGATCCGGTTGTACTCCTTCATATCTAAAGCACAATGTAAAATATTAATAGCTTTAGCATTTTGAGAAATTAAAATCATATCCGCTCTAGTGAAATCGTCCATTTCTTTGGGAGTACTTATTCCCCCAACTTCCTTTAAAGGAATATGTGGACCTTTCACTATGATCTTCCAAAGGTCATAATCTACGGATTGGATATATAGAGAAATTCTATTTTTCCAATACCCGTAGTTATCACCCGTGAAGAGCGGAGGTCTATTTGTCGATTGACATTGAGCAAATTCATTTGCTAGATTAGCCATAAAAAAGATTTGATTTAAAAACAAAAATCAAATGGCTCTGATACCACTTGTTGGAATCGAAGAGGGGGGGTGAATGAGATTCCTTGGCTACTTTAGCGTTTTAAAATGAGTTTGCAAAACTAAAAGAGTTTGCGCTTGCGGAAGGCTTAAGTCAATCGATAAATAAAATAAAATAAGAAGTAAACAAATAAATAAATACGTAAAGAAATAAAGCGGTAAATGACAAGGATATTTGTTATAGAAGTTCGGCGATGAATCGCCTACGTCTCCTCTTCCCGGTTAGATAACCTCCAACCGAGGTTCCACTAGAATAAATGATCTTGGCCTTGAGGGCTCCAAGTTAGCCACAACCCAACTCTTCCCGAGTTTACAAAGCTCTTCCCGAGCACAATACTCTTCACGAGTACACAAAACTCTTCACGAGCTACCAACACTCTTCACGAGTCTTCTTGGCCTTAAGGGCTCCAAGGATAGCCACAACACATGCACCAACTTTACTTGTCGGCGACTTTACAATTTTCCAACTTGCTTTGGTGTTGGAGGACCTTTACAAGAAACTCAATCAAACACCTTCACGGTGTACCAATACGAAGAATCAAAACTCACACAACAAGAAATGAATTACAAACTCCAATACATACAAATGTATGAAGTTTGCAATGCTAAAGTAATTTGAATTGATCAAGGCTTTCTTGTAGTTTATAGTCTTGTTTCTTGCGTTCAAAAAGCTCCAAAAGATCCATATTTATAGTGTAGGAGGCCCCCAAAGCTCCTACTAGCCGTTGCTACACATAAGGCTTGAATCACGCCTCGATCGCCTCGGAAATCGCCTCGGGCGATCACCCATCGCCACGCTTTAACGGTCAAATCTGGCCCAGATCGCCTCGGGCGATCTCCCCATCGCCTGGGGCGATCATCAATGATAAACAAGGCCGTAGGTAAAGTTCTGGATCGCCTCGGGCGTTCCGTGCATCGCCTGGGGCGATCGTCCTCAAAAAAATGGCCTAGGAAGCATTCTGGATCGCCTGGGGCGAGCTTGACCATCGTCTGGGGCGATCTGATCGCCAGCGTGCACACCGTGCCATCGCTTCAGTCGATGGTGCGCAACATGGCTCGGATCGCCTGAGGTGATGGCCCGGATCGCCTGAGGTGATCTGCCAGATTTCAGCACTCTCAAACTTTGCACTATTCGACCATCTTAAGCTCATTTATGGGAAAAGTGGTAAACATGAAAGTTGTATCTCTTCCTCTTATCGAGGTGTGTACAAAATTTCATTGCATTTCATTAAGGTATGAAGAAGTTATTCCCAAAATGCTACAGTCGCTCAAACCTTGCTACAATCTGCACTTGTTATGACTTCCATGACATTTTGCTCCATGATGAAATCCGAATTGGACTGAGATAATCGAATATGAAATCTATCATATTGCGTTGGCTTTTCAACCTCTTTGGATTCACCTTGTTCGGAGCATCGACCCAAGAGATATAATCAAAACATTGCACTGCGCTCCAATTGGCTTCTATACGAATTTGCCCACCAACGGACCATTGGTTTGTGGGTCTTCATCCCATCATAAGAAATTGTTCCAACATCATTCCACACATGTTTAACACTTAAATTGGTTGTTAATAGATGTCATTCCTTCTCGTCCAAGCTCAATAGATTCCTTGATAAAAATCACCGCTTGTCCTATGAACTCGCATATGTTATTGTATAACTTGGGTTCTCTTCCATTGGTCTTCCCAACCAATTTATCAATATAACCCTGTACACTAAGTAGACATATTAGTACAACAAATGCAAGTTTTGTTGATCATCAAAACCCATAAATAATTCGGAGATAAATTAAGCATTAAACACAACTATGTGTTTAAGGCTCAACAATCTCCCCCTTTTTTATGATCACAAAACTTGATAAACTTGAATATGTAATATGCATGAAATGTGAGTAAACAAGACTCCCCCTTAACAATTGCATAGCACATACAAGATTAAACCAAGTAATGCATAAAACAAACAACTCTCCCCCTCAAACCATGCATACAAAAGTTCTCCCCCTCAAACCATGCATGTATAAAGCTTCAAGTTTATCACAAAATTCTCCCCCTTTTTGTGATAATCAAAAAGCACAAAATTCAAATAATCACAAGTATATGTTGACACACAGTCATATTTTAACACTTTACACATGTTCCTCATCAAGTATGTAATAGCCATAACAAGCATAAGATAAGATCATTTAGAGAAAGACAAACATGCGTTTAAGGCAATCAACAATGAATTCTAAATTTTGCAAAGTGTTCATATGTTCTACCAAGAGTTCATGCACCTATGCCAAAAAAGATAATTTTCAAGCATCATTAGATAAGTTTGTTAAAACATATAATAGCACATTTCCACATAGCAAATTCAAATTTGAATACATGGCATGTCAAGTTACTTACTATAAAAAGATAAGCATACAGCATGCATTAAACAATTATGCTAAGGGGTTATGCATTTTACTCCAATGAATATTGAGCTTCATAATTTATTGGTCACAATTAATTTGTGCCAATTAAATTTTGAATTGCTCTTATAACATGTAAAAATAAATTTTACCCTCGATGACAAGAGTTCGTTCTTGTCATTGGTCCAATGCCTCTTGCTTCTTCTATGGTGGTGAACAAGATACACTCCTCCTTTGAGTTGCTTGGCCCTTCATCCTCCTTCCCATGGTTGTTCCTACAAAATAAATTTCCAATAGGAGGATCTTTGGTACCCATTTGATTTTTGGGTCCTAGAGGGTTAGCTTCCTTTGGCACCTTTGGAATCCATTTCCACCTTTTGTTAGGTTGGTATTGGATTCTAGCAAATCTAAATTTGTTCTTGGTATGACCCTTTTTACAATAATAGTTACAAGTAGGAGAATCATGCTTAGCATTGGCAAGCAAGCTTGAAAATGTTTTTGATTTGCTTGAGAAGCCTAAACCGGCTTTATCAAAGCTACAACGTTGCAAGCCAAGCAATTCATTCATTTTTAAACTACTTTCACTAAATTTGCAAAATGATACCTTTAAAGAATTTAATTCATTTTTCAATGAATTATTTTCTTCATCTTTCTTAGCAATCTCAAGTTTGAGTAATTTGTTACTCATCTTGGATTTGCCAAGAGCATCTATAAGTTCATGGTAGGAATCTAATAATTCATTAAATGAAGGTACATCATCGTCGCTTTCATCTCCTTCATCTCCAAGAGCCATTAAACAAAGATTTGTGGCTTCTTCTTCATCGGAGTCGCTATCACTCCATGTGGCTATAAACGCATTCTTCTTCCCTTTGTCCTCATTCTTCTTCCTAGGACATTTGTTAGCATAATGGACTTTATCTTGACAATTATAACAAGTTACCTCATTTTTGGATTCTTGTTTGGTAGCATTGGAGGTCTTTGACTTGCTATGTTTGTTGAAGAACTTCTTGAACTTCTTTGTGAACAAGATCATCTCTTCATCATCCTCGTCTTCTTCATCATCGGAATGGTCTTTCCTTCCAACCAAGGCGATCCCCTTTCTCATAGATCTATCATCCTCCTTTATTCCTTTTCTTGTAGATACTTCAAGTTCATGGGTCACCAATGTGCCATGAAGCTCATCAAGGTCATAAGATGCGTTCTCCCCTTTGTTGGACTCGATGATGGCCGTCCTCTTGGCATCCCATTCCTTTGGTAAGGCTCTTAGTGCTCTCCTCCATATTTGCTTTGGAGGATACTTCTCTCCAAGTTGAGCAAGCTCGTTGATAATTAGGGTGAGCCTCCTAAACATAGAATCCACCTATTCTCCGGACTCCATCTCAAATGTCTCATATTTGAGTTGTAGAAGATCAATCTTGGTCTCCTTCACTTGATTTGTTCCTTCATGACAAATTTGTAATTTGTCCCATATCTCCTTTGCCGTTGAGTACATCGAGATCCGGTTGTACTCCTTCATATCTAAAGCACAATGTAAAATATTAATAGCTTTAGCATTTTGAGAAATTAAAATCATATCCGCTCTAGTGAAATCGTCCATTTCTTTGGGAGTACTTATTCCCCCAACTTCCTTTAAAGGAATATGTGGACCTTTCACTATGATCTTCCAAAGGTCATAATCTACGGATTGGATATATAGAGAAATTCTATTTTTCCAATACCCGTAGTTATCACCCGTGAAGAGCGGAGGTCTATTTGTCGATTGACATTGAGCAAATTCATTTGCTAGATTAGCCATAAAAAAGATTTGATTTAAAAACAAAAATCAAATGGCTCTGATACCACTTGTTGGAATCGAAGAGGGGGGGGTGAATGAGATTCCTTGGCTACTTTAGCGTTTTAAAATGAGTTTGCAAAACTAAAAGAGTTTGCGCTTGCGGAAGGCTTAAGTCAATCGATAAATAAAATAAAATAAGAAGTAAACAAATAAATAAATACGTAAAGAAATAAAGCGGTAAATGACAAGGATATTTGTTATAGAAGTTCGGCGATGAATCGCCTACGTCTCCTCTTCCCGGTTAGATAACCTCCAACCGAGGTTCCACTAGAATAAATGATCTTGGCCTTGAGGGCTCCAAGTTAGCCACAACCCAACTCTTCCCGAGTTTACAAAGCTCTTCCCGAGCACAATACTCTTCACGAGTACACAAAACTCTTCACGAGCTACCAACACTCTTCACGAGTCTTCTTGGCCTTAAGGGCTCCAAGGATAGCCACAACACATGCACCAACTTTACTTGTTGGCGACTTTACAATTTTCCAACTTGCTTTGGTGTTGGAGGACCTTTACAAGAAACTCAATCAAACACCTTCACGGTGTACCAATACGAAGAATCAAAACTCACACAACAAGAAATGAATTACAAACTCCAATACATACAAATGTATGAAGTTTGCAATGCTAAAGTAATTTGAATTGATCAAGGCTTTCTTGTAGTTTATAGTCTTGTTTCTTGCGTTCAAAAAGCTCCAAAAGATCCATATTTATAGTGTAGGAGGCCCCCAAAGCTCCTACTAGCCGTTGCTACACATAAGGCTTGAATCACGCCTCGATCGCCTCGGAAATCGCCTCGGGCGATCACCCATCGCCACGCTTTAACGGTCAAATCTGGCCCAGATCGCCTCGGGCGATCTCCCCATCGCCTGGGGCGATCATCAATGATAAACAAGGCCGTAGGTAAAGTTCTGGATCGCCTCGGGCGTTCCGTGCATCGCCTGGGGCGATCGTCCTCAAAAAAATGGCCTAGGAAGCATTCTGGATCGCCTGGGGCGAGCTTGACCATCGTCTGGGGCGATCTGATCGCCAGCGTGCACACCGTGCCATCGCTTCAGTCGATGGTGCGCAACATGGCTCGGATCGCCTGAGGTGATGGCCCGGATCGCCTGAGGTGATCTGCCAGATTTCAGCACTCTCAAACTTTGCACTATTCGACCATCTTAAGCTCATTTATGGGAAAAGTGGTAAACATGAAAGTTGTATCTCTTCCTCTTATCGAGGTGTGTACAAAATTTCATTGCATTTCATTAAGGTATGAAGAAGTTATTCCCAAAATGCTACAGTCGCTCAAACCTTGCTACAATCTGCACTTGTTATGACTTCCATGACATTTTGCTCCATGATGAAATCCGAATTGGACTGAGATAATCGAATATGAAATCTATCATATTGCGTTGGCTTTTCAACCTCTTTGGATTCACCTTGTTCGGAGCATCGACCCAAGAGATATAATCAAAACATTGCACTGCGCTCCAATTGGCTTCTATACGAATTTGCCCACCAACGGACCATTGGTTTGTGGGTCTTCATCCCATCATAAGAAATTGTTCCAACATCATTCCACACATGTTTAACACTTAAATTGGTTGTTAATAGATGTCATTCCTTCTCGTCCAAGCTCAATAGATTCCTTGATAAAAATCACCGCTTGTCCTATGAACTCGCATATGTTATTGTATAACTTGGGTTCTCTTCCATTGGTCTTCCCAACCAATTTATCAATATAACCCTGTACACTAAGTAGACATATTAGTACAACAAATGCAAGTTTTGTTGATCATCAAAACCCATAAATAATTCGGAGATAAATTAAGCATTAAACACAACTATGTGTTTAAGGCTCAACAATCTCCCCCTTTTTGATGATCACAAAACTTGATAAACTTGAATATGTAATATGCATGAAATGTGAGTAAACAAGACTCCCCCTTAACAATTGCATAGCACATACAAGATTAAACCAAGTAATGCATAAAACAAACAACTCTCCCCCTCAAACCATGCATACAAAAGTTCTCCCCCTCAAACCATGCATGTATAAAGCTTCAAGTTTATCACAAAATTCTCCCCCTTTTTGTGATAATCAAAAAGCACAAAATTCAAATAATCACAAGTATATGTTGACACACAGTCATATTTTAACACTTTACACATGTTCCTCATCAAGTATGTAATAGCCATAACAAGCATAAGATAAGATCATTTAGAGAAAGACAAACATGCGTTTAAGGCAATCAACAATGAATTCTAAATTTTGCAAAGTGTTCATATGTTCTACCAAGAGTTCATGCACCTATGCCAAAAAAGATAATTTTCAAGCATCATTAGATAAGTTTGTTAAAACATATAATAGCACATTTCCACATAGCAAATTCAAATTTGAATACATGGCATGTCAAGTTACTTACTATAAAAAGATAAGCATACAGCATGCATTAAACAATTATGCTAAGGGGTTATGCATTTTACTCCAATGAATATTGAGCTTCATAATTTATTGGTCACAATTAATTTGTGCCAATTAAATTTTGAATTGCTCTTATAACATGTAAAAATAAATTTTACCCTCGATGACAAGAGTTCGTTCTTGTCATTGGTCCAATGCCTCTTGCTTCTTCTATGGTGGTGAACAAGATACACTCCTCCTTTGAGTTGCTTGGCCCTTCATCCTCCTTCCCATGGTTGTTCCTACAAAATAAATTTCCAATAGGAGGATCTTTGGTACCCATTTGATTTTTGGGTCCTAGAGGGTTAGCTTCCTTTGGCACCTTTGGAATCCATTTCCACCTTTTGTTAGGTTGGTATTGGATTCTAGCAAATCTAAATTTGTTCTTGGTATGACCCTTTTTACAACAATAGTTACAAGTAGGAGAATCATGCTTAGCATTGGCAAGCAAGCTTGAAAATGTTTTTGATTTGCTTGAGAAGCCTAAACCGGCTTTATCAAAGCTACAACGTTGCAAGCCAAGCAATTCATTCATTTTTAAACTACTTTCACTAAATTTGCAAAATGATACCTTTAAAGAATTTAATTCATTTTTCAATGAATTATTTTCTTCATCTTTCTTAGCAATCTCAAGTTTGAGTAATTTGTTACTCATCTTGGATTTGCCAAGAGCATCTATAAGTTCATGGTAGGAATCTAATAATTCATTAAATGAAGGTACATCATCGTCGCTTTCATCTCCTTCATCTCCAAGAGCCATTAAACAAAGATTTGTGGCTTCTTCTTCATCGGAGTCGCTATCACTCCATGTGGCTATAAACGCATTCTTCTTCCCTTTGTCCTCATTCTTCTTCCTAGGACATTTGTTAGCATAATGGACTTTATCTTGACAATTATAACAAGTTACCTCATTTTTGGATTCTTGTTTGGTAGCATTGGAGGTCTTTGACTTGCTATGTTTGTTGAAGAACTTCTTGAACTTCTTTGTGAACAAGATCATCTCTTCATCATCCTCGTCTTCTTCATCATCGGAATGGTCTTTCCTTCCAACCAAGGCGATCCCCTTTCTCATAGATCTATCATCCTCCTTTATTCCTTTTCTTGTAGATACTTCAAGTTCATGGGTCACCAATGTGCCATGAAGCTCATCAAGGTCATAAGATGCGTTCTCCCCTTTGTTGGACTCGATGATGGCCGTCCTCTTGGCATCCCATTCCTTTGGTAAGGCTCTTAGTGCTCTCCTCCATATTTGCTTTGGAGGATACTTCTCTCCAAGTTGAGCAAGCTCGTTGATAATTAGGGTGAGCCTCCTAAACATAGAATCCACCTATTCTCCGGACTCCATCTCAAATGTCTCATATTTGAGTTGTAGAAGATCAATCTTGGTCTCCTTCACTTGATTTGTTCCTTCATGACAAATTTGTAATTTGTCCCATATCTCCTTTGCCGTTGAGTACATCGAGATCCGGTTGTACTCCTTCATATCTAAAGCACAATGTAAAATATTAATAGCTTTAGCATTTTGAGAAATTAAAATCATATCCGCTCTAGTGAAATCGTCCATTTCTTTGGGAGTACTTATTCCCCCAACTTCCTTTAAAGGAATATGTGGACCTTTCACTATGATCTTCCAAAGGTCATAATCTACGGATTGGATATATAGAGAAATTCTATTTTTCCAATACCCGTAGTTATCACCCGTGAAGAGCGGAGGTCTATTTGTCGATTGACATTGAGCAAATTCATTTGCTAGATTAGCCATAAAAAAGATTTGATTTAAAAACAAAAATCAAATGGCTCTGATACCACTTGTTGGAATCGAAGAGGGGGGGTGAATGAGATTCCTTGGCTACTTTAGCGTTTTAAAATGAGTTTGCAAAACTAAAAGAGTTTGCGCTTGCGGAAGGCTTAAGTCAATCGATAAATAAAATAAAATAAGAAGTAAACAAATAAATAAATACGTAAAGAAATAAAGCGGTAAATGACAAGGATATTTGTTATAGAAGTTCGGCGATGAATCGCCTACGTCTCCTCTTCCCGGTTAGATAACCTCCAACCGAGGTTCCACTAGAATAAATGATCTTGGCCTTGAGGGCTCCAAGTTAGCCACAACCCAACTCTTCCCGAGTTTACAAAGCTCTTCCCGAGCACAATACTCTTCACGAGTACACAAAACTCTTCACGAGCTACCAACACTCTTCACGAGTCTTCTTGGCCTTAAGGGCTCCAAGGATAGCCACAACACATGCACCAACTTTACTTGTTGGCGACTTTACAATTTTCCAACTTGCTTTGGTGTTGGAGGACCTTTACAAGAAACTCAATCAAACACCTTCACGGTGTACCAATACGAAGAATCAAAACTCACACAACAAGAAATGAATTACAAACTCCAATACATACAAATGTATGAAGTTTGCAATGCTAAAGTAATTTGAATTGATCAAGGCTTTCTTGTAGTTTATAGTCTTGTTTCTTGCATTCAAAAAGCTCCAAAAGATCCATATTTATAGTGTAGGAGGCCCCCAAAGCTCCTACTAGCCGTTGCTACACATAAGGCTTGAATCACGCCTCGATCGCCTCGGAAATCGCCTCGGGCGATCACCCATCGCCACGCTTTAACGGTCAAATCTGGCCCAGATCGCCTCGGGCGATCTCCCCATCGCCTGGGGCGATCATCAATGATAAACAAGGCCGTAGGTAAAGTTCTGGATCGCCTCGGGCGTTCCGTGCATCGCCTGGGGCGATCGTCCTCAAAAAAATGGCCTAGGAAGCATTCTGGATCGCCTGGGGCGAGCTTGACCATCGTCTGGGGCGATCTGATCGCCAGCGTGCACACCGTGCCATCGCTTCAGTCGATGGTGCGCAACATGGCTCGGATCGCCTGAGGTGATGGCCCGGATCGCCTGAGGTGATCTGCCAGATTTCAGCACTCTCAAACTTTGCACTATTCGACCATCTTAAGCTCATTTATGGGAAAAGTGGTAAACATGAAAGTTGTATCTCTTCCTCTTATCGAGGTGTGTACAAAATTTCATTGCATTTCATTAAGGTATGAAGAAGTTATTCCCAAAATGCTACAGTCGCTCAAACCTTGCTACAATCTGCACTTGTTATGACTTCCATGACATTTTGCTCCATGATGAAATCCGAATTGGACTGAGATAATCGAATATGAAATCTAGCATATTGCGTTGGCTTTTCAACCTCTTTGGATTCACCTTGTTCGGAGCATCGACCCAAGAGATATAATCAAAACATTGCACTGCGCTCCAATTGGCTTCTATACGAATTTGCCCACCAACGGACCATTGGTTTGTGGGTCTTCATCCCATCATAAGAAATTGTTCCAACATCATTCCACACATGTTTAACACTTAAATTGGTTGTTAATAGATGTCATTCCTTCTCGTCCAAGCTCAATAGATTCCTTGATAAAAATCACCGCTTGTCCTATGAACTCGCATATGTTATTGTATAACTTGGGTTCTCTTCCATTGGTCTTCCCAACCAATTTATCAATATAACCCTGTACACTAAGTAGACATATTAGTACAACAAATGCAAGTTTTGTTGATCATCAAAACCCATAAATAATTCGGAGATAAATTAAGCATTAAACACAACTATGTGTTTAAGGCTCAACAACCCTCTTTGGTTGTCCCTGTTTCATAGTCATGCATATAATCGTTAGTTTACTTCACATATATGATCACATCAAACTATGTTAATTAGAAGTGGAACTGTCCCGGTTCTATCATGACAGCGGCACAATTGGCCCCCTCGCTCGACATAACACATCGTATGATACCCATCGCTACGCCTTGATAGCGGATGTATCTCTTTATTCAGCGGATGATACCCATCGCTACGCCTTGATAGCGGATGTACCCCATCGCTCAGCGGATGATACCCCTCGCTACACCTTGATAGCGGATGTACCCCATCGCTCAGTTATGTGAGCGGCAAGACCTTCCTCGCTGGCCCATAATAACCACCGGACATTCAACCATTCTTAATAACATAGTTTCATATTCATCATAATCTTATAGACATCATTATCTTGTAAACATTATCATCTTATAGACATCATCGTCTCATCATAATCGTTATAGTAACGTCATATCACCTTCATTTATCATAACATCATCGTAAGCATCTTATCATCTTTATTCATCATAAACATCATCATCATATATCATAATATCATCGTAAGCATCTTATCATCTTTATTCATCATAAACATCATCATCATTTATCATAATATCATCGTAAGCATCTTTATTTATCATAATATCATCGTAAGCATCTTCTCATCTTTATTCATCATAAAAATCCTCTTTATTTATCATAACATCATCTTAAACATCTTATCATCTTATTCATTATAAAATCATCTTCATCGTGGACTTACTTATCATAACATCATCTTAAACATCTTATCATCTTTATTCATCATAAACATCATCATCATTTATCATAATATCGTGTGGCATCTTACCACATGGGTATCTTACCCAATCGTATGGCATCTTACCATATCATAACATCGTGTGGCATCTTACCACATGGGCATCTTACCCAATCGTATGGCATCTTACCATATCATAACATCGTAACATCATTTAAACCATCATAACATATAAACATCGTTTCATGTAAACGTCATCATTTCATCGTACATACTTACGCGATAAATGCATAGTCATAGTTAGGAGTGTGTTACCGTCCGATGCCCGTACGCTTCTTACGTACCTTAATTCCAAAAGTGGAGAAATTATAGGACTTTATCTCCTTGAAGTTGTGGGTACCTGGGATGGTTCTACATAACCATACAAATCGATATTAGAAGCTAATTATAGTCCAATATCCAAAAATCCCACAAAAACATCAAAATTTTACATTTTGGTGTCTCGCGATCGATCTCCATGAAGCCCCGATCGATCGCGAGATCACACTGCCTCGTCCTACAAAATTTTCTAATTCGAGATCGATCGCCGAGTTTGCGCCGATCGATCGCGACCTCGCCGATCGATCGCGCCAAACTCGCGATCGATCGCTGAAGGCACTGCCTTCAGCCCTTGCAGCTCGCGATCGATCGCTGAAGGCGCCGATCGATCGCCGAGTTCTGCACACGCGATATTCGGGCACTATTCACCCTTCTCCTTCCCAAACTCAAACAAACTCAAATATTCAAACACCAACCATACCAAATCACTACAAATCTTCAATAAACATCCTCATATAACCATAAATCATACCCCAACCATAAACAACATATACCCAAAACAAACCCACATAAAGCATCAAAAACTAACCTATTTCAACACCAAACATCATAAAACTTTTAGGAATGGTTCCATACCTCTTGTAGGCTCCAAATCCTAACAAAGATCACACAAACAAAGTTTTTGTGAAGCTTTCCTTCTCCTTCTTTGGTGGATCTCGAAAATGGGAAGGGTTTGGGGTTGGGAAGTGGTTTTGGGGATTTTTAAAAAGTGAATGGTAAAGTGGGGTTAAAGTGATGGGTAAAGGATTAAAAAGGGGTTGTTTAATTTAATTGAAAATTGTACCCCAAACTTAACATGATGTATAAAATACTCCACTTGGTATTTTAAAAGCATTTTACAACATGCTACAAACTTCCCTTAAATTCATGCTTTCCTCATAATTGGTAATCAATATAATTAAATCATGCTAACACTTCATTACCCATCATATGAATTAATTACCAACATAAATAATCACATGACCATCATTAATGCTCAAATTGCATATAATTAATTTTGGGGCATCACAGTTCTTGATTTATAGTCCCAAGCTGGACTTTTTACCCTTTACGCTCAAGTGCCGCAATGGCCAGTAGGGGACGATTTTCCATCCTCCATGTGGTAATGTTGTAACCACTTCTCTTTCACAATAAATAGTGCCCCGTGGTCATCTCTCAGTTTGAAGGTGTCGAATGGTAGAACATCGACAACTTTGAACATATCATAAGTAACTTGATCCCCCCTACTGAGAGGATCAGCTTCCCTTCTTGGACATCTATCAATGCCCTTCCAGTAGCTAGGAATGGTCTTCCTAATATCAATGGGATGTCCGCCTCCTCTTTTATGTCTAGCACCATGAAATCCACCGGAATGGTGAATTTGTCAACCTTGATCGGTACATCCTCCACTATCCCATGAGGGTACTTGATGGACTTGTATGCCATCTGCAATAAGGCATTGATTGCTTTTAACTCTCCTAAGCCCAGCTTCCTATACATAGAAAAAGGCATTAAATTGACACTTGACCCCAAATCACATAAAGATTTATTAAAAGATTTAGAATTGATTTTGCAAGGTATAGTGAAACTCCCTGGATCCTTTAACTTTGGAGGTGAATCATTTTGAATGACAGCAGAACACTCCTCAGTTAAGTTTATCATCTCATGCTCTCCCAGTTTCCGCTTTTTTGACAGAACATTCTTTAAAAACTTAGCACAATTCGGCATGTGCCGAATAGCATCAATGAAAGGCATCTCAATATGAAGATTCTTAATCAATTCTAAAAATTTAGCAAATTTAGCATCAATTTTTTTTCTCTTATACGCAGCGGGGAATGGGAATGTGATCTCTACCTTAGTAGTTGTGATGGGTATATGGGTCTTAGTAGACTTACCTTTGTCGCGTGTTTGCATCTCTTCTTACTTGATGTGGGGTCCTCGTTACTTAATCCATTATGTATTTCATTAAGCATACATATGTGAGTCTGAATTAAGTAAAAACATACACTGTTTAAGAGTTTCTCACTAATAGGTTGTTACAGATGTACTATTCATTTCCACAATAAAATAATGTTGTTCAACTTTTAAGTCTACCGATCGATCGGTCTCTCTAGCGATCGATCGGTCCAAACAAACAACCCTAGCGATCGGTCGGTCAGAAGCTAGCGATCGATCGCTCAAATGTTTGAATTTCTCAAAAATGCTACAGCATTCCACCGATCGATCGGTCGCTTTCAGCGATCGATCGGTACATGAACCGCCTTACTTCCCCTGTTTCTACCGATCGATCGGTACGATCCTAGCGATCCATCGGTCGACAACTGAATTTCAAAACCATGGCGATTTTAATGCTTATCTTCATGGTTCTCAACCTACACCTCAAGTTAAACCATCAAAACTTGATATATGCATACTTTAACCTCATATAAACATGTTTCTATCACAATACAACTTAGTTCATTGAATTCAAGAACATATGAATTCCATCTTCCTTCTAACAATCACATGCTTCTTAAATTGTATACAAAGCATCATAACTAAGTTATTACACCAACTAACTACATAAAGTAGAGTATGCAACTTCTCCTTACCCCATATTGCATATTGAACATGTTTCCAAGCTAGAACCAAACAAAAACACCAAGAGGTTCAAGAGAGCATGTGTAGAGATTTGTAGGTGAATTTAGGTGAATTATGTGTTTCAAAGCTGATATTCATCTATTTAATCACCTTTCACTTCAAATGCACATTCACATGTAATTCCTCTCACATGCATAGCCAATGTATAGCCACATTCACATCCCCACTATACACCTCATGCTTGTGATTCTCTTGTCTATGCACATGCATCAACATTCCAAGTCAATATATACATATGATATATGTTCTAAATTCACATCTCTAGTTTACTTCTCATATATCAATATGTATTGATTTATCGTATAGACACATTCTTTCATTGTCACACAACCATTAGTCCTTTCTTTCATTAGTTCAACATTTTATTGTCATACATGGCAATAGTCTTACTCGGTTCAACCCGAACCCGAGTCCACATCATACCGTCATTATTCAAAATTACGCCATAACAAATCGAGGCATTACACTTGATGTCCGCCTCGCCTTTTAACTCAACTTGTACATCCTTCTTCTTAGCAACCTCCTTTCCACTCCTTAACGTGATTGCATGGACTTGCTCCCTAGGGTTAGTCTCAGTATCACTAGATAGTGATCCTTGTGCTCGCCCGGCTAGGATTTTTGCTAACTGTCCCACTTGGACATCCAGTTCTTTATCGAAGCCTCGTGATTTTGGAATCTAGTCTCTGTCGTTGTGATGAACTTGGTCAACAGTTCCTCAATGCTTGGCTTTGGTACATACCCCGGTGGTGGTTGAGTATAGTTCCTCGGCCCAGTATTGTACGTATTTGGGTAGGGGTAGGTCTGTTAAATCTTACAATCCAAAGTTGATCGCTTTTATTTTAAACAATTAATTCCAGTGTAGCGATTTTATAACGCAAGTGCACGGTGTCAAGTTTTAGTATAGTGATTTAGAAATAGGGATGTCGTACCCACAGGGACTAACGTATAAGTACCAAATAAAATTAGAAAAATTATATTTAGCCTACAAATTATATGAATAATTAACTAATCAAAATGAAAACTTAAAAACTTAAAATTAAATCAACTCCTTTGAAGATGCAAAGGAATTCCACTCGAGAAATTTATCAAGATGTCGGTTCACTTGTGTTATCGTCAATGATTTGTTTGTAAAAAAAATTACTAACCAACTAATTCTTAAGGTGACGGATTCCAGTAAAATAATCAATACACTTTCTCAAGCTATATTGAAACTAATATTAAATTGAAACAAGTAACTCTCGTTCACTTAAACCAATTTAATATTGCATATATCTCAATGAAAACCGTTAACTTTAAATCTTACAATCCAAAGTTATCACATATGTGATTTAATCTCTCGATCTAAATCGTTAGCATATAACATGATTTATTATAGCGTATTATAATTTATCTCTCGATCTCAATTATAATTCACAAATCAATCAAAGCAGCAAGGCTTTGATAGCATTAGAAATATAAATCATGCACAAAAAAATTAATCCACTCAATAAACATTCAAATCTTTAACTCAAACACAAGCTTCCCTAATCTTGATAAAATAAACTTATTTCATATTCAAATCAAACTAACAAGATGAATAATTGTTTCTCAACCACATCAACATCAAGAAATTCGAAAATCAAAACAAATAAAGTTTAGAAGTACGATAACGAAGGAGTTGAATCCGTGCGTTGCAACGTTACTTCTCCCCTTGCTTCCTTCCTTGCACTTCAAAGGATTTTTCTTCTTAAATTGTGTGGATGTTGGAGGATGATAGGAGGCTGATTTGTGGTGTATGATATGATGTTGGACTCTTCAAATTCGTGCCCTAGGTCTCATATTTATAGAAGAGGGGTGGATGGAAGTGTTCCCAATAGATCAAACTCAATCAAGCCTCTTTTTTTCCAGCAAACTCTGTCACCTGATTGATCGAAAAAATGTCACGATCGATCGAGCACTCTAATTTCTTGTCCAAGAATTCTTCTGCCACGCTCGATCGATCGAGCATAAACTGCCGATCGATCGAGAACTCTTCAGTCTCGCTTCTTATTTCTCTGCCATGCTCGATCGATCGAGCATAAACTGCCAATCGATCTAGAACTCTTCTTCTTGTTGGCCAAAATATCTGCCTCGTTCAATTGATCGAGCTCCGCTTCCGATCGATCGAAAATGTCAGATTCCAAAATCTTCATTTCTTGCCTTGGTTTGGTCCCTTTTCGTCTTTCTGGCTTATTTCTTACACTTCCCCCCTAGATTCCTGAAATAAACAAATAAATACCAAAAAGCGTAACATCATCCAGGAATCAACATGAAAATAGATACATATCATTGCAAAATATGCGTAATATTCATCATTATCAAGTCCCCCAAACTTAGACTTGATCGTCCTCGAGCAAGCAATAAGATCAAAATGCAGAATTCATCCTCAATACTTTAAATGAATTAACTTAGCAACTCAAATGTAAAAGCTCAGGAATCCCATTAACACATCAACCAAAAGTCAATCCAAAAATCAACAAGAAGTGTTTTCTCCTAGGCCAAGCAATACATCGCAAAATCGGAACGTGCGTGTGTGTTAATGTCAATCTTGAGTTTGATACATATTTTCAAGATCAAATAATGCTAATAAACTCAAAGTCAAGATTACTATTAAGCACTCCATAATCCTACTTTTCAAGCACTTCTCCACTAATGTAATTATTCCCTAGACTTGGATCAACAGGACTTTATAAGCTTATAATGTCAGGCCTTGGGTGTCGGTTTCAAAGAAAAATAAAGCTAAGCGCAAAGAAGAGAGTATAATCATATACCGTACAGATTTTCGCACATTTCAAGCTCCTCTTCTTTTTCTTGTCTAGCCTTGGCCACTTTGGGTCTTATACATGTTTTGCAAGGCTTTTTCTTCTCTTTTCTTTTTTTGTCTTCTTCTTCTCATTCATCAATCATTATCACCATCAACAACAGTCGAATGGTGGCTATTTTCCATTCTTATTCAATCAAGCTCAAAATTGGACACTAAAGATTGATATAGATTAGGTAAGCTTGAAAGGCTCAAATGTTCCAAAGATCGCCTAAATCATGTCCAAGTCAAGTTCCTAATTATAAAATTTTGCCTCGAAGTGCCCTCAAATAGGTTCTAGAGTGCTTTAAGATCCTCAGACAAATCATAGTTAACAAAAATTTTTCACTTTCCAATATATATTTCACTCAATCATGACTCAAAAGTGCTCAAGATGTTCCTCAATTTTGAAGATAGAAACTCAACCACAGATATTCACAAACAAGTCAAAAATCTTCAAGACTTTAGTTGAGATGGGGATTAATTTCATCATGCAATACCGTTGCAAGTCTAATTCATTATTTCTTAATGATGAATTCATTTTTCAAAAAAAGAATTTTTGTGCTAAAAAACAATCTAATCGCATGATAAATAGGCATGATAAGTAACAAGAGAAAACATCAGATATCAGTAAACACCCCCCCACCCCCCCCCCCCCCCCCCCCCCCCCCAAAAAAAAAAAAAAAACAATACGTGCATTGCCCCCAACATCCACACAGTTTAAGAAGAAAAATCCTTTGAAGTGCAAGGAAGGAAGCAAGGGAAGAAGTAACGTTGCAACGCACGGATTCAACTCTTCGTTATCGTACTTCAAAACTTTATTTGTTTTGATTTTCGAATTTCTTGATGTTTATGTGGTTGAGAAAAATTATTCATCTTGTTAGTTTGATTTGATTATGAAATAAGTTTATTTTATCAAGATTAGGGAAGCTTGTGTTTGAGTTAATGATTTGAATGTTTATTGAGTGGATTAATTCTTTTGTCATGATTTATAATTCTAATGATATCAAAGCCTTGCTACCTTTTATTGATTTGTGAATTATAATTGAGATCGAGACATAAAATTATAATACACTATAATAAATCATGTTATATGCTAACGATTTAGATCGAGAGATTAAATCACATATGTGATAACTTTGGATTGTAAGATTTAAAGTTAACGATTTTCATTGAGATTTATGCAATATTAAATTGGTTTAAGTGAACGAGAGTTACTTGTTTCAATTTAATATTAGTTTTAATAAAGCTTGAGAAAGTTTATTGATTATTTTACGGGAATCTGTCACCTTAAGAATTAATTGGTTAGTAATTATTTTGTACAAACAAAAATTGACGATAACACAAGTGAACCGACATCTTGATAAATTTCTCGAGTGAAATTCCTTCACATCTTCAAAAGAGTTGATTTAATTTTAAGTTTTTAAGTTTTCATTTTGATAGTTAATTATTCATATAATTTGTAGGCTAAATATAATTTTTCTAATTTTATTTGGTACTTATACATTAGTCTCTGTGGGTACGACATTCCTATTTCTAAATCACTATACTAAAACTTGACACCGTGCACTTGCGGTATAAAATCATTACAATGGAATTAATTGTTTAAAATAAAAACGATCAAGTTTTTGGTGCCATTGTCGGGGACTAGTTTATATAATATCATACGAGATTACTTAATTGTAATTTAGCCATTTTTTTTTGTTTTGTTTGTTTGTCAATTTTGACTATTTGGTTTACTACATTTGTGTTTCTCCTTTTGGGTTGATTTTAACAGGTAGTCATCTTCGTGGTGCATGCTAAGGGGTAGCCATTTCATACTCGAGCCTTTTGACCCAGAAAGCGAACTTCTTAGGAGAATACGGGAAGCTCGAACGATGGCGGATAACTATCAAGAAGGGGGGCGAATAATGTAGCACCGAATCCAAGATCTGTGATGGACTTTGCTCAACCAGCTTTCCATCGATCACTGTCAAGCATAACTAGGCCATGTATTCAAGCTAAAAATTTTGAGATAAAGCCTGCAATAATTCAGATGATCCAACATTCAGTAATGTTTGGGGAGCAGCCACTGATGACCCAAATGCTCACATCTCCAACTTCTTGGAGATTTATGACATTCAAACACAATGGCGTTTCTGACGACCCCATCAGGTTACGATTATTTCCCTTTTCATTAAAAGATAAAAGCTAAAGCATGGTTAAATTCTTTACTGCGGGATCCATTACCACATGGGAGGGGATGACTCAGGCTTTCTTATCTAAATATTTCCCTCCTTCCAAAACTGCGAAGATGAGAAACGATATCACCACGTTTGGGCAATATGATCCTGAAACTTTATATGAGGCATGGGAACGTTTCAATGACTTGCTTAGGAGATGCCCACATCATGGTCTTTCTACTTGGCTCCAGGAACAAACATTTTATAACGGTTTATTTTCAGCTAACCGTTCTATGATTGATTCAGCCTCAGGAGGATCCATCATGCGAAAAACACCGGAAACAACATTTGAACTCTTGGAAGAGATGGCTTCTAATAGCTATCAATGGCAATCAGAGAGGATGTGCCAAAGAAACCAAGTGGAGTTCATTAAATTGATGAAATCACTGCAATGTCGGAACAGTTAGAAGCATTGAACAAAAAGATTGATAGCATGAGCATGACAGCGATACAAGCTCAAGTTATCACTTGTGATTTATGTGGAAGCAATCATCCAAGCATCGAATGCCAGGCAGGTAATCCATGTAATCAGCCTAATGAATCTGCTAATTATGTAGGAAACAGGCAGCCCAATAACCCGTACTCAAACACTTACAACCCGGGATGGAGGAATCATCCAAATTTGCAATGGTCCAACCAAAACAACGTGTTGAACCCACAACCATCACCGGATATGTACCTAAGCCGAGTATGGAGGAGCTCATGACCAAGTTCATATCATCAACTGAAGCTAGTATGCAAAACCAGGATGCATCTATAAAGAACTTGGAAGTACAAGTAGGGCAACTTGCAACATTGATTCATGGACGAGCTCAAGGAACACTACCTACTGATACAGTGAGCAAGCAAATGTCAGCGCACTAATGAATGTAAAAGAGCTAAGGACGCAAACTGAAGCAAAAGAAAATCGTGGAACCACCACTAAAGACAAGGGTAAGACCGAGGAAAAGGTAACCGAAAAAGGTAAAAATTCTAACACCACACCGATCACACACACTGATAAGGTAGTAATTCCTCCCCCATTTCTCACTATATTAAAAAGAGCTAAAATGGATGCTGAATTTGGCAAGTTCTTGAGGTATTTAAGAAATTGCATATTAATACCATTCGCTGATGCTCTACTTCAAATGCCTAGTTATGCTAAGTTTTTGAAGGAAATTCTCTCTAATAAGCGATAGTTGGGCGAATACGAAATGGTAAGCTTAACGGAGGAGTGCTCAGCAATTGTGCAAAACAAAATGCCTCCAAAGTTAAAGGACCCAGGGAGTTTTACTATACCTTGCACTATAGGTTCAGTTTCATTTACTAAATCAATGTGTGATTTGGGTACGAGTATTAATTTGATGCCTTTGTCCATTTTCAGGAGGTTGGGACTAGGAGAGCCAAAACCTACTAAGGTTTCACTGCAATTGGCGGATAGATCTGTCACATACCCCCGGGGAATCATCGAAGACGTATTAGTCAAATTGGACAAATTCATCTTCCTAGTTGATTTTCTAGTACTAGATATGGAAGAGGACAAAGAGACACCACTGATCTTGGGCCGACCGTTCCTAGCAACGGGAAAGGCAATCATAGATGTCCAACAAGGGAAGTTGATCCTTCGTGTAGGGGAGGATCAAGTTATGTTTAATGTCTTTAAAGCACTTCAACACCCAAACGACGAGCCCATGTATTTTAGTGTTGATATTATTGATGCTTTGACTGTTGATGTATTGCAAGGTACATTCAAAGATAAAAAGGAAGCATGCCTTGTGGAAGCCGATAAACAACATGACAAGGAGAAAATTGAGATTATAGCTCATTTGAACAACACCATTCCTTACATGAAACGAGCCACTGAAAATCTTGGAGAGTTAGGAAAAAGAGACATTAAAGCTCAATGGCCATCCATCGAAGAATCTCCCACTCTCGAACTAAAGCCTCTCCCATCTCATCTCAAGTATGTATTCTCAGATTCTGGAAATTCGTTACCAATCATTATTTCTTCATCTTTGACATGTGAAAACGAGGGAAAGCTTCTTAAAGTCCTTAGGGAGCACAAGAAGGCATTTGGATGGAAGATATTAAAGGAATTAATCCATAGGTGTGCATGCATAAAATTCTGATGGAAGACACATTCAAGCCCGTGGTACAACCACAATGCCGTCTCAATCCAAAAAAGCAAGACGTAGTCAAAGCCGAGGTCATTAAGCTAATGGACGCAGGTATTATCTACCCTATCTCTGATAGTTCATGGATAAGTCCTATTCAATGTGTACCAAAGAAAGGAGGCATTAATGTTGTCCCAAATGGGAACAATGAATTGATACCTACTAGAACAGTTACGGGGTGGAGAGTGTACATTGACTATAGGAGGTTAAATGAGTCTACTCGTAAAGATCACTTTCCCCTTCCCTTCATTGATCAAATGGTAGAGAGATTAGCAGGTTATAACTTTTATTGCTTTCTAGATGGGTATTCGGGGTATAACCAAATCGTTATTACACCTGAGGACCAAGAGAAAACTACTTTCACTTGCCCTTATGGTACATTTTCCTTTAGACGAATGTCATTTGGATTATGTAATGCACCTGTTACTTTTCAAAGATGCATGGTAGCCATATTCCATGACATGAGAGAGAAATTCTTAGAAGTATTCATGGATGAATTCTCTGTTTTTGGATCTTCATTTGATATCTGTTTATATAATTTGGATTTGGTGTTGACAAGATGCGAGGAGGCGAATCTTGTATTGAATTGGGAGAAGTGTCACTTCATAGTCCAAGAAGGTATAGTCTTTTGACACAAGATATCCGAAAAGGGTATTGAAGTGGACCGAGCAAAAATCCAAGTGATACAACAATTGCCACCACCAACAACAGTGAAAGGAATCCGAAGTTTTTAGGCCATGTGGGATTTTATCGTAGATTCATTAAGGATTTCTCAAAATTTCTAAAACCTTTATCTCATTTATTAACTAAAGATGCACCTTATGAATTTAATGTTGATTGTGTGCACGCATTCGAGATTCTCAAGGAGAAACTGGTAACAGCACCTGTCTTGGTAGCACCTGATTGGGAGTTACCCTTTGAACTAATGTGCGATGCTAGTGACACGGCGGTAGGAGCAGTTTTAGGCCAAAGGACGAACAAGGTATTTCATTCCATTTACTATGCTAGTCGCACTTTGAATGAAGCACAAATAAATTATGCCACTACTGAAAAATAGCTTCTAGCCATAGTTTTCGCATTTGATAAGTTTCACTCATATCTATGTCTTGCCAAAGTTATTGTCTACACCGATCATGCTGCACTTAAGTACTTACTTGCAAATAAAGATGCCAAACCCCGCTTGATTAGGTGGATATTGTTGTTGCAAGAATTTGACTTGGTGATAAGAGATAAGAAGGGTGTAGAGAATGTGGTAGCAGATCATTTGTCTCGAATTGAAACTTGAGATGATACAATTGAAAGTGAGGTAGAAGAAATTAATGAGAAATTTCCTGATGAGCAATTGTTTATGTAAGGAACCTAGTTCCTTAAGTGCGGATTAAAGGCATAAATAGAGCTAATATGTATTAACAGAGTTTAATGGTTCGTGTTGAGACTTTGAGCCTTAAGAATTACATGCCAAGTTAAGGACTATCAAAAGGATTAGTTACATTCTTAAACAAATGAATGTTATTCCCTATAGCTTTACACTACTCCTAGAGTAGATACTATACAAAATAATCCTGTCCTTCCTATCAAAAGCGTTCTTCACGAGCTCACCGCGCCTCAACCCGCCTTAGCCCTTTTATCATGCCAAAATGTACCTACAAGGACAACCCCCAAAACATGAGCATATAATAATTCATATCCAACACAATATGAATATAAGGCGTAAATGCATAAACCATAATAAAACACTTCCTTTTTTGTCCATGTATTTTAAACGCTCCATTTTGGTTGTCCCTGTACCATAACTCATGAGTATAATCAATAGATTATTTAATGGTTCACACATGTCATGACATAACACCATTCCATTATCACCAATTACCAATCCCTAGTCTGTTCATCACAATGTATTTTAATGCCCCTCGCTTCACATATAAGCGGCATAGAATAACCTCGCTTCAATGGACATGCGGTACTCCCACCCTCGCTTCACATTTTAGCGGCAAATATTCTTTCCTCGCCTCATATGGTAACCTCGCTTCAATGTGACATGCGGTACTCCCACCCCCTCGCTTCACATATAGCGGCACAAATAAATAGCGGCAAGCATTAAAATCATCAAGGTGATAACCATGACTCATGGGATGTGCACCAATAATCATCATATGCATATACAATCATCATGCATAATTCAACATGTATTTGCATCCACAATGCACAATTCCATATATACTCGCATCCACAATGCATAATCAATGAGTATAGTAGATACATGTACCGTTGGGTGCCCGTACGTCTTCTACGTACCTTTCCAAAAGTGGGATTTGGTATGACTTTACTTCCTTGGTTGCGTCGCCACCTGGGATGGTTCTACACAATCACACAACCCAATATTAGAAGCCAAATAATAGCCAAATACCAAAAATTCAACAAAAAACATCATTTCCCACATTTCAGCAGCTGGCGATCGATCGCTGCATCGAGGCGATCGATCGCGAGCCTTACCGATCGATTGCTTCGATGTAGCGTTCGATAGCCTGACCTTTCTGCCTCGCGGCGATCGATCGCGCCATATATGGTGATCGATCGCCTGCCTTGCATTTCGCCACTGCCCTTCGGCGATCGATCGTGCCATTTACGGCGATCGATCGCCACAGCCTGTACACGCGATTTCACCATTTTTATACCATAATTCTTCCCCATTCCTACCAACACATACACCGACAAACCAATAACATAAAAACGCTATAAACCTTCAACAAACATCACAATACTACCCAAAAATCCAACACCCAACCAAAATAATACCAATCCCAACAAACCCATTTCAAAAACTCAAATAGCAACCCAAATCAAAATAAATCCTTACAAAAACAACAAGGAAGGATATATACCCTTCCTAGACCTCAAATCTTACCAAGAATCACACCAATTGAGTTTTTGCAAAGATTTCTCTTCCACTTTGAAGCCAAAATCGAAAATGGGGGAAAGGGGTTAAGGTTGGGAGAGAAATTGGGGATTGAAAGTGAAGGATAAAGTGAGGTGGGTATAGTGGGGTTATAATTAAATTTGTACCCCCATTAATTAACATGATGTATAAAATACCCCAACATGGTATTTTAAAAGCATTTTACAAAATGCACCAAACTCCCAATAAATTCATGTTTTCCAAATAATTAACAACCAACATGAATAACCCATGTTAAAACCCAGTTTTCCCAACATGCACAACATGCACCCTGAAATACACCCACGGGTCACGCCTACCATGTGACTAAGCATTTCATCAAGATAATTAATTCCAACACATAAATCAATCATCACCATAATTAATCATATAAACATAATTAATGCCCAAATTGCAATTAATTATTTCAGGGATATCACAGTTCAACACTGACGTTTTACCTTGGTATGCATATTATGCGAATTATATTGCTAGTGGTATCCTCCCACAAAATCTAACTTTTTATCAAAAGGAATTTTTTTTCTGAGGTTAAACATCTTATGTTGGAGGAGCCCTACTTGTTCAAAGTTTGTGCAGATAACATTATAAGGAGATGTATCCCCGAATGGGATATGCAATCTATCTTAAAGCAGTACCACAGCGGAGAGATAGGTGGGCATTTTGGCCCAACCAAAACAGCTGCTAAGGTGCTTGACTCTAGCTTCTATTGGCCAATGTTGTTTAAGGATGCATTCAGGTATGTTTCCACATGTGATAGATGTCAAAGGGTCGGTAATATCTCTAGGAGAAATGAATTGCCCTTACGTAATATTCTTGAATGCGAGCTTTTTAATGTGTGGGGAATAGATTTTATGGGACCTTCCCAAGTTCATGTTCAAACAAATACATACTTGTCACAATGGATTATGTGTCAAAGTGGGTTGAGGCGGAAGCTTTACGCACAAATGATGCTCGAGTGGTTGTGCAATTTTTGAAAAGAAAATTTTTTACTCGTTTTGGCACCCCTCGAGCAATTATTAGTGACGGTGGCACTCATTTTCGCAACAAACAATTTGAAAATCTTTTGAGTAAATATGGTGTCACCCACAAAGTGTCTTCGCCTTACAACCCACAAACCAGCGGACAAGTAGAAGTTTCAAACCGAGAGTTGAAACGTATTTTAGAAAAGACAGTGACTCTAAGCCTGAAGGATTGGTCCTTACGCTTAGATGATGTCTTATGGGCTTATCGGACTGCTTTTAAGACACCTATTGGCACATCACCTTATAGGTTGGTATTTGGTAAGGCATGTCACCTCCCAGTTGAACTTGAGCATAAAGCATATTGGGCTATTAAATGGCTAAACTTTGATTGTCATGTTGCAGGTGAAAAACATCTTTTACAGCTGAATGAGATGGAGGAATTTAGGAATCAGGAATATGAGAATGCCAAGATTTACGAAGACAAAACCAAGAAGTGGCATGATTCTCATATACAAAGGAGGGAATTCAATGTAGGAGATATTCAACTCCAGACTGCGACTCTTTCCAGGTAAACTACGGTCTCGTTGGTCCGGACCATTCATAGTGTCCAAGGTAAACCCATCAGGCGCTATTGAAGTTACCGAACCCAATAAGGGAACATTTATAGTAAATGGGCAACGGTTGAAGCACTACCACATAAACGAGAAAGTCGAGATGTGCGCCTCTATCTGTTATCTTGATGACTAAGAAAAAGGAGGTGACAGTCCAGCTTGGGACTATAAATTAAGAACTTTCTTCTCTCTATCTCGTGATTGTTTTTCAATTTTTTAGTTCATCTTTTCATATTTTGTTTTTTTTTTCGAATTTGACTCCGTGCGTTAATTTTCGAATGCAAAAAATGGAGCATACCCACAGGAGCATGATGAGGACGACGATCACTGACGATCGTCGTCGAGGTATGTGTTTTGCTTTTGCGCTTATTGTTTACTGTACATTGAGGGCAATGCACGTACTAAGTTTGGGGGGTGTTTACTGATATCTGCTGTTTTCTCTTGTTACTTATCTTGCATGCCTATTCTATCATGAGATTAGATTGTTTTTTTAGCACAAAATTTTTTTTTTTTTTGAAAAATGAGTTCATCATTAAGAAATAATGAATTAGACTTGCAACGGTATTGCATGATGAAATTAATCTCCATCTCAACTAAAGTCGTGAAGATTTTTGACTTGTTTGTGAATCTGTGGTTGAGTTTCTATCTTCAAAATTGAGGAACATCTTGAGCACTGTTGAGTCATGATTGAGTGAAATATATATTGGAAAGTGAAAAAAAATTTGTTAAATATGATTTGTCTTGAGGATCTTAAAGCACTCTAGAACCTATTCGATGGCACTTTGAGGTGAAATTTTATAATTAGGAACTTGACTTGGACATGATTTAGGCGATCTTTGGAACGTTTGAGCCTTTCAAGCTTACCTAATCTATATCAATCTTTAGTGTCCAACTTTGAGCTTGATTGAATAAGAATGGAAAATAGCCATCATTCGACTTTTGTTAATAAACTCATTATACCTACCTTGTGTAGCCTAACATGAAATTTTTTAATCTTTACTACAAGGGAGTATAATGAATCTCATTAAATGCACATAAATGACTATATTTTAACGAGCATATGGTGATAATGATTGATGAATGAGAAGACGAAAAAAAAGAGAAAAGAGAAGAAAAAGCCTTGAAAAAACATGTATAAGACACAAAGTGGCCAAGGCTAGACAAGAAAAAGAAGAGGAGCTTGAAATGTGCAAAAATCTGAACTGTATATAATTATACTCTCTTCTTTGCGCTTATCTTATCTTTTCTTTGAAACCGACACCCAAGGCCTGACATTATAAGCTTATAAAGTCCTGTTGATCCAAGTCTAGGGAATAATTACATTAGTGGAGAAGTGCTTGAAAAGTAAGTTTATGGAGTGCTTGATAGTAATCTTGACTTTGAGTTATTAGCATTATTTGATCCTGAAAATATGTATGAAATTCAAGATTGACATTAACACACACGCATGTTTCGATTTTGCGATGTATTGCTTGGCCTAGGAGAAAACACTTCTTGTTGATTTTTGGATTGACTTATGGTTGATGTGTTAGTGGGATTTCTAAGCTTTTACATTTTAGTTGCTAAGTTATTTCATTTAAAGTATTGAGGATGAATTCTGCTTTTTGATCTTATTGCTTGCTTGAGGACGATCAAGTCTAAGTTTGGGGGAGTTGATAAGGATGAATATTACGTATATTTTGCAATGATATGTATCTATTTTCGTGTTGATTCCTGGATGATGTTACATTTTTTGGTATTTATTTGTTTATTTCAGGAATCTAGGTGGGAAGTGGAAGAAATAAGCTAGAAAGACGAAAACGGACCAAACCGATGCAAGAAATGAATATTTTGGAATCTGACATGTTCGATCCATCGGAAGCGGAGCTCGATCGATCGAACGAGGCAGAGATTTTGGCCAACAAGAAAAAGTGATGGTCCATCGATCGAGAGTTTATGCTCAATCGATCGAGCGTGGCAGAAGAATTCCTGGACGAGAAATTAGAGTGCTCGATCGATCGAGACATTTTCTCGATCGATCGAGCGACAGACTTTGCTGGAAAAAAAAAAGACTTGATTGAGTTTGATCTATTGAGAACACTTTCATCCACCTCCTCTTCTATAAATATGAGACCTAGGGCACGAATTTGTAGAGTCCAACATCATATCATACACCATAAATCAGCATCCTATCATCCTCCAACATCCACACAATTTAAGAAGAAAATCCTTTGAAGTGCAAGGAAGGAAGCAATGGAAGAAGTAATGTTGCAACGCGCGGACTCAACTCCTTCGTTATCGTACTTCTAAACTTTATTTGTTTTGATTTTCGAATTTCTTGATGTTTATGTGGTTGAGAAACAATTATTCATCTTGTTAGTTTGATTTGAATATGAATTAAGTTTATTTTATCAAGATTAGGGAAGCTTGTGTTTGAGTTAAAGATTTGAATGTTTATTGAGTGGATTAATTCTTTTGTGCATGATTTATAATTCTAATGCTATCAAAGCCTTGCTACCTTTGATTGATTTGTGAATTATAATTGAGATCGAGAGATAAAATTATAATACGCTATAATAAATCATGTTATATGCTAACAATTTAGATCGAGAGATTAAATCACATATGTGATAACTTTGGATTGTAAGATTTAAAGTTAACGGTTTTCATTGAGATTTATGCAATATTAAATTGGTTTAAGTGAACGAGAGTTACTTGTTTCAATTTAATATTAGTTTCAATATAGCTTGAAAAAGTGTATTGATTATTTTACGGGAATACGTCACCTTAAGAATTAATTGGTTAGTAATTGTTTTTTACAAACAAATCATTGACGATAACACAAGTGAACCGACATCTTGATAAATTTCTCGAGTGGAATTCCTTCGCATCTTCAAAGGAGTTGATTTAATTTTAAGTTTTTAAGTTTTCATTTTGATTAGTTAATTATTCATATATTTCGTAGGCTAAATATAATTTTTCTAATTTTATTTGGTACTTATATGTTAGTCCATGTGGGTACGACATCCCTATTTCTAAATCGCTATACTAAAACTTGACATCGTGCACTTGCGGTATAAATACTAGGATGATTCAAGTGTGAATTAAGCACACACCATGTGGATAAAACAAGTAAAACATGCAAGTCACTCCCCCAAATTTAAATCAAACAATGTCCTCATTGTTTAAAAAATCAAAAGGGAAAAAGTAAGCTCCCCTGATCAAGACGCTTGCATGAGGGTTGAGGAAGATTGACATACCCACATGGACTAATGTATAAGTACCAAATAAAATTAGAAAAATTATATTTAGCCTACGAAATATATGAATAATAAAATAATCAAAGTGAAACTTAAAAACTTAAAATTAAATCAACCCCTTCGAAGATGCGAATGAATTTCACTCGAGAAATTTATCAAGATGTCGGTTCACTTGTGTTATCGTCAATGATTTGTTAGTAAAAAATAATTACTAACCAATTAATTCTTAAGGTGACGAATTCCCGTAAAATAATCAATACACTTTCTCAAGCTATATTGAAACTAATATTAAATTGAAACAAGTATCTCTCGTTCACTTAAACAAATTTAATATTGCATAAATCTCATTGAAAATCGTTAACTTTAAATCTTACAATCCAAAGTTATCACATATGTGATTTAATCTCTCGATCTAAATTGTTAGCATATAACATGATTTATCATAGCGTATTATAATTTTATCTCTCGATCTCAATTATAATTCACAAATCAATCATTGGTACCAAGGCTTTGATAGCATTAGAATTATAAATCATGCACAAAAGAATTAATCCACTCAATAAACATTCAAAGCTTTAACTCCAACACAAGCTTCCCTAATCTTGATAAAATAAATTTAATTCATACTTAAATCAAACTAACAAGATGAATAATTGTTTCTCAACCACATAAACATCAAGAAATTCAAAAATCAAAACTAATAAAGTTTAGAAGTACGATAACGAAGGAGTTGAATCCGTGCGTTGCAACGTTACTTCTTCCCTTGCTTCATTCCTTACACTTCAAAGGATTTTTCTTCTTAAATTGTGTGGATGTTGGAGGATGATAGGAGGCTGATTTGTGGTGTATGATATGATGTTGGACTCTTCAAATTCGTGCCCTATGTCTCATATTTAAAGAAGAGGAGGTGGATGGAAGTGTTCCCAATAGATCAAACTCAATCAAGTCTTTTTTTTTTCTTCAGCAAACTATGTCTCTCGATCGATCGAGCACTCTAATTTCTCGTCCAGGAATTCTTCTGCCACGCTCGATCGATCGAGCATAAACTACCGATCGATCGAGAACTCTTCAGTCTCGCTTCTTATTTCTC
Organism: Haberlea rhodopensis; assembly: GCA_907163345.1. NCBI lineage: Eukaryota > Viridiplantae > Streptophyta > Magnoliopsida > Lamiales > Gesneriaceae > Haberlea > Haberlea rhodopensis. The sequence continues at coordinate 220,011 of CAJQUN010000192.1, forward strand.
TGCCATGCTCGATCGATCGAGCTCAATTACCGAGCGATCAAGCATCACTTTTTCTTGCTGGCCAAAATCTCTGCCTCGTTCGATCGATCGAGCTCCGCTTCCGATTGATCGAACATGTCAGATTCCAAAATCTTCATTTCTTGCCTCGGTTTGGTCCGTTTTCGTCTTTCTAGCTTATTTCTTCCACTACCCACCTAGATTCCTCAAACAACACAAATAAATAACAAAAAGCTTAACATCATCCAGGAATCAACACAAAAATAGATACATATCATTGCAAAATAAACGTAATATTCACCCTTATCAAATATCACTCATTTTCCAAGTATCGCAACCACAATACGATCGAAAATTCATTATACCCTGAAATCAACTTACTATATCTGAAAATTTATCCGAGTATACATGCCCTCGAACAATCAAAATCATATCTCGGCAACAACATTAAATTCAAATTCACAATACTATCATCAAGATGTAAGATATAGTTCACTATTACATGTATGGACAGTATAATCATTACTGCTGGTGTATTTCCAAATCATAATAATCAATGCACATTTGATGGAACGTATGAAAACGATGCTTTTGTCTCAATAAACTCATGCAGTGTAATCAAATACATGACATATATCTATCACGAGTACTGAATCATTTTTAACCTTATCCTCTATCGAGGTATATTCTTTGGCCTGTTGGGAAGCCAAAAATAACTATCAGGTATTACCTTTGGTTTACAGGTAAATAACTGATGTTGGAACTGGGTGGTCAAAAAGAATAATCACTCTGATATCTACCCCTAGCTCAGTGTATTTGTTGTTATGGTTGCATCTCTTCTTGAGCACGTAACAAACATGTTCTTACTAGCCACAATCGATATCAGTTCCTCTATTCTTTCACATGGATCAGTAGATACCTACATCCACGGTGACCTCGAAAAGATCTGGTATCATACAATCTCTTAGCACCTCTAGATTTACTAGAACTGGATGAACTTGAGTGATACTTCTGAAACTTTTCTAGGACTACTTGGATTATTCCAAATGTAGTCACTTAGTTAACATTTAATCCAGTCCTAGCTACTTCACGCCACATCGGTGTCTTATCCTTCATCCGAAACACTTTTAATTCTAATCTCTTCGCTAGTGAATAGCTATCGAAATTAAGAACATGCTTCCATTTCTCAAGTCCAAGATAATCGATTATCATTTCCATGTAATTAGCATGGCCTTCTCGTAAACATCTTTTCACGTATCAGAAAAGGGAGAACTTGTCTTCCATCACTACCATTACTCTAGATACTCTCATCTAGAAGAGTTCATATTGTAGTATTTATTCATAGTTTGGACACATAAACTGGAACTGAATTACGACAGTCCCCATATCCAAGTCCTCATTCAAACCAATTCTAGTTGTTTCTCACAACAATTATACTCTATTCTTCAAAAAATATCACTAATTTCAATATCCTCAAGTTCTAAATTATCATCTTGTCGTGGACAGGTTTTGACGTAAACTCATACGTATTACCCTGGTCTTTTGGACTCAAACTCCCGATGTCAACAAACAAAACGTGGGGTTATTTAGTTCTAGTGTCATTCCACTTGTCATACAGATTAAGCCACAAAGTGATAAATAAAATTTTCAATAATGTACTCATTTTCACTAGTTATAATTCAATTAACCATTTACAGTGCTTTCAAGTACGATAATTAGCTGTTAAAGCATATATTACTGCTACCTGTCCAAACACTGATTGTCTATCATAAAATCAAAACATCATATATATAATTCTGAAGTCATAGATGTCATCATCACTTATTCGACATCGTCATCCTATCAACAACTGTCAGTGCTAACAGATATTCTCAAATGCTCTGGGTCATATGCAACTCAGCATATTATAATAGTCAGAGATATGACATCTAGCTATCCCTGCTTAGTAATTAGTTACATGTCTAAAATCTCATTATCTAACTTGTAATCGTAGCAGGCAAGAGCATATAAAAACACGTAGTCAATTACATGCACAAACAATTTTATTTGTGACTATAAGTGTCCTAACTCTAGTTCGAGCATATCTAGATTATGCTTTGATACCAAATGTGAGGGCCTGATAATGTGGTGTTTAATTATCACAGAATGATTGATTAACGTAAACAACGGAAGATTTATTTCAAATTTATTCAAATTTGCCCTAAAAAATTTTGTTTTTAGGTGATACATATATAATGATACCAAAATATATATTTTACGTATTCCATTCACAGACAATACATCATTCAATATTCAACATAACACTTAAAGTCTTTGAAAATGTTATAAGTCAAATACAACATACACGGGGCATACCTCGGTAAATTTATTTTCTTAAAAGTAGATTAATAATATTGGGATATGAAAACAATGCATAAACCTGAGCTCGCTCATCACGGAGCTAGGTTATCTCTAGATGCATCACCGTAAGCATCAGAACAATGTCCTCCTACAAACACTGTCATGCCTGAACAACCATAGACCTGACAACCCCCACAAAGGGGGTCAGTACCCCGGTACGAGAAATAAATAAAATCACGTCAATAATGAGAAGTATCATGCAATGCATACCATGTATAAATGTGATGCATGAGTGGGTACAAAGAATCGAATATCAAGATACCAAAATCGGAGTCCAAAGGAAGGTATCATCAATCAATATCAAGCTTGAGCAGAGGGTGGCGGCATCGTGCGACATATCTCCTCTATCGATGTGCCCAGCATCCCTCTTGTCTAGGTCAGGCGACAACGCGCGTGACTATAGTTACTACCTAAACTGTATGTCATCGTCGTGCTTAGCGGACCCATGACACTACAGATCTCAATCATAATCAAAGGGTATCAAGGAAGTAGAAATCAATATGATATGCCCAATGAATCATCTATGCATCATGTGACATATGCAACTCATTATGTCATGTAATCTCATATGAAAGTCAATATAATTCACATAATCCACATAAGAAATCAAACATCTCATATAAATCAAGTAATGTCATATAAGATCATACATTAGCATCATTACACGTCTTTGTCAGACGTCGTGATAAAACTCATTTCAACGTACATCAGATCAAAGCTAATCTACCAAGTACTCCTCGAATCAACCCCAGAATCTATTAATCTGGTCATGTAAATTCCAAAATGACACTAAGTGTTCAAGTAGCGCATTGAATCTATAAGACCCCAACACTTAAACTCGTCATTAGTTCATTTATGACGTCGTATGTGTGTAAATTTTTCATTTTTTTCTTTTCATTCTTTAAAAAGAATCATTATATGTTTCCCATAATCCCATGACATAAATAATGTTCAACATTTTATGTTCATCTCTGCCAACAAATAGTCTCAAAGATTTCGCCCAATACCATACCCATTACACCACCTTTTACATTGTGGGTTATTTTTATAAAAAATTGGGCAGAGTCTCCCCATAAACTGAGATATCCGGAAATAAAAACACATCACATAACATAACTCTCGACCAGGGACAACACAATACTAAACAGAATATAGAAACACTAAGTGAATTCCCAGCCAGGGAAGACACCACACTAATAAGACAACAAAAGTGGGTTTCAACACCCTTATACAGTCCATATACAGATACAAGTGCTCACAGAAGAGCAACGAATAACGGATACTCATCCGGATACATAATTAATATATTTACCAACAGCTCAACCTCGTATATCGGTTCAATCTCATACTACGCTTCTGGAAGCATCATCCAACAAGGTTCGAGCCTAGCACCCCAAGGCAGCATCGTACCTGTTGTACCTGTTTCAACAGAAACAGCCCCCACACAGGGTGAGCATACTCCAACTCAATATTCAATCACAAATCGACATACAAAATCATAATGCAACAATTTAGATTATTCAAAACTCATAAAATATACTCCCTGTACAATTCCGAATCTGTATAGCTTCCACACATTGTTCCTGTTTCAAACTCACGCACTTTCATAATGTCAAGTTCAGTATTATCATTGAAAATATGATACCCAACAACACTATGAATTCAATACAACAACAATGTATCATTTATGCTCAACATAAATAATTCAACATCAATGTAAACCTGGTTATCCCACTATCTCATTCTCGACACTTTCTCATAATGCTCATGCCCAAGGCATCAAAACTCAACTAGTATAATCGGATCACGTACCACTACGTGTCCACCATACTTCGTATATTAAACTCAATTATTAAAGTCAAACACTTAACATGAGACATCAAAATCAAAATACAAGTGTATATGAATGTATAGATACTAAGTATACCTGCTCGTACGTCACCACGTACCTTATAGTCGACAACATGAACAAGCTATCATCAACGTCCGAAGTCTCATGTAGTGTCTATATCGAATATCAATATAATATTAGCTCATATTCAAAGCAATTAATATTATTAAACACTTTTCATTTTCATGCTTCAAAGTTTACACAAACAACCAATAATCCTCCATTTAATCAAGTTATCCACCATCTCAACTAAATAGTTAGTTCATAGATTTGTCATTCGAATACTCAACAAAGTCTCCAATTCATGCAATTGCATACATGCAAGTATATTCATTAATATACACTTTAATACATGATTATAACACACATCAATATCTATCTAACTCACCTATTCACACAATCACATATGCTCCAAATTATTAGCATCTCAAACTATAGCCTAACATTCACCAAGACACTTCCATGATATAAGCCATAAGAGTGAACTTCCTTACTACACAAATAGTAGAGTTTTCTTGGCCAACACTTGTACACAACTTAACCATATTATCAAATAACTTGTAAGCATGATTTTCAATCCCCAAATAAAGCCCTAATTATCGTCCATCACAACCCCTAAAGTTCAGTCATGCAACTCCCCTTTTTGCACCAGATTTTCGAAAGTAGTAATTAAATCGAGCCATAAACAATATAAATTTAACCCATTTTAGCAACATTTTTCGATTAGTTTCAGCATCTAAATTCAACACATTTCAGCATGCAGTTAACATATATTGCTCTTGCTTGAAGTTATTATCTTATATACATTCAAAGACCTACACTAATCCATCTAGCCTTACTGCAAAAGTAATATCAATCCACATTTATAAGTTGAAATATACACATATTTATTCTGATATACACGCACACAAATACACGTCCAACAGCTTACGTGTACAAACCCATACACCAACCCAAGCTAACCTTCTACATTATCAAACACCATTCCAACCCAAGCCACAACATATACACACATTTTTAGAAGTTTTATACATTAATAAACACATGATGGAGTGCACATTTTCTTGAACAAACTTCACCTACGGCTGGTATTACCACTCACAACTGAAATGGAATGCAAAGAGGAATAGGACAATCAAATATAGCAGTTCACTACGAGAGAAAACGAGTAAGAGCAATACTCTAACTCCAAATGCCGCAATCAACTCGTGCAATAACAACAGGGGAAAAGTGGAATGTAATATATGTGCTAAAGCGTCAAGCTAATGACTCACAATCTAAAACACCAATAAACAAAGTCATAATCGACTAACAAGAAGTAAATATTCTTCATTAATAACCAGAAATCGACATCACCACTTTTTCCCAAAAATGGAGCGTGAATTCGAACCAAACACATAAGCAAATTGAACATGAATCTATATACCTTCTATCACATGATTAGTTAAGCTTAAACTTGGATTAAATGAGGTAATAATCGATTAGGCAAGAATCAAAATATTCCAGCCTCAATCCACACAGGTCGACGCGTTAACTTCCCAAACAATAGCAAAAAAATCGAACCAAGCAACTCAAATATCCAAGTGAGAGAATGATTAAGGGACAAGAGAGGATTACCCACACAAACCTGCACAAAAATGCAGCTGGAAACCGAGGAGAAATCGCCCCCCCTTGAGGCTGAGATAGGAGACGGCGCAAGAGATGGGGGGAGGAGGTGAAGGTGTCGGTTTGTTTTGTGTGTGAAAGAAGGAGGGGGTGTGTTTTATCTTGTAACCCTAGATTAAGTTTTACACCATACAGTTTCCACTACCACCCATCTTCTATTATCATTTAAATTTTAATATCCAATAAAAGTTATTTATTGTGTATATAAAAAAAATCCCTTGAATTTAATTTACACAATAAATTCAACCCGGAATAATTTATTCCAGCTCCGGTCAAAAATAATATGCCCAAGAATTAAATCCCAACACATCATATAAATATCATGATTAAATCCATTTGACAATTAATAATTATTCCGGACATCACAGAATCAAATTCAACTTCTAAGTATTGACCCTTAGGGATTTTCTTAAATTTTCAGCTTGACCCATTTTCATAGAAAAACCACTATAAATTTATACAACATCAAAACGGCTCGATTCCAGTGTCAAAGTTTAAAACGCAAAATACTACATATCATCTATTATGATGTCAAGCTGGTTCCTCCATCTGAAAGGGGTTTGAACACTAAACACGTAGCATTTAAAAATCTGTTTTTCAGCTTGAGCAGTGTTAGTAAAAATACTATAATGTATTCGTTTCAAATCCAAATTGAGTAATTCTAGTGGAAAATTACAGCCAACTCAAAGTACTCAAATTCTTATTCATAGACATTTTCCGTAATTCCTAGCCAAAATTGCTCAGGAATCCCAAGAACACACTGCATGGGTATTCTTTCCCACATGCAGAGTACAGAATGAGCACTATTAGTATAAAATTCGTAACTCTGTCAATATGAGTCCGAATAAGTCCTCTTTTTTTTAAATTGAATAAAATTAAAAGATCAACAATTTTCATTTGAATACCGTCATCAAATTCGAAAGAAAATTTGTCAAAATTCGGAGTTATACACTGCATGTGCATTTACAGCACATGCAAAGTCCAATCTGGCATATCTTAGTAAAATGAGCATATCTCCCTCATTTTAAGTCCAAATCGTCTCAAATTTTGACCACAGTAAGAAAACTCAAATATCAAAAGCTTTTATATTCTGTTTAAAGTCAGATTAGAAGACTAAAACTCTCAAATATACAAAGTAACAGACTGCTAGAAACATTTTGTTCTACAGATTTTGCTTAGGTAAAAAGAACTCGAATTCTTCAAGATTCTACCTACATGTTCGAATTTAATCAAAAAATTCCAACTAAATTTAGTTTGGAAAAGAATCATACCCTTGTAGTTTCAAGAAATCATCCACCAAGCTAAATCAAGACTCCAACTTGAAAATTCCTTGAAGAATCTATGCTTCCGTTATCCTACCTTCTTGAAACTAAGCTTACATGGAGATTTTTTTCTCCGTCTCTCTCACGAAATTTGGGAGGCTTTGGTTCGAAAAATAGGAACTAAATCTGATAGTTTTTTAGTTGAAAAAGACAAAACCTATTCTTAAAAAGAGTGCTAAAGCGGCGATGGAAACAAGAGACAAAATGGGATTTTTTTTAATGTTTTCATGCCAAGATCTTCCAAGTGTCCATGGTAATGTTTGATTATGTGTTTTGCATGGTACTGGCCGAAAAATACATACAAGCTTGTATAATTTTGATGTATTTGATCTCAATTAAAAATAAGGTGGTGTTATCCGTAACACCTTAATTCGTATTTTCAACTTTTAACCATCCGGGTTTGCTTAATCGTTAGTTAATCATTATTAATTAGCAACGGGGCCTTAAAAGTCTTTACTGCTATGCATGCGTTACTGTTGCATGTCGTCTCTTATTATTTCTTACGTCTATATGCTTCTTAAATTATGACTTATGTACCTTGAGCAACTGAAAAAAAAATCTGAAAAATGACTTCTACCTTAAGAAATTAATGAATTAGAATTGCAACTGTATTACATGATGAAATTAATCTCCATCTCAACTAGAGTCTTGAAAATTTTTTACTTGTTTGCGAATATCCTTGGTTGAGTTAGTACTTCAAATTGAGGAACATTTTGGGCACTTTTGAGTCATGATTGAGCGGAGTATATGTTGAAAAGTGAAAAATTTTGTTAACTATGATTTGTCTTGAGCATTTAGAGCACTCTAGAACCTATTTGAGGGCACTTTGAGGCGAAATTTTATAACTAGGAACTTGACTTGGACATGATTTCGGCGATCTTTGGAACATTTGAGCATTTCAAGCCTACCATGTCTATATTTACCCTTAGTGTCCACTCTTGAGCTTAATTGAAAAAGAATTGAAATTAACCACCATTCAACTTTTGATGATGAAACTCATTATACATACCTTTAATTGAGCCTAAAACTTTATTCTTACCTTAAGGGAGTATAATGAATTCATGAGTGAACTATGTTTTGGGCTATTATATTATTCACGTACTATGTTCTTGGTTATTACAAGAAAAAATTTCAATGCCTATTGAAACAGAAAAAGAAAGGCATAGTGAAATTATAGCATAGATACAAAATGATGAACCATGTGGAAGTCCTACGTTAATCATGTTTGGTAAATCTTACAAAGCCCATGATCATCAAGATATTAAGAAAATAAAAAAAAGGAGGGGATTGAAGATGCCTTAAGATGAAATTTACAAATTATACTCTCTTCTTTGATTTACTTACCTCTTCTTTGAAACCGACATCAAAGACCTGACATTATAAGCTTAAAAAGATCTTTTGACCAAAGTCTAGGGAATAATTACATTAGTGGAGAAGTGCTTGAAAAGTAGGCTTATGGAGTGCTTGATAATAATCTTGACTTTGAGTTTACTAGCATTATTTTATCTTAAAGATATGTATGAAACTCAAGATTGACAATAGCACACACGCGCGTTCCGATTTTGCGAGGTATTGCTTGGTATAGGAGAAAACACTTCTTGTTGATTGTTGGATTGACTTTGGTTGATGTGTTAGTGCGATTTTTGAGCTTCACATTTGAGTTGCTAAGTTAGTTCTTTTAAAAGAATTAAGGGTGAACCCTACATTTTGAGCTTATTGCTTGCTCGATGAGATCAAGTTTAAGTTTGGAGGAGTTGATAAGTGTGATTTTTACACATATGTTGCTGTGAATTTTAGGCGTTTTTGTAGTGATTCTTGGACGATATTATGTTTTTTGGTATATATTTGTATGTTTCATGAATCTAGATCCAAGTGCATAAAAGTAGAAGAAATGAGCTAATAATGATGAAAAAAAACCAAACCAAGCAAACAAGTTGAAAGAAAGACCGAAATCTCAAGTTTGGAAAAGTTCAAAGTTGGCGATCGATCTTGGAGTTCACACAGATCGATCGCGCATTTACGTAAATTGAGCAACAAAATTATCATTTCGTCGATCGATCGTATTTCACAACAATCGATCGTCGTTGTCCAGAAATCTTTGTGATCGATCGACATATCTCGGCAATCGATCGCGAATGTTTAGACTTTGAAAAATAAATGGCAAAATGTTCTGGCGAACTTTCGGCAGGATGTCGCGATCGATCGCCAGACGCGAAAAAATCAAGATTTTGTTTCCTTGTTGGGTATTTTGTGTTCAAAAAATTGTAAACTCTTCTACCACTATATAAGGAAGGACTTGGACGATTTTATGGGACTTTTGATCAGTTTTATACCCTAAAACACAACCTCCACTTCCATTCAACCTCAAGCCATTGAAGAGCAAGCCGGAATCGAAGAGATGGGACGACGCAACGAAGCAAGGAGTCGATACCTAGCATCTTTAGTATTTCTAAACTCTTGTTGTTGTTGTTTATTTTCGGATTTAGAATGATTGATTTGTTGTTAGAAAAGTTTTTACATTCCTATTTGATGATGGTAGTTGGCTAAATTATTTATCAAGACTATGGGATCCTTGCATGAACCCATGATTCAAGTTTGATTTTTTGATTGATTTTTCTACAATTCTTTAAGTATGATTAAGTTTTTAATGCTTTTCAAGGATTAGCTACCTCTGAATTGATGTTAGTAATTATAATTGATGTTGACCATACGATATTATATTTTGACAAGATAATTCATACCACGGGTTTTAGTTTGAAACTGACCACGTAAAATCTAGCAGACGTGTGATAGCTATAGATTTACCAAAATCGAAAGCTAGAAGTTTTCATAGAGCGTATGCAATATTGAATGTTAAATGAGTACATGACCAATGACTTGTTACATTTTAATATTATGTTCAATATATCTTGACCAAAGAATATTGTATAACATAGAAAAACTCGTAAATTGAAATCTTAACTAATAGGAGAATTGTGGGGGATTACATGGGTGAACCGAAGTCTTGTATCCATCTCTATATATTTTCATCGCTTTTCATTGCTAGCTTGTTTGTATTGACTAATTTTCTAGGTTTATTATAATTAAGTTTAACTCAATAATTGTAGGCTATATATAGTTAGGTTATTTAACTTTGGTAATTGTTACTAGTCTATGTGGGTACAACATCCCTACTTTCATATCATTATACTAAAACTTGACACCGTGCACTTGCGGTATAAAATCGCTACACTAGAATTTTCTGTTTAAAATAAAAGCGATCAACCATCCCATCCCACGTAGTAATGGAACCTACAGGCAATGAATGCAACCACGATTTAGCTTTATCCTTTAATGAAAAGGGAAAGAGGCGTAACCTGATACCGTTGTCAGTAACTCCATAATTTTTAAACATGTCTCATATCTCCAAGAAGTTGGATATATGAGCGTTGGGATCCTCAGTACTCGATCCCCCAAATTGGACTGAGTGCTGGATCATCTATATGATAGCATGCTTGATCTCAAATTGTTAGTCTGGATGCTCGGTTTATAATGCTAGACAAATTGCCTTGGAATGATGGATGCGCATAATCATGAGTGATCTAGCGACCGACACTTCCTCATTCCTATGTTCCTCATCGCCGTCTCTTCTTTGGTTGTTCTCTGCCATTGTTCGAGCTTATCGTAGTCTCCTAAGAAAAGTCCGCTCAATTTACGGATAAGTAAGCTCAAGTATAGGTTTGTTACTCCTTAGCATGCACCAAGGAATATACCTGCAATCACCAACCCACAGCAGTAGTGAAGAATCAAAACGCAGAAAATAAAAAAATTGGCTAAACTACAATCAACTAATCTTGTCTGATATTACTTTAATATATCCCCTGCAATGGCGCCAAAAACTTGATCGCTATTTATTTAAACAGGAAATTATCAGTGTAGCGATTATACCGCAAGTGCACGGTGTCAAGTTTTAGTATAGTTGATTTAAAGAAAAGGTTATCGAACCCACATGGACTAGAAAATAATTACCGAACCCAACCAGTTTAACTATATTTAACCTACGACAATTAGTGATTATTATTAAACTAAAGTGACTAAAGACTCGATATACAAACCAAACAAGTAGTGACAATAATATAAATCAGTAGAGACAAATATCAAGACTTTGGTTCACCCATGTAAATCCCCACAATTTTCTTATTAGTTAAGATTTAAATTCAAACATTCGAAGGTGACAAGTTTTCCTAATGCACTTGTTATACTTTGGTCAAGTTATAACAAATCTAATATTAAGATGCAACAAGGCAATGGTCGTGCGCTTATTTAACACTCAATTTGTATGACGATTTATGAAAACTACTAGCCTTTGATTACTAGATATCTATAGCTATCACACGAGTATTTGACTTTATCTCTCGATCTCACTCTGAAATCCACGGCCTAATTTACTATGTCGTATTGCAAAATGGTATGATCATCACAATAAAATATCATTCACAGATGATCAATCCTTCAAAACATGAATAACAATAAATTAAGCACAAAGAATTGTAAGAATTAATCAAAACCTTAATTTAAATCCTGGGTTCAAAACATGGGATCCCCTAAATCTTGACAACAAAACTTAGCCAACAATTGTCATCAATTAATAATGCATAAAAACATTTTGCAACAATCTAAACATTAAAATTTGATAATAATGAAGAACAAAAGTTAAGAAATACAAAAATAACGCTAGGGTTGACTCCTTGCGCTGCTGCGTCATCCTGTCACTCCCGGATTGTCTTCTTCTTCAATGATTGTGATGGTATGGATGAAGGTATAGGATGGTGTTGAATGGAGGTTGGTATTTTAGGGTGAATTATGAGCCAAAAGTCCCCTAATTTCGTCCAAAACATCCCTTTTATGATGGAAGAGGAGTTTACATGTTTTTGGACACAAAATATCCAATAAGGAAACTAAATCTCGACTTTTCTGCGACTGGAGATCTATCGCGACATCCTGCCGATCGATCGCCAAAACATTCAGTCTTTATTTTTCAAAATTTGCATAACGGCGATCGATCGCGGTGAAATGACGATTGACTGCCAAAACTTTCTGGACAACAGCGATCGATCGCTGTGAAATGCCGATCGATCGCCACTCTTGAATTTCAACTTTTGAGATTTTCGTCCTTTCTTCGACATGTTGGCTCGGTTTGGCCCTTTTTCATCGTTTTTAGCTTATTTCCTCAAATTTTATGCACTTGGACCTAGATTCCTGAAACATACAAATATATACGAAAAAACATAATATCGTCCAGGAATCACTACAAAAACACCCATAATTTCATAGCAAACTAAGTGTAAAAATCACACTTATCAGAATTCTCATAATTCAAGTTTTGATGATCCTTCCATCCTGGATTGTAGTGTTCGAGTAAAGTTACTTCCTCTGTGGCTATCCTGGAAAGCCATCCGCCGCATTCAGTTGTTGAACTGGTGATTCTTGAAGTATAGAACACGTGTCTGTTGGATGAATCGCTAGCAAACAAATCCCACAGACTTGTTTTGTACTTTCCCTACTGCAATCTGACGACAAGATAGGTTAAGCTTATATAGGCTATAAATAATTACCTTGTTGTTTCCTTAGGGGTCTGATCGGTTCTAACCAAATTGTTGTGAATGGGCCGCCATCTTTGCAATCAAGTTCCGTGCCTTCTCTGATGTCATATCAACAAAAGCTCAACCATTAGCAACATCTACTAGATTCCTGTCACTAGGCAAAAAATCTTCATAGAAATATTGAATCAAGAGGTGTTCACTTATTTGATGTTATGGGCATCTTACCAACTTCTTAAAACTCTCCCACTCCCATGTGTATTGCCTAAGGTCATAGATCTACTTCTTATGTTGGCTGCTCTAGATGCTAGAAAATACTTTTTTAAAAAGATCACCTTCAAGTCAGTCTACGTGGTGATCGAGCCAGAGGATAGATAGAATAGACAGTCCTTAGCAGCATCCTTTAAGGAAAAAGGAAAGGCTCGCAGTTTGATTTGTTCCTCATGACTTCAGTTGGTTTCATAGTCACGCAAACCACATGGAATTGTGTTTGTGAGGATCTTCACCTGCAAGATCATGGAAAAAAGGTAACATATGTATCAATCCAGCTTTTAATACAAAGTTAACTTTTGCCTTAAAATTAAGAAAAGTAATGCAAAGAGGTTGTTGATTCAAATCCGAATTGGCAAGTTGTCACAAACTTTTATTCTCAGCCATGGTGTCTTTCGGTTCCTCATTAGTTAGGATTTCAGTGTCGAGGTCGACTTCCTCTAATTCTTCATAAATTCTTCAACCTATGTAGGGTCCTCTCGATTTCAGGATCGGATTGGAAGTTGTCTTGCTTCGATGGATCACCTGCGTGAATGAACAAAATAAAGAAATAAAAAAAATTCAAAAATATATACATATTAAAAAAAATTAACACAAAAATATACAACGCCTCCCCGACAATGAAACCAAACTTTGGTATGTGCTTGTCGTTGTTAGGATCGGTGGTGTGTTTAGAAAAACGGGTTGAATAAACACTTAAAATGTGATACTTTTTTTGAATGATAGCCAGTCTTTTTACGGACTGGAATCAGGATCTCAATAAGAACAAGAACAATAGACTACTTGAAATAAGTGCGGATAAAAAGTTTTTTGGTCAAGCGTAAGAACAACTTGCAATAGTAAATGGCTAGAAAATAAAGGTGCAGAAATGTAAGAACACACAATTTATTTTTGGAAGTTCGAAGCTAAAACTTCTACATCTCCTACGTTTACAAGAAGGTATCACTAGAAGACTTTGGTTTATACAGATCACATATACAAGCCACTTAGACTAAGGTCCTTTTTTATAGCTTAACCTCCTAATTTCCTCACAAACAGAACAAATCTGTTTAATACAAAATATGTCACTCTCGTGATGATAAGAACTCTTTGAATATCTTCGAATTACTCTTGATGCATCACTGTTGAACTTTCAGTGTTCAAATATTCAAGTAAGATATGCTGCTCTTAGCTTTCACCAATAAGTTGTATGGATATGTAAGCGAATGATAGCTTTTTACAGAATGTTTGAATAATTCGTGCGTTAATTAGGTGGTTCAAACATCCAGTCTCTAGGCTATTTATAGAGGAGCTCTGCAACGTTCACTTTACCGCATTTGTCCATCTGTTACATTTAATAGTGATCGTACATGCTCCTGACATTCATTTTTATTGTATTGCCATTTTCGTCATTAACGGCTCTTCAATTCTGACAAATCTTGATGACATTGTAGAGTGGCATTATTGTCATAGTATTGTTGACCAAGATGTACTAGTCTCAAGTATGCTAAATTCTCTGATTTAGCTCGTCTGCTAGGTTTGCTTTGCTATCGGGAAGCTCTGCTAGACGATGGATCTGTTAAACGATGGCTCCGCTAGACGTAACCTCCCTTGTAATCACCAAAACATGAAATATTCCAGTGATTTCTCCTTTTTTGTGATGACAAAACTTTGCCTAATTTCTCTTAATCTTCAATTCTGAACAGGAGGCAGCAGACGATCTCTGAAAACTTTTACATAGGCATTGAAAACAATATGGAAATATAATAATTACAAGGAAATTATAGTAAACATAAAAGCAATAATAAAATGAACCATTTTTATGAAGTTAATAAAAATTGATCCATGTACAAAAGCTTCAAAAAATTTCCCTTGATTTGTATGAAATACTAATCTCCTTATAGACTAATCTTTGGTAAACAATGCCATCTTCCTGTATAGTTGGAACATCGAGCATATTGGGCTATCAAGCACTTTAACATTACTATGGACAAGAGCGGAGAGCATAGAAAGCTACAATTACAAGAGTTGGAAGAGATCCGCAATGAGGCATATGAGAGTTTAAAGATCTACAAAGAGAAAAGGAAGACATTTCATGACAAGATGATCTCGAGGAAGGAGTTTAAAGTTGGTTAAAAAGTCATCCTCTACCTTTCCCGACATCGCTTATTCCCAGGTAAGCGATGTTCTCGATGGGTTGGATCTTTCATAGTAACTACTGTTTTTCATCATGGTGCAGTTGAGATTCAAAGCCTAGCAAAATCAAAGACGTTCAAGGTGAACGGACATAGACTGAAACCTTGCTATGAAGTTATGAATAGACATTGTTACCTCATTTTTGGTTCGATTTTGTAACAATGATTGAATATGCGAAAATAAATGAACACCAAAATTTTTACGTGGAAAACCCCGAAAGGAAAAATCATGGGACCTAGTTCAGTATAAATTCCACTATAATACCAATAGTTTACAATATTTTTCTTGTGCCAGAATCAAAGAAGAACCAGACAGAAAAATGGGGGAGAGGGAGCTCGGTAGAGGCCATTATCCTCCTCAAAACCTACTGTTACATTGCATTTATATTACTATCTGCTAATGGGCTATTCTCATTAATGGAAATGGGCCTCCTAGTTAGGGCCTTTAGTGAATCAAGATATTCAAATTGATCGATCAATTTCTCATTAAGGGAAATGGGCATCCTAGTTAGTAAACTGATCACGAACTACGTAATTTTTATGTTTTCGGATAGTTTTTCGAAAGATCATAAGATTTTGAACCATCGCTATGAATACCCGATGGCATAAACCGTCGTCAATAGAATAGCGGAATGAACCATCGGTATGAATACCCGGCGGCATAAACCATCGCCAATAGATGTAGCGGAATGACCCATTACTATATAATACCTGGCGGCATGAACTCTCGCCAATAGATGTAGCGGAATGACCCATCGCTATATAATACTTGGCGGCATAAACCATCGTCAATAGAATAGCTGAATGAACCATCGCTATGATACCCGGCGGCATAAACCATCGCCAATAGAATAGCCGATCCTAGTCTTGTTATAGTAGTGTATTTAATGCACCTCACTTGTCACGATCGCGGCACTAATACCCCTCGCTTCGATATATCAATGGCATTGAATAACCTCGCTCAAATGCGACACGCGGCAATACCCTCGCTTCAACATTTGGCGGCAAATATTTTTTCCTCGCTACGATATGACAGCGGCAAGTATTCTATCATCGCGTCAAGTGACAGCGGCAAAGCATTTAAAATCATCACTGATCCATAACACTTATCTCCCGGTGTTTTCTGTCGGTGACCGGCTTTGATACCATTCTGTCACGCCCCAGGCCTGGGCCCGCGCTAGCGCAACTGTACAATGGGCTCCTATAGCAACTACTTAGTATCCATCATCGCTCTACGAAAATGGTTAACCCAAGTTGCTATAATAGTCCATTGTAAGCATTTATAAACCACTTTAAATTTTCATCCACAACCAATGTGGGACAAGGGTATTACAGAAATAGTCCTAAGCCAAGCATCTTTGCGCGCCTCTCAGAAAACCCTACACGCCGTTCATCTTCCCGCCTCCGCCGTTCATCTTCGCGTCGACGCTGCTCATCTTCACTGTAAAGGTGTATAGTACAATATAATAAGAGCACAAGATGTGCTACAGTAATCCGAGTGTTGTTTGCAAAAGTTATGAATAGTAATTGTTACCCTCATTTTTTGGTTCGATTTTGTAACAATGAATGAATATGCGAAAATAAATGAACACCAAGATTTTACGTGGAAAACCCCGAAAGGAAAAACCATGGGACCTAGTCCAGTTTCACTATAATACCAATAGTTTACAATATTTTTCTTGTGCCAGAATCAAAGAAGAACCAGACAGAAAAATGGGGGAGAGGGAGCTCGGTAGAGGCCATCATCCTCCTCAAAACCTACTGTTACATTGCCTTTATATTACTATCTGCTAATGGGCTTTTCTTGGTTGTTTGATTGTTTTGAGAAATTTCACAAACTACTTACGTAGTTTGTGAAATTTCTCAAAATCTTCTTCCAACCAAGTAAATGATGTACTCAAGACATATACTCGAATATTCGCACCATTCAAAATTTATCAAAAATAAAAAACTTAAATAATTTTATGAAAATTTCCCAAAAACTTCTTCCAAGAAAGAAAATGACTTACTCAAGACATATACTCGAATATTCGAACAAAATCGTAAATTATCAAAAAGACAAAAAACTTACGTAGTTTGTGAAAATTTCTCAAAAACATCTTCGAACCAAGAAAATGACGTACTCAAAATATATACTCAAATAGTCGCACGAAATAAAAATTTATAAGAAAATCAAAAAACTTACATAATTTGTGAAATTTCAGAGAGAGCCTTCTTCAAACAAAGAAAATGATGTACTTATTACTTGATGTTAAAATTCCAAAAATTGAATTCGTTTACGAATACATATACTCGAAAGTTCGCACGAAATCAAAGTTTATCAAAAATCAAAATCAAAAATAAAAAAATTTATGTAGTTTGTGAAAAGTTCTCAAAAACTTCTTCCAGCCAAGTAAATGATGTATTCAAGACTCGAGTATTCGCACGAAATAAAAAAATTCAAAAAAAAAAAATTCCATAACTATGAAAATTGCTCAAAAACTTCTTCTAACCAAGAAAATGATGTACTCAAGACATATACTTGAATATTCGCATGAAATTGAAATTTATCAAAAATTAAAAAGCTTAAGTAATTTGTGAAAATTTCTCAAAACCTTCTTCCAACCAAGTAAATTATGTACCCAAGACATATACTCGAATTTTCGCACGAAATCGATTTTATCAAAAAGTCAAAAAACTTACGTAGTTTTTGAAATTTCTCAAAAACTTCTTCCAACCAAGTAAATGATGTACTCAATATATATACTCGAATATTCGCACGAATTCGAAATTTATCAAAAATCAAAAAACTTACGTGTTAGTTCCAAACTTAATCGATAAGATTTTAAAGATGACAAAACATATCAGACCGGATCGAGAGAAATCAGACTGACCAGATCGATAGCCCAAAACAGATCAAGCTGATAAGATGACAAAGCATATCAGACCGGATCGAGGGTAATCAGACTGACCAGATCGATAGCTCAAAACAGAACAAGCTGATAAGGCATATCACATATCAGACCGGATCGATAGATATCAGACTGACTAGATCGAAGCTTCAGATCGATCTCAATCTTTATCAGATCAGAGCAGTCAAGGATGCATAAAGAGTGGCTCTTCGGTCCGAATCATTAACGGCTATTTATTGTAGCATTTAATGTCGCAATTAATGCTACAAAGGACCAAAGACTGAAGATTACCATAAAAGGTAAGAAGACAAAGAAGAGCTTACCTGACAGTCGCCGAAAGCATGAACCAGAACGGCAAGTATCCTGAAGAAGAAGACTGTAGCTTACTTAGAGATTAAGCAGAGTCAAGAGTTGCACATTAAGGGAAATAATGTCGTTGGTACATGCAACTATAAAAGGATGCAACAACAATACAGAAAAAAAAAAAGACTCTTGCTGATCAATCTAAAAACGCACAAGAAAAGCAAAACAGCACAAGCTTACAAGCTCAGAAGCTCTCGAGCTAAAATCATTCTTAAGCACGATTACATTGTAATATTTGATCATTTTAGGATCAATGTTCGCATCTTGTGTATTATGTATTGAAAAATAGAAGTGAGAAACAAATTGTAACTGTCAGACAGAGAGTGTCTGAACAGATCGAGTGACTAGGAGTTTCAGTCTGGTAGTGAGGTAAATCCAGCTGAATCGGGTTTGTACAACAGGATTGTATAAATCAAAGTCTTCTAATAGAAACCTTCCTTAATTGGAAGAAGGGGAGACGTAGAAGGATTACACCACCTTCGAACTTCCAGAAACATATCCTGTGTCTTATCTTTCTGCACTCGTTCTTTCATTCAAGCCATCGAGCCGTTCTTACAAATATAAAAACAGACCGTTCCGCACTTATACATTCAGTGGTCTGTTCTATAAAAGATTTGATTAAGAAACAGATTTCTTTCACTAATCCGAAAGAAATCACAAGGGATTAAATTTTGTAAGGAGTGTTCATTCACCCCCCCCCCCCCCCCCCCCTCTAACCACTCCGGACCAATCCTAACAAGTGGTATCAGAGCAGGTCATCTTAATCAGCACAAAGACACTTGAGCTGATGGCATCATTCAACAAAATTCCTATGTTCTCAAAAGAAGACTATGATGACTGGAGAATCAGAATGCAAGCTCATCTGGCAGCTCAGGATGACGATAAGTGGTTCGTCGTCACTGATGGACCAATGAAGATTCTGAAAGTAAATAAAGCAGTCGCCATTACTGGTGGAGAACCACAAATGGTAGAGAATGACAGATCCCTCTGGACGAATGAGGAAAGAAAGAAAGCAAATCTCGACAACGTTGCCAAAGACATCTTGTTCAAGACATTGGACAAGAACATGTTCAGCAAAATCAAAATGTGCTCTACTGCCAAAGAAATTTGGGAGAAGATAGCACAGCTATGTGAAGGCAACGACCAGACCAAAGAAAACAAGCTGACTGTTGCTCTTCAAAGATTTGAGAGCATAAAGATGAAGAGTGGAGAAACTCTAAATGAGTTTGATGAAAGAGTCACTGGCATCATTAATGAACTGAATGGTCTGGGCAAGGAATACTCAAACAGAGAGATCGCTCTGAAAGTTATGAGAGCCCTGCCAAAAGAATGGGATGTTAAGACCATTGCAATGAGGGAGTCCAAAGATCTGAACAAGGTTGAACTTCATGATCTGTTCGCAGATCTTAAAGCATATGAGTTCGAACTGATAAGCAGAGGTGAAGCAGAGCCATTCATCTCTCAACCAAACAAAGCACTGGCAGCTATTCCAGACCAGATCGCCTCCACATCAGATCGATCTATCGAACAGATAAGTAATGATGCTATGTCATTATTTATCAAGAAATTTGGTAAATTCATGTCTAAAAATAAGAGGAATTTTAAACCCTCTCATTATAAATCAAGAAAGGACGATGCTGTTAATGATCAGGCTTGCTAAAATTGTGGTAAGACCGGACATTTCATTGCAGATTGCACCAGACCGAAGAAAGAAGAACGGAAGGAGAAGCATTGCGATGACAGGAAAAAGAAGCACTACAAAGACCGCAAAAATCATGGAAAGTCCCAAAAGGTCCTAGTAGCTGAAGAAGGAAACAGCAAGTGGGCTCAGACTGACTCCGATTCAGAAAGCTCAGAATATTCTTCCAGCGAAAGCGAAGAAGATATTCAATGTCTAATGGCAGACGAAGAGATGAGTCAGACAGACGAGGTATTTGATTTTGACTCAAATGAATTTACACGTGAAGAGCTCATGTCCGCACTGCAAGACATGGCTAATGATTATAGGATCTTAGCTGAATCATTTGAGAAAAATAAAGCTAAAGTCAATGATCAAATGGATGAGCACAACAAACCAAGCTGCTCTTGGCAGGGTGAGTGCAACAATCTCCAGATCGAGCTGAATAAGCTGAAAATCTCCTATGATCAGCTCCATGAAGAAAATAAGATAATTAGCACACAAAATGCTAAGCTTTCTCATATATTCAAAACATGGACAAAATCCAGAACATCTTTGGAAGAGTTACAAGAGGTACAAAGAAACGTTGGTGATTTCACCGGCATATGCTTTGACACCAAAGAATCCACCAAAGATGAATCTGAACTGTTGCTGGTAAAGAACAAAATCAAACAAATGTCATTTGTTAAATCCAGCACAGTATATGAGACTGAAGCACCTACGATTCAAACGGGAGTCTCTTTCGTGAACCAAGGTTTGAGAAAAGGAATTGGATATGTCAACCAAGCCAAAGAAAAGGCACCAGCAAGCTTTGCGTCTTTCAGACCAAATCTAAGGGTGCAAGATCGAAGGCAAGGAAGACAATGCAATTACTATAATTCAAAACCAGTTCAACGAAGATATAGACTACCCCATGAGAATCAAGGGTCTCCATATCGCACACATTATCACACACAACATCTAAACAGACCAGCTCACAGCACACCACACACACACAAGCCATTAAAACTGATACATGTGTGGGTTCCCAAAGGGCTAATCCGTTCTGGACCCAAATAGGATTGGGTACCAACAATAAATATGTTTGATGACAGGTACCGAAGAATCTTGCATCAGACTGGTACTTGGACAGCGGGTGTTCTCGTCACATGACTGGAAACATTGAGCTGTTGTCTGAAGTTACAGAATGTACTGGACCCAAGATCATTTTCGGGGATAACTCAAAGGTTAAGATCGTGGGCAAGGGTAAGATTGTCCATGGTAACATTATTATCAATGATGTGCTGGTAGTTGAAAATCTGTGCTATAATCTGATTAGCATAAGTCAACTTTGTGATAATGGTTATGCTGTAGAATTTCACAAACACACTTGCACTGTTAAATCGTCAGATGGTATGACCATGCTTGTAGGAATCAGAAATGGAAATACATATAAGATTAACTGAAATCATGCTCAACCTGATAATCCTACTTGCTTCATCGCTAACAATGATAATAAACACTGGCTATGGCATAAACGCTTGAATCATATCAATTTTAAGACTATTTCTAGCCTGTGTAAACATGATTTAGTTATCGGTCTGCCCAAGATCGATTTTGCTAAGGATAAGATCTGCGAAGCTTGCCAAATGGGCAAACAGATCAGATCATCCTTCAAAAACAAGAATGCCAAATCCTCCTCCCGTTGTTTAGAACTATTGCATATGGACTTGTTTGGTCATATACCAATAACAAGTTTAGGGGGAATGCGGTATACTCTTGTTGTTATTGATGATTACTCACGCTTTACATCGACTATATTTTTGAGCAGTAAAGATCAGACCGGTCCGAAGTTGATCAAGCTGCTGAAACGCACTCAGAATGAGAAATCATCCAGCATAGACAGGATTCGAAGTGACAAAGGCACTGAGTTTTCGAATCAGAATCTTGAATCCTTTCTAGAAGATCATGGAATTAAGCATGAGTTTTCAGCCGCTCGAACTCCTCAACAGAATGGAGTTGCAGAACGAAGAAACAGAACGCGCAAAGAAGCAGCAAGAACAATGCTTGCTAATTCTGGAATTTCACAAAAGTTCTGGGCAGAAGCTGTAAATACTGCATGCTACACTCAAAATCGGTCTATGATTAACAAGAAGCTGAATCTCACTCCATATGAAATATGGACTGGTAACAGACCGTCTATTTCTCACATTCATGTATTTGGCTGTAAATGCTTCGTTAACAACAATGGTAAGAATCATCTTACAGCATTTGAAGCTAAGTCAGATAATGGTATATTCTTAGGATATTCACCAACTAGCAAAGCTTATCGAGTTTTTAATAATCGAACCTTAACTGTAGAAGAATCAGTTCATGTAGTTTTTGATGAATCTTTGTGTATTGAGGGTAACAAAGAATCAATTCAAAATCAGATGGAAAACATCCATCTTGAAGCTAACAGTGATGATGAGATTGTAGCTAACAGGTCAAGAGACAATCCACCAGAACCTGAAATACCAGCCAGATCGGATCAAGGCAATGAAGCTTCTTCAGATCAAGCCGATCCGGATGATTGAAACTCTCATATCAAAGCAGATGCTGATCATACCTCTACTACTACTCATCCGGCTGGACCAGACAATCCAGAGTCAAGCTATCGATGGACTAAGAGGCATCCACCTAATCTAGTGATTGGAAGTCCCTCTGCACCGATTAGAACCAGAGGACGATGATGGATGAGTTCACTCATGCTGCCTTCATCTCAACTCTGGAACCTAAGAAGATCGATGATGCTCTGACTGATTTCAACTGGATTAAGGCCATGCAAGAAGAGCTTAATCAATTCGAACAAAATCAAGTTTGGAGTCTAACCCCCAGACCAAGCGATCTGCCTGTTATTGGAACCAGATGGGTTTTCAGAAACAAGCTGGACGCAAATGGAACTGTGGTTAGAAACAAGGCCAGACTGGTGGCACAAGGATTCCGACAAGAAGAAGGAATTGACTTCGATGAATCTTTTGCACCAGTCGCCAGACTTGAAGCAATCAGAATCTTTCTTGCATATGCTGCCTTTAAAGACTTCAAGGTATATCAGATGGACGTCAAGAGCGCCTTTCTTAATGGTAAGCTTCAGGAGGAAGTTTACATTGAGCAACCTCCTGGATTTCAGAACCACTCATTCCCTAATCATGTATACCTACTGAATAAAGCAGTATATGGTCTGAAACAAGCACCAAGAGCCTGGTATGACACTCTATCTCAATTTCTGCTGAACCATGATTTTCAGATCGGCTCAGTAGATAAAACTCTCTTTAAATTTATTAAGGGGGAACATACCCTGTTATTTCAGATTTATGTTGATGATATAATCATTGGGTCAACTAACCCCAAATTATGCGAGAAATTTTCCAAGTTGATGCAGGGACAGTTTGAGATGAGCATGATGGGAGAACTCTCATTCTTTTTGGGTCTCCAAGTCAAACAGCAATGGTATTTTCATCAACCAAACCAAGTATACCAAAGAGCTGCTTAAGAGATTTGGAATGGAAACATGCTCAACTGCATCCACTCCAATGAGTCCTACAATCAAGTTAGACAAAGACGAAGGGGGAACGGCAGTCGAAGTGACTATGTATAGAGGACTAATCGGATCGCTCTTATATCTTACAGCGAGCCGGCCTGATATTATGTTCTCAGTCTGTATGTGCGCCAGATTTCAGTCAGAACCAAAGCAATCACATTTTATTGCTGCTAAGCATATTCTGAAATACTTGAAAGGATCTCAGAACTTTGGTCTTTGATACTCCAAAGATTCTAACTTCAGCTTGATCGGATATTCAGACGCAGACTACGCTGGCTGTAAGATTGATCGTAAAAGCACCAGTGGAACATATCAATTTCTAGGTGAAAGATTGATCTCTTGGTTCAGTAAGAAGCAAACATCAATTGTCACATCTACAGCTGAAGCAGAATATCTTGCCGCTGGAAGCTGTTGCGCTCAAATGCTCTGGATTCAACACCAGCTCAAAGTCTATGGCATCCAAGCTGTTGACTCTCCGATATTTTGCGACAACACAAGTGCAATCGCTATAACATATAATCCAGTTCTGCACTCTCGAACAAAGCATATTGATATAAGACATTATTTTATTCGAGATCATGTTGGCAAAAAGAAGATTCGGATCGAGCACATCTCAACAGAGCAGCAAGCAGCAGACATCTTCACCAAACCGCTCCCTGAGGCTAAGTTTAATTATTTCCGTCAAATTCTTGGTTTAATTGACTTATCTTGATAGTTTAGAGGTTTTCTTCTTTTCGCGTTTAAAGATTTTTTTTGTTGGCGCAGATCGATAATACAATGTTCAGAAAGACACAGACCGGTCCGAACTTTCAGACCGATCTATGTCAATCTGATGTTATCCTATGATCTGTCTGGACAATAAATCCTTTATTTTGTATTTATTTAAAAAACAAAAACAGCCCGGACTGATTGCAAATTTTTAACCGCCTTTTCTTTCTTTTATCCTGACCGTTTATTTTTGAATTATTTAATTCTCAGTCTTCGAGATAAAGACACGTGTCTTCTCTCTCTTATTTAGCGGGCTGAACATTTCATTTTCATTCACTTTTTAAAATTTACCGCTGTCTGCTTTCTAACTCTCTCATAACCTATCAAAACTCTTCGTATATCTTTCCATTTTACTCCAATGGCTACCATAACTCATAACTCTCTCTCCGCTGAGTTCAATGATATTTACAGGGCTGAAGATGCAGAGATGGTCTCCATTTTCTGAGCTTTGGAATCGTCTGGATTACGGAATTTTCTGGAGTGTGGCACGTTGGTTTACGAATCAGAGTTTCGTGAAATGTTTGCCAATGCTGTATCCCAGAAGACATCTATCTCCACCTCTGTAAAGGGCAAAACATTTGAAATCTCGCCGATGACGCTGGCCAAGACCTTTGGTCTACCCAACTCCGGACTGACTGAGTTTGGCCAGATTCCTCAAGCTTCTGTCACAGCTCTTCAGGGGAAGATTTCTATATTTGGCCACCGCCTGCAGCCCTCATTCAAAAAGAAGGAAATGCTCTTTCATTTCCAGGTGCTGTGCGAAATTGTGGGCAAGCCATTATTGGGCAAAGCTGGAAGTTTTGACGCCGTCACTGCCGAGAAGTTCAGGGCCATGGCTGCTATTGTTTCCGGACAGAAGATGAACTGGTCCGTGATTTTATTTGGAGTCCTGATGGAAACAGTGATTGCCTCCAAACAAGCCGTCTGCTTTGCTGTTCCTCTCAGCAAGCTACTGGAAACTTTGGACATTGAGCTGGGGAAGCAGTCTGCTCTGAGTCCCTTCAAAATTCTCAACTCCAAAGGACTAGCACTGCTGAAGTCCAAGAGTGCTCCACCTACCCCTACCGATCTGGTGGCAGTCAAGATTGAGAAGGGTGAAGAACAGGCTGTTGCTCGCAAACCTCGAGTCAAGCGAAAGTTATCTATCCAGACTGACTATGAAGAAACCCAGTCTGCTCCATCGCCACCAACCAAGCCCCTTCCCAAGAAGCCAAGAACCCAGATTACCAAACCAATCAAAACTCTACCTCTCAAAACATTACCCATATTGCCTCCAACAAAAGCCACCCCTGCACCCCAACCTACAACCCAAATTTCAACCATTTCAACCACTGCACCCAAAGTAACCATACGAGTCCCCTCTGCCATTCCCGTGGTCAAAGGGATTGTTATAACTGAGTTGGGAGACTATACCCAATCAGGGATCAAGTCCCCTTCCTCCACCGGCAAGGGCAAAGCCATTCTCTCCGAACCACTCTCCTCTAAGCCCAAATCTGCAGCACAGACAGCAATTGACATTGCTATGGAGGACGTTGAAGAGAAAGTGAAGGAGCTCATTGTGGTTTTTGATGAGTACGTCGAGTACAGAATGATCAACCATATTGAGATGTTCTTCCGCAAACTCAGACGCCTTCAGAAAATGGAAGAAGAAGTTCTGAAGGGGACAGAGACCGATGATGTTCGGATTGCTGTGCAGCGCAAAGAGCTCTTTAAGGCCAATCAAAGATTCAGACTGGCGACCTTGCTCTTAGCTGCTAAGAAAGTGAACTTCGATCCGATTGCTCCAACTGGCAGAGATGATGGGGCTGTTATTGCTCAATTAGAGATGGATATTCATGCTCTCCATTTAGCTGTCCGATTTCAACTACAGAAAATCAGCATATCCACTCCAATAACCAGCCCGGATCATCCCTCTGCAAGCAAGACTCTGGCAGAACCTTTCATTGAGGTTATTCCCTCTGGAGCAGCAGATCAGACAGCAGATCGCGCAGCAGATCAGACTGCAGAACTAGTAGTAGATCAGACAGCGGAGCAGCCTTTGCCTAATGCTCCGTCTGCTACCGAAGATGAACCATTGAATGTCTTGTTGGACTCTCCAACAACATCTATTCCGTTGGGATCATCAGTCTCCCACGTTCAAATCAGTCCAACCGCAGAACTTGCAACAGTTGGCGCACCAGAGTTCATCGATCCGGATCTGGTGGTGTCCACAGTTGTTGCAGCTCTACAAATTGAGGAGCTCTCCAGACCCAGCACTCCTCCAGTCCAACTAGATGAAGATATGGCTTTCATACAAGCATTTTCTTCGAATCTGGTCACCTTGATCCGGTCCGAAAGTCACCAAGCTGCTGTATCTTCAATTATACCGATTGCTGAAGAAGATGCTCATGCATTGTCATCATCAGATCACTCTCCAAGCCAACTATCTGATGCACCTCCATCCCTGGCACGGACCCTTCAGCACTTATCTGACAACTGCATGTCACTCTCTCAACGTGTTATAGAAGTTCATCAAGGTCAGAGGGTTACAGCTTTGGACTTTGATTCATTCAAAGAGAAGATGACAGCCAGTATCGACAGCCTTCAGCGAGGACTGAACGATTTGTTCTCTCAGCAAGCCACTTATAAGAACAGCCTGAGAAAAGAGCAGATCGAGCTGGCCACTGAAGTTAGAGCATCCGTCGCCAATTCCCTCCGTGCTCAAGACGTTCGTCTTGACGCTATCAGTGCTCAGCTATCACAAGTTGTAGATTTTCTCCAAGAGATTGCTGCTGACAAAAAGGGGGAAAAGAAAACAGACTTCAAGCCGCATCAGTCTCAGTCTTCAAGAAAATAGATTGCTTAAATATTCAGACTGTCTGTATGCAAGATTGTTGGTGATCAATAAAGAAATATTCCTTTGTTAAGTCCTTGTTCATTTATTTTGAACTAAAATAAAAGGCTTAATAATAAAAGGCTCAATCGATCCAACTTAATAATGTTCATTTATTTTGAACAAGAAGAAGTAATCGATCCGAAAGTATACGCTTCAGAGTTCTTATCAGACTGGTTAAAAAGACTTAGAAGCTAGGTTTTGTCATCATCAAAAATGGGGAATTTGTTAGTTCAGAACTTAATCGATAAGATTTTAAAGATGACAAAACATATCAGACCGGATCGAGAGAAATCAGAATGACCAGATCGATCGCCCAAAACAGATCAAGCTGATAAGATGACAAAGCATATCAGACCGGATCGAGGGTAATCAGACTGACCAGATCGATAGCTCAAAACAGAACAAGCTGATAAGGCATATCACATATCAGACCGGATCGATAGATATCAGACTGACTAGATCGAAGCTTCAGATCGATCTCAATCTTTATCAGATCAGAGCAGTCAAGGATGCATAAAGAGTGGCTCTTCAGTCCGAATCATTAACGGCTATTTATTGTAGCATTTAATGTCGCAATTAATGCTACAAAGGACCAAATACTGAAGATTACCATAAAAGGTAAGAAGAAAAAGAAGAGCTTACCTAACAGTCGCCGAAAGCATGAACCAGAACGGCAAGTATCCTGAAGAAGAAGACTGTAGCTTACTCAGAGATTAAGAAGAGTCAAGAGTTGCACATTAAGGGAAATAATGTCGTTGGTACATGCAACTATAGAAGGATGCAACAACAATACAGAAAATAAAAAAAAAAGACTCTTGTTGATCAATCTAAAAACGCACAAGAAAAGCAAAACAGCACAAGCTTACAAGCTCAGAAGCTCTCGAGCTGAAATCATTCTTAAGCACGATTACATTGTAATATTTGATTATTTTAGGATCACTGTGCGCATCTTGTGTATTCTGTATTGAAAAATAGAAGTGAGAAACAAATTGTAACTGTCAGACAGAGAGTGTCTGAACAGATCGAGTGACTAGGAGTTTCAGTCTGGTAGTGAGGTAAATCCAGCTGAATCGGGTTTGTACAACATGATTGTATAAATCAAAGTCTTCTAGTAGAAACCTTCCTTAATTGGAAGAAGGGGAGACGTAGAAGGATTACACCACCTTCGAACTTCCAGAAACATATCCTGTGTCTTATCTTTCTGCACTCGTTCTTTCATTCAAGCCATCGAGCCGTTCTTACAAATATAAAAACAGACCGTTCCGCACGTATACATTCAGTGGTCTGTTCTATAAAAGATTTGATTAAGAAACAGATTTCTTTCACTAATCCGAAAGAAATCACAAGGGATTAATTTTTTTAAGGAATGTTCATTCACCCCCCCCCCCCCCCCGCCCTCCCTCTAAACACTCCGGACCGATCCTAACATTACGTAATTTGTGAAAATTTCTCAAAGCCTTCTTCCAACAAAGAAAATGACGTACTCAAGACTTGAGATTGGTAATCTCAATAGCACGATATATTGAGGAATGATCGTGAGGTTTGGTTAAAATCAAATTATTTGTGCGTTAATTAGGTGGTTTAAACATCCAGTCTTTGGGCTATTTATAGAGGAGCTCTGCAACGTTCACTTTACCGCATTTGTCCATCGGTTACAGTTAGTAGGGATCATACATGCTCCTGGCATTCATTTTTATTGTATTTCCATTTCCGTCATTAATGGCTCTTCAATTATGACAAGTCTTGATGACATTGTAGAATGGCATTATTGTCATAGTACTGTTGACCAAGATGTACTAGTCTCAAGTATGCTAAATTCTCTGATTTAGCTCGTCTGCTAGGTTTGATTTGCTATCGGTAAGCTCTGCTGGACGATGGATCTGTTAGACGATAGCCCAACCAGACGTAACTTCCCTTGTAATCACCAAAACCTGAAATATTCCAGCGATTTCCCCTTTTTGTTATGACAAAACTTTGCCTAATTTCTCTGAATCTTCAATTCTGAACAGGAGCCAGCAGATGATCTCTGAAAAACTTTTACAAAGACATTGAAAAACAATATGGAAATATAGTAATTTACAAGGAAATTATAGTAAACATAAAAGCAATAATAAAATGAACCATTTTTATGAAGTTAATAAAAATTGATCCATGTACAAAAGCTCAAAAAGTTTCATCCTTCCAAGACTACAACCCTAAACTAAGAAATTAACGTCAATGTCTTCTTCTGTCGAAGGGTTAATGGGAAGGCGATTTGCTAACTCTTGGAGGTGATATGATGTGCTGCATTGTCATAGTTATGGTCGGCTGACTGTCGGATTCCCTTAATGATCACAATCGGCTTGCGTACTATCGAACAAAATTAATTTAGGCTCGAGTTCGTCTCAAAAATGTTGAATATCTTCGAGTTTGGCTCGAATTTGATAATTCAAATATAAATCAAATACTTTTGATCTGACTCAAAAAGTTAATGAACCGGCTCCATTTGTTTGCACATAATTAAAACTTTCCAAATAAATACCGAAATCTTTACTGATTTCCATCATGTTACAACTCAAATTATTTTATTTTTACCAAATATTTCACATAAATTATAATATAACATTATATCCAATATTCTATCCATATACAAATTAAGGGTAAACTCACCTAAAATCCCTAAACCCAAACTATTTTAACTTTACTCTCATTATCTATTATTCTATGTTTTCATCTTCATCCTAACTCCCTACCCCACAACACTATACCAATTTACCCTTATAAAATTAAAAGGGATTAATTTCATGATACCCCCTAGAGTTTTAAATACTTTTCAAATCTCACCCAAAGTTTTATAATTTTTTCTAATAACCTTTTGGCAATCCATCTTCGAAAAATGATATCAGAGACTATGTTTATTCTGGAAATACTATAATAATATCTTGAATATTAATTTGTAACCTATGTGGAGGAGACGATTCAAGAAAATATTATGGAACGAATGTTCGTGGTGCAAGTCATACAGGTGGTACTTCCAGAAATTGGAAGAACTAAATCAAGGATATCTTGTCGAAGCTAAACACTTCAACCAGAAATGAAAAATTCTACTAGATAATGGTGATAGCCCAGCTAGCATATCCCAGTACCAAGAACAAGAGAAGGTGGTGAGGACCTTTACAAGATGAACCTCAAGCAACAATGCGAGTTAACCAAGGCCCAGGAGAGAGATCATCATGAGCACAATCACATATTTCCAGATCCCAACCCCTCAATAGGATCCGGAACAGACGAATAGGATGGGAGAACCAACCTTTCGAAAAATTGAGCCGGATTCTTCTAAGATATCACAAGATCTTAGAGAGATCCAGAAGACATTGCAGTGTTATGGATACCTTCAATACCATGTCCCTACACAAGTCCATCAGATTCAAAATCAGATGGATATTATGATTAAACATCAGGAGACAATGCTTGAGAATCTTTGAGATGTTCAAACCCGAATAAAGTAGTTGGAGCCAAGACCAAGTCCGACGGGAAGAAGACAAGGAGGGTGGTTACATAAACCCCTTTTACACCAAACAGGGAAAGCGAAGGATGTCCGAAGACCATTGACGGAGATTGGAAAATGATTGTAGTCCTACGAGGAGAGCCCGTACTTCCCACTAATGGAAAGAATCAACCTTGAAGATTATGTGATTTTGATGATTCATTAGCGGGATTGAATCTCGTAGAATTCAAGACGGGAAAACTTGTAACAAGACCTCCACCAAAAGAAAGTTTCGGGTCACACACTCCACCCGAAGGTGATCAAAGTATGCCGCATAGGGAAGATTTCACCTCAACAACATTAGATCCCCTAGTTGGAACAAGGAATCGTCCCCGCAGACCATATTTACATCAAATGCCTTACGGGAAATCTTAGTTAAATCCAATCCATCCAATGGACTTATGCTCAACATGGATATCTTGGATTTCAAAAACAGAGAAGTTCTTATTGATGAATGGGCTTCAGCAATGAGAATAGCAGCATGAACACCTGATCTAAGTAATGAAGGATTCATTTTACTTCTAAAATGAGTTTGGAAGAATCAGTCAAGATTGCCTTGGAAATGGGAGACCCAGGTACCAAAGAAGAAGTTTTAGCCGGAGAGTCCCTAAAAGAAATTGTGGACAAGATGGCAAAATTCTTTAAAATCTGTTTCATTGGGGTAAGCTACTTCGAAGAAATGGCGAAAGAGAAGGCTAAAAAATATAGACATGCTCTAATTAGCCTGAAACTACATGATGTATGTTATGTAGACAAGTAGATCAAACTCTTTACAGAGTATAGATGGAAGACAAAGAGAGAAGAAAAAAATGTAGCAGAACTGTTATTTGCCAAAATACCGAGCCCATGGAGAGAAATGATTATCCATGAATATACACCCCTTGCAATAGAGACGGTGTCCAGGAGAATGTCATTGCTTAATGTAAAGCTCGCAGAGTGGTGCTACCAAGCAAAACTCCAAAAGAATTACAAGAAGCTTAGACGAATCAACAAAACAGCTCATCTTTGTTGTACAGGGAATGATATCCCTACAATCATTGGAAACTAACCCCAAAGGCGAAAGATGAAAAAGCACAGAGCTCATCCTTATGTCCGAGGAAGTAGTTCAAGAAGAAGTAGGTCTTCATGGAGACCTAGAAAGTTCTGGTCAAAACAGAAAGCCCGAAGTTACAGATCTGGGCAAAGATCAGGACCAACAAGGAGTAGAACTTTGTCAACAGGTTCTAATCAAGCAAGTTCTAGCAGAGCACCGATAAAAAGAACTTTTAAACGCACTCATACCCGTGAGAATGTAACTGTTGGACATGAGGAGCAAGAGGACATATCTCTACAGATTGTCCAGAAAATCAAAACCATGGAGTGAGACAGTTCGAGCATACCAAGGAGTTTGAGGATGCTGTCTATTTCCTAGATTTGGTACAGGTGTATCAATTTGAGGATATTCCCTCGGATGTAAGTATCTAAGAAGAAGAGATATATTCTGATGATGGAGGTGAATCCAGCTCAGAATCAGAGTGAAGGAGAGATCCTTCATCACATGATCAGAGAATACTTGCCAGGATTTTTCCCTGATACAACTGTTTCTCATAAAACCCTTATGAGGGTTATGAAGAAAAAGCCAAAGCTTCAGATGTATGATGGATTTACAACTGGAGCAATGGGAAAAGCAATGGATATGATTGGTCTTTGAAGCAGGAAGCATCAAATTATCCATAAAGTACCAACAGGTAAATTTGTAATACCGATGGAATTCACAGGAAACCAAATTGAGATGCAGTTAATCCCCTACAGAGAAATCGAGGAGATTAAGAACAAGGTTAAGAGAGAAGTTGCTAGCGCTCTCATGGATTCATATTGGAGCCATTAGAGTAATCATCAAGGCAACTTTCAAGGAAAGAATTGATTCGTCACTCAATCTGGCCATCTTCAACAAGAGAATCCCTAACCTCAAAGATTGTTGTTTGGGAGCAGTTGCACGAAATTTGTATGCGGGAAAATGGATTTCAACATCTATCCTAGAATTGCATACAATTTGGGAGGTCGAGATTTCGACAAGGTTCTAACTCTTCGTATCCCAGTATCAAGAACAGGAGAAGGTGGCGAGAAACTTTTACAGGATGAACCTCAAGCACAATTCAAGTTAACCGAGGCCCAGGAGAGAGATCATCATGAGCACAATCACGTGATTCCAGATCCCAACCCCTCAACATGATTCGGAACAGACGAATAGGATGGGAGAACCAACCTTTCGCAAAATCGAGCCGGGTTCTTCTAAGATATCCCAAGATCTTAGATAGAACCAGAAGACAATGCAGCATTATGGATACCTTCAATACCATATCCCTGCACAAGTCCGTCAGATTCAAAGTCAGATGGAGATTATGCTTAAACATCAGGAGAAAATTCTTGAGAATCTTTGAGATGTTCAAACCCGAATAAAGGAGTTGGAGTCAAGACCAAGTCCGACGGGAAGAAGACAATGAGGGTGGTTACCACCGTCCTATGGAACAGAACCCCTTTTACACCAAAAAGGGAAAGCGGCGGAGCTCCAAAGGCCATTGACAGATATTGAAAAATGATTGCAGTCCTAAGAGGAGAGCCCGTAATTCCCACCAAGTAATGGAAAGAATCAACCTGGAAGATCTACGTGATCTTGATGATTCGTTTGTGGGATTGAATCTCGTAGATTTCAAGACGGGAGAACTTATAACAAGACATCCACCACAAGAAAGTTTCGGATCACACACTCGACCCGAATGTGATCAAAGTATGCCGCATAGGGAAGATTTCACCTTAGAAACTTTAGATCCCCCAGTTGGAACAAGGAACCATTCCCGCGGGCCAGATTTACATCAAACGCCTTACGGGAAATCTCAGTTAGATCCAATTCATCCATATGGACTTATGCTCAACACGAAAATCTTGGATTTCAAAAATAGAGAAGTTTTTATTGATTAATGGGCTTCAACAATGAGAATAGCAGCTTGAACACTTTATCTAAGTAAAGAAGGATTCATTTTACTTCTTAAAATGAGTTTGGAAGGATCAGTCAAGATTGCCTTGGAATGGGAGACCGGGGTATCAAAGAAGAAGTTTAGCCGGAGAGTCCCTAAAAGAAATTGTGGACAAGATGGCAAATTCTTTAAACTATGTTTCATTGGGTAAGCTACTTCGATGGAATGGAGGAAGAAAATGCTAAAAAATATAGACAAGCTCTAACTAGCCTGGAACTACATGATATATGTTAGGTAGACGAGTACATCAAACTCTTTACAGAGTATAGATGGAAGGCAAAGATAGAAGATAAAGATGCAGCAAAACTTTTCTTTGCCAAAATACATAGCCCATAGAGAGAAATGCTTATCCATGAATATACACCCCCATGCAATCGGGCGTCTAGGAGAATGTCATTTCTTAAGGTAAAGCTCGCAGAGTGGTGCTACCAAGCAAAACTCCAAAAGATTACAAGAAGCTTAGAGGAATCAACAAAACAGCTCATCTTTGCTGTACAGGGAATGATATCCTTTATCATTGGAAACTACCCCCAAAGGCGAAAGATGAAAAAGCACAGAGCTCATCCATATGCCCGAGGAAGTAGTTCAAGAAGAAATAGGTATTCATGGAGACCTAGAAAGTTCTGGTCAAAACAGAAAGCCCAAAGTTATAGATCTGGGCAAAGATCAGGACCAACAAGGAGTAGAACTTTGTCAACAGGTTCTAAGTAAGCATAGCAGAGCACCGATAAAAAGAACTTTCAAACACACTCATACTCATGTGCATGAAAGTTTCAAAGATTGTAACTGCTGGACATGCGGAGCAAGAGGACATATCTCTATAGATATCCAGAAAATCAAAGTCGTTGAGTGAGACAGTTACAAAGGCGTTTGAGGATGCTGTCTATTTCCAGGATTTGGTACAGGTGTATCAATTTGAGGATATTCCCTCGGATGAAAGTATCTACGAAGAAGAGATTCTGATGATGGAGGTGAATCCAGCTCAGAATCAGAGTGAATGAGAGTTCCTTCAATACATGATCAAAGAAAACCCATCAGGATTTTTCTCTCATACAACTGTTTCTCATATTATGAAGATCGTGAAGGAATAGTCAAGCTTCAGATGTATGATGGATTTAAAATTGGAGCAATGGAAAAAGCCATGGATATGATTGGTCTTTGAAGCATGAAGCATCAGATTATCCATAAGGTAAAAACATGTGAATTTGCAATCCCGATGGAATTCATTGGAAACCAAATTGAGATACAGTTAATCCCCTACAGAGAATTCAGGAGATTAAGAACAAGGTTAAGAGAGAAGTTGCTAACACGCTCTCATGGATTCATATTGGAGCCATTAGAGTAATCATCAAGGTTGCTTTCAAGGAAGAACTTGATTCGCCACTCAATCTGGCAATCTTCGACAAGAGAATCCCGAACCTCAAAGATTCTTGTTTGTGAGCAGTTGCACGAAAATTGTATGCGGGAAAGATGGCTTTCAACATCTATCCTAGAATTGCATACAATTTGGGAGGTTCTAACTCTTTATCAAGATTTTAAAAGAAGTGATTTGATGAAAGAAGAGTGTTCCTTACTCGATCACCTACAAAGTATCATACGCGTTCTCGAATACTCATCATTCAGAAGTACTCGTGAGAAAGGAATTCATTGAAGTCCCCAGAATCTTCGAGAATTTCGTCAAAGCAGTATTGCTGGACATTATTGATACTCAGACAATAGGAGGGATCAACATGAGGATACAAGATCAACCTGTTCTGAACAGAAGCAGGAGCCTTATGATCGAGCCAAGAAGGATGTCTTTCCAACATGATAGGTTAATCAGCAACTATCCGGGGGAAAAACAGAAGGCAGTCTCGAGCAGAATCAGAAAATCCCTGATGTATTCAAAACAACAAGAAATTTGAAATGCCCAGAAGGCTGGAGAGAGTGCAGATAATTTTTGACATTATGGAGAAAGATAATATCTTCCCATGTGATGTCCTCTACTATTTGCAACAACCTACAGTTGGCATGTATCAAGGAAACCTTCAAATTAGTGAAATTGATCTAACAATTGCAGGAACTGCAGGAAGTATCCTAGAACAGCTTA
Source organism: Haberlea rhodopensis (assembly GCA_907163345.1). Lineage (NCBI taxonomy): Eukaryota > Viridiplantae > Streptophyta > Magnoliopsida > Lamiales > Gesneriaceae > Haberlea > Haberlea rhodopensis. The sequence continues at coordinate 256,072 of CAJQUN010000192.1, forward strand.
TTCTAGGGAATTTCTCGAGGAACATAAACCTTGAGAAAGATTACAAGACGGAATGGAATTCACGGTGGAAGGAAAGCGATATAGAATCAGATGACCACCAGTCCATCTCATCTTTGGAACTATGATGAAGTTTGAAAAATGCCCAATTTCAAGCATGAAGGAGAGGAGGGAGGACCAGGTACATTTTCCAGATACATGATATGAGGAAAGACATCAAGATCTTATTTTCCCCTGATGTCATCGTTTCACACCACATTTGTATGAAGTTCTGAAGGCATCGAAGGAGAACAATCCTTCAGCGACATCCTAGTGAAATCTGGACCTTTCAAAGAACAATGAGTGAAACAGGCATGAAGAAGTTCTACAACCTAGAATAACAAATCGCTCTAGCGGAGGAACTACATCATGGTGGAACCTCAAAGCTACAAAGGAAGCAAAAGAAAATGAGTTCGTCAGATTCAAGAATGTGGAAGATCGGAGGATATGTTGAATATAAAGGAACCCTAAGTTAATCTCAACAGGTGTTTCTCCATATAGCAGTCCAGGATTCCTCGGAATCACGGAGAAATCTAAAGATGAAAGCCAGGATTAGTAATTAACTACAAAGGGACACCTTGCATGATGGATATTCCCAAGCAGAGAACATTGGTGAATAGCATCAAAATGCGGTATTTTCTAAATTCGATTGTAAGTTTGGATTTGATTAAGATGTCACACAGGACATTATGAAGGTAATGCCAAAGAATTGGCAAATGCTCCCCAGATATGAAAGGGATAAACTGGATTACTTCAGCCAACATCCATTGCGTCAAGAACATGAATATTGCACATTTGGAAATGATTTGCTATTTAGCCCAAAGGAAAGCGGTGAGCCACCAGATCGAGTTCCAATTGAGAGAGAAGCTGCTCAGAATCATATTGTAGAAATGGTGCAAGGATATCTAGTTGACCTCAAGGCAACTTCATTATTTTTTGGGAGTTGTTAATTTTGCTGGAATGGACATCTAGCTATTCAGTCTACTACTCTAGAAAGATGTTAAGTTCGAGTGGGATGAAGATCACAGACGAGCTATCAAACAGCTTAAAGAAGTTTGCAGGCAACTACCAAAGCTTGCATTCCAAACGACTAGGATGAACTGGTATTATATACAGATGCCAGTGATCATTAGTGGGTTGTTGTACTTATGAAGGCCACAACAGAGGAGAAATGTCATACACAGCGATTTATTTGACAATAGCAAAGTTATCAGATGGCACATCAACAAGAATGAGTTCTTTGCAATTCGATAGGCTTTCAAAAATGGCCATTCTTATTTGCAAAAAACGTTTATCTTACAAATATAAATACCAGTGTAATCTTCTGAAAAGAAAATTGAATCAAAACTAGACTTTTAAGATGGCAAGTTGAATGCCAATATTATGATTATGATATTGTCATAGTGAAATCTGATAAAAATGTTCTTGCAGATTTCTTAACACGAGATGGAGGGTTGCTAGTTTTTCTTAACACGAGATGACTTCAACGAGCAGATCGGGAATTGTTACTGATCACATACGAGCATGCTTTCGGGACCATGAACGTTTGTTTGATGTTTGAAAGGGCTCATCCTCCAGGACACACCTCCAATAGTGCAAAAATGAGTGTTTAGAGAACGGGGCTCATCTAACCTAGAGGCAATCGATTCAAGTACCCCTATCACGAATGCTGCAGATGATGCATTCCTTGATGATGTACAAGCTGTAGTAAATGTTGAGGGTCAGGTGTCATCACAATCTGAACCTTCAAGTCAACTCAGCACCTCTGGAATAAAAGAGGGAGAGTTGAACCTTAGGCCAATGACTGGCACCTCTAGGGTAGTTTCTTCACATATGCAGGATTACCAACGCACTTGGGAGAAACTAATAACCAGACGGAGTATCAACCCAGACAAAACTATTGTTGATATCTCCGAAAAATATCTAAGGGTTTGGATGAAGCCTGGAAACCACCAAACGAAGTTCAAGAATGGTACAATTTCGGAGCTCCTGCTTCGATTTATACTGTTGCATCAGTATTCTCTGAAATTCAAAATTAGCAAAATGGGTCATAGAAGTTGTTCACGAGACATGGGCCAATAATCCACATTTGGCCAGAGGAGATATCCTGGAGTTGTATTTTTCAGTGCTGCTCCAGAACCAGCGAAGAAGGGCTTCATTGAAGCTTTTCATTTTATCAAGCTCAGACGATCAGATGGGAATTCCTTAAAAATATAAGAATAACGCTACCAGACGGCATAACAGTTTTGGCTGGAACTATCACAGAAGATGAAGTTTCAACCAGAAGCGCATGGGGTCTTTGCGTTTGTCTAACCGAGGTGGACAAAGTCAAATACTCATTTAAGTTCTTTCAGAATTCAACCAACAATACTTTCATGCTGAATTCCATGATAGGAACATCAACGAGATTTGCTGAAGAACTCTTCGAAACAAAGAGGATAATTCTTTGGGAAAACAAGATTTTGGCTGGAAAAGAAACTTACCGGAAATTCTGCAACATGGCACACATTGGCCGATGGATAGATCATATTTTCCAAGCATGCCCGCAGCAGAAAGAACCAGAATTTGGGAAATGATTTCGATCCAAACCCACAGATTAGAGGCAGGAAAAGACAAAAGACCTGCTGACAAGAGAGCCCGTTTTCCTAAAGCTCGGGGAGCACAAAAACAATAATGTAAAGATTCCCCAATAAAGGAAAAGGCTTGGACCATTAAAAATTAGTGCGATAACTGTTAAACTCACTCGGACAAAATAATAGACCACTCACAAGAAAAGTTAGCACACTCAAACAAAGATGTCAGAACACATGAAAGTTATGGCGCACTCACAGACGCACTCAACAATTATCAAGAATTGGAATCCGAAGTTCAAGTCCGGAATTCATTCCTATATAAAGGAACTCATTCAGGAAGCTAAGGACATCGAAAATTCTCCATAGTTTTCTGAGAATAAAAATTGTAGTATCCAAGCTTTGTGATCTTTCGACTTTCATAGCTTGGTAATATTTCCTTCAGTTCTTTCTTTTGTAATCATTTGTAATATTGTTCTGTTTTTAGTTTATATGTTCTTGAGTGTTTTTAGTTTATATGTTCTTGAGGCAAGCCTCATCTTTATGATAGGCTAAACAAGTCCGTCTTCTCCCAAAAGGAGACGTTTTAATGTAATAGATATTATAAGTATTTTCAGAATAAAATAAAGACTGTTGCACATCTATCTCCCAGATTTCTTTAAATCTTTCTTATATCTTGATTATACCTTACGCCCTAAGGTAGGAAATGAATTAGGGTTGTGTTGTGCGGTTCTAAAGGAGTCGGATAACTGACAGACTAACCTCGTCTGAAGGCTGAGATTGGATGGTGAGGAGCCATTCGTAAAACAGTCTGGAGGCCGTAGGTTTTCGACTGGTGGCTTTGCAACCCACCTCACCAGGTGTCGTTATGGTCAAAATGGTATATTTCAGTTTGTTAAAATTTTATTGTAATACGGAAGCATGATGAGCATGTTATTTATTTTCACTTGTTCTTGTATAAGGGAATTTTATGGCTAAAAAATTCATCATGAACTGTGAATTCTTTGCAAAAGTATGCTTTTTGGGTTCTTTCAAGATGACAGAAACTGAAGGATCTCATGTTCATTAAGGCCCATGCATTTACGTACCCTTATTAGGATTGTTTATTAGTAAAAATGGGATTTTTGGTGTTTTTGTAACTATCCTAAAAGCTTTAAGGAGTTATATCTTTTGAGGTTGGTAGGAACTTGGAATAAAGAATGAATAATATAAGTGAGTTTAAATAAAGAATTTTTATATAGAAAAAAATGTTAAATTTGTGTTTGGGTAGATGGATTTTCAGTTAGCCTACCCACAAATTAAACCCATTTTCCAATCGATAAATAAAATAAAAAAAATATGTGTATCATTTGGAGAGGACTCGACTGATAATATGAGGTCCTCCTTCCTTCTCCAATGATACTCTCCAACTGCGTTTCCTTACAACTATCTTCTTCCACGAACATTCAGCCATATCTTAACAATCAAACTTACAGTTGAAGTCGTAGAGTTGTCAAATTCTCTGCACTGGAGAGGTTAGTGTTTTCACTGCTCAGATTACGACAATTTTGCATGATGAGTAATCAAATTCTACTCGAGATGCTTTCATATGATTGAAGTGTGCTTATTGTTTGTTGAATTTCAGGAGATGACGAATATTGCAGTGAGAAATCCGGGTTCTTGGTTGCTGGGAATTTGGGGGTATAAGGGAGGTTGTACTGATTGTAGCAACAGGATTAAATGTTTTGTTGGATACTCGAATCTTGACTCTCAACTACTTAGGGCCTCCAACGTCCTTTGCAATCGGCGCCGCATTCGAGATTCTTTGGCTCTTTCTGCTGGCAAATTAGAAAATACGAGTCAAGATGACGATGAATCTCGGGACGATGCCGAACAGCAAAACGATATCGGACCGGTAAGTCCAGTTCCCCAATCCTTCTCTCTAATTTCTAGGCTTTTCTCCTTTTTCTATCAATATAGTTAATCTCTACAGTCCAAACAAAGATATTAGTAACATGGTTCTTCTTATAGATTTCCATAGGTGGAGGGAGACTTTGGAGTATAATATCCAAATGGTGCTAATGTTATATTTAAATCAGAATGATATTTATTTGATTTACACGAGTAAGAATAGTTCCCGCGAAACTAAGGTTGCTTTTGAGTTTCACAATACTGCTCTCCTAGTAGCAAAATGCAGTGTTTAAGTTTCAGCAACGTGTAGAATGTGCAGGTAAGCTTCCATCATACCCCTGTTCTGTGTCACCTTTGATATTCAGCTACTGTACTAGGACTCGTGATGCAGTTTTAACTAACTGAGAAAAGTGTGCTTAGCTGCAAGTGTACATCATGGTAGTTACTGATGTAGGTATGATTTTCTTGAATTTTAGAGACCTTGAAGTCTACCACGTCCTTATTTAAGTATGTTCACTTTCTCTTTATTGGTTTTTCCTTCTGGCCATAAAGCTCTCATACTTTTCCAGTGTGGGAATGTGAATTGAAGATATCTGCTCAGTGATATCATTTCATATTTTCCAGGTAAATAGCGACATAATAAGGGAAAATCTTGAAAAAATTGTTGGAAGAGATGACTCCGGTTTTAGCGGAATAGATCTGGCAACTCTTATAAGGAATAAATATGGGAGATCATATGACGTTCAATTAATCAAGAAGGTCCCTAGTTTCTTCTCTTCTTTTTTTTCTTTTTATTTGCCTTTAAACGTAATCTGATTCATGGTCTCTTGATTATTTAATGACACTATTTGACATTTTCCACATGAATTGACTAAGCATACTTTCCAGTTGTATGGTTGGTGTTTATGGTTCTTCATTAATGATGTAACCTAAGCCTTATAAGTTATCTTGTCTTTATATTTTTTGGGTTTGAACATTTGGCTTTTCATTATGCATACTATTAGCTTTAGCTTTAACTGTATAGTTAACAGTTTTTTCCTGTTTGAATGATGCAGGAATTCATGGGCAGGAATCTCCTTGCTTTAAATGTGATGTGGAAGTATATGGAGCAGGTGAACTAGTGCTTTCAAATGCTTATTGTGTTAGCTTGTCATTACGCCATTATACTGCAATTTATAGTAAGACTCAAAGCATTCTGAATTGGGCCACCACACCAGGAATCAAGCCTATTGCGCCTTATACGATATTATCTCAAACTTGACTTAGTCTGGAGATTAATTATTTTTATAACATATGTTTAATATCTGAAATTAATTGATGTTTTGATGATAACAAAACTTATGCTTTATGTATTAATGTTTGTATCAAGCGTGTAACATGCAAATCAAGCAATCAAAGTTTGAATAGAACTTTAGGAACAAAAAATCTTGTGAAAAACTCTATGAACCTATCCAACACCCAAGCACGCCTGAGAACATCTGAGCCATAGCCTCAAAAGCTGCCGAGTGATATTCATGGAGTGCTTGGATGCAAGGCCAACACTCGAGGCATTGCCTTGATCATTCAAGGAGTTATACCAACACCAGGATCTCAACCAGGCATTCAACAATTTTCAAAGTTTTTTTTGTTATGGCTTTGCCGGCCAGGATGTTGAACCCAGTTATGGCTTTAGCGCCCAAGGAGGAGTTGGCATGTTAGGCTTAGGTTACATCATTAATGATGTAACCTAAGTGTAATTTGAAATTAGGGAAATTGGCGTGTCGGGCATTGAATAGAGTTGTTATATATTAAATGATTAGTTTGAAATTAGGGAAATTTGGTGGACTGAATTGACATTTTGGAGGCCAAATTCACTGTTAATAGAGGCCTTGGAGCTGAATACAAGCTAATACAATTCAACCTAGCTTAAGTCATTTTAGTAATCTAAAGTTCATCCACTTGTATTCTATTTTTGAAAGTTTGAGCCTTATTTTTAGAAGTGTAATTTATTCTTGTAAGGAAGTCTTGGTTTAAATTTTGTTTAACAAAAGAAAGTGCATTTTGGATCATTCACATGTATTAAACATGGCGAAGGTCTTCCAATACTGACGTAATTTGGCAAGTGAAGTTGGTGTAGTTTTGTACTTGGCTCTCCTTGGCTCTTAACACCAAGAAGACGCAGAGAGGGTGTGTGGCTAGATGGAGCCCTCACAAGACTGAACATTTTTAAATGATCCTTCAGTATAGGCACATAGACATTTTATCGTCAAACTACTATGACAAATTTTGTGTTCTTTGTTGCTTTCATTTACTTCGATTTTATAATTATAATTATTTGTATTTGATTGATGGTCTTTCGCAACGCAAATTCTAAAATTTGCAAAATCATTTAAAAAGTAAAGTAGTAAAGGTACCTAATTCACCTCAGTCTTATATTCTAACAAAAAATGTAGATATATTACTTCATAATTGATCTATTTGTTATCTTGCATAAAATATTCAACAAACTGTCAGGCATTTTGGCTTTTGTTATAAATTATGTTTGTCCTGCGCTCAAGCTAGATTCTATAGCATGTTTACCAAATCCTGGTCTGGCAGCATTTCTTTTCTCAAAAGTCATATGATACTGATGTGTTATCAGGGATATTAAACATGGCTTCCCCATCAAACACGAACTTTAAAATGGTTTAAACAGACATATATCAACTTGTCATGGCTGGTATAAAATGTTGTTTAGCTCAAGACAGGGATTTGGATATTTGGTGGGTGCGTGCCTTTCTGGCCTAAACTGTGGAAAAATACTCTTTGTGGTGGACAGACTGTATCCTCAGGTCCAATTGAGTTGATCCAAACTAAATATTAATGTTAGAATCAATTCTAATTCATTGGAATCAGATTCTCTGTAGGCAGCACTTTTATAAATCTTATCATAATTTAATAGGCAAAGCAGTTCGTTACTCTTCTTCCAGACTTCATTGTTAGTCTAACTTCATTCTGGGATTTATGCTACTGGTGAAGATATACTTCATCTTCTAAAAAGGAATGCGCTTTTTTAGTTCTCCGTCCTTATGCGGAAGAGTTCTCGAAGCTTGTTAGTGGCTTATCCCCATTGGACAAAATTTAAAACTAGCAATGTCCATCATTTATATCCCAAACTACTTGCTGACATATAAGAAAGGTTGATAGTTGTATTAAAAATAGGAAAGAATAATGAGCTTTAATCATTTGGCCATTTTTTGTCTACGTACATTCATAATTTCTTCTGTCTCTTTTATCTTCTTTATAATTCATAATTTAACAGTTGGAAAATTTTGAAGGTGGATCTTGAGCTTGACTAAGTCGTCAAGACCATGGTTTTTGGCTCAAAAATAAACTGTTGAACTCAAGCTTAGCGCATTACCTATGGAACTTTTGCATGTGTGTCAATTGAACCTTCATAAAAGCACAAGCTTAACTTGATGCTCAAGAACCTAGTTATTTAGCTCAATTGTAAAGGTATTGAGCTCAAGGACAACTTATTTAGCTTATCAGCTTATGTATATATATTTGTATTTTTTTTTAAACTGTATAAAAGATCAAGCTTGACTTGATGCTCATAAGTCTAGGTGGCATTTGATTAAACTTTAATGCAACACAAATTTTGAGAAAAGAACTGCATTATTTTCGAAATAATGTTTTTTTATAAATTGGTAATGGAACAAGGGAAAAAGATAATGTGTCTTTGAAAAAATTGTGAAAGGGATGTGTATACTAATTGTACCTTGATTTGTTTATTTAAAATGCAAGATAATGATTTGATTGTAAATTTTGAAAGAATATTCTTTGTTGATTTTTGAAAATTGAAATCTTAAAATTTTGGAGCCAAGTTGAGAGCCAAACAGATAAAGCCTTATTTTTTGAGCATGACTGTAAAACTATTGAACAGTGTGGCTTTTAAATGTAAAGGCTTGTGAGTGGCTTACTAGTTGGCAAATTAAAGCTTACTAGTTGGCAAAGTAAAGCTTACTAGTTGCAAAGTAAAGCAAGGATCTATCTTAATTCTAAAGAAGTCCAAGCAGTTGTACTTGATTAAATGTTCAAATCGAACTACAGCGCAGTACGATAAACTTTATCCACACTGCTTTTTGATACCATTAAAAAGATATCTTGCACTTGATCATGTATTTGTATTCGTGGGATTTAGTCTTATTTTATGTAGCTCTTTGTACTTTTGTTACCGGTTTGAGCCTGTATTCTTTACCTAGTGTGTCCCATGGTATGTGTGGTCCCACGGCATGCATGCTCTGTTGCCTGTTAGCTTGAATTTCTGGCACTGTTGACACCAATAATGAGCTGTGCTTGGAATGACTTTTGCTTACTGGTGAGAAGAGATGAAGCAGTTAGTGTCCCTGATAAAGTCACTTTCTTTCTTTTTTCATGTTACCAAATTAGGTTTCGTTTTTTAGATTTCTTAATTCTAATGTCATTGTCCACAAATTGCATCCCAAGTTGAGTTATAGGCCCTCAAATTTTCTTTTACTTTGATGCAAGCCGAACTCAGGGCCATCCATTTTTTATTAATTTCTTCTCTTTGACCAAAATGACGCGTTCTTACTAAAGAATCATATGTACCTTGTGTGACGCACTCATAGTCTTTTGTTGTCGACTTGAATTAATTTCATGGCTGATTGTGCTTTTGACAACTTACAATTAATAAAAATCTGCTAGTAGAAGTGCACATGAATTGTCTTGCTTGTTTCTTATTTTACTTATCTTTGTCAAACGTTGATAGAGATCCTTTCCACTTACTGAAGAAGAATATATATTGAGGCTAGATGATGTGGCGAATAGTTTGAAATGTTGGGGAGCTGTCTCACACATCCGAAACAGCCTCGAAAAGTTGAAAGAACGGCCTCGTATAGGAAAGGTAAATCTATGATTCTGGTTTTGAATTGGTACATGCGCATTAACAGTAGTCACAAATGTCTTCACCTTATAAGTATATTATTTTCCAATCGAGCTAGCTTCAAAATTATATATTTTAATGTCAGGCTGTTAATGTAGTCATTTTTTATTTGCTTATAGAAGGTAGCAGGCTATGCAATTGGTTCCAAAAAGTTAACCAGAATGATTACATATAACCTTTTGTTACATGCAAAATGAATTTTGTGCGCATGTTTCTCTATCCTACATGTGATAATAGACAATGCATGTAGTTTGGGTTCTGCCTAGGTTAACCAATCATTCGATGCTCAGTTTGTGTGACCGCACTACTGTGTTGACAGAAACCAAAAAGTGGATGTCAAGATATGGACAGAGGTAGTTTCATTCTTTAATTTTTGTCCAGAAAGACTCTCCAGACAAATCATATGTACCATTTACTGCACTAAATTCTTGTTAAATAATTCCATTTTTAAGTTTTAAAGACAGCTAAAACTAAGAGAAACATTATAGGTAAAAATGTTTTTCTGCTTTTCTGAGAGAAAAACAAGGAAGCAAGCAAAAATATGAAGAGTAAAAGGTCTTTGTGAAGTTCTGAAAACATGACACTTGTGCTGCCTTATAAAGTCAAGAAGTTAAGGATCCTGGAATATCTGATTGCAAATATAAGCCCATCCCGGGGCTCCCACTGGAAGGTGTTATGCAGATGTACTAGAGACCAAAGAATGGAGCAGTGGAACAAGAAAAGAAGTAGGGTCCGGTAGAGAATTTTAAGAGGCGAATAAGTGTGGTTATACACTGGTAACATTACATTGGTAAGCACAGAACTGACTCTATGGATTAAAGAAATAACAGTAAGAAGTTAGCCTGGTTGTGAGAATATCGATTCTCTTATCAATTCAATATAATTGGTAAAACAAATTAGGGGGGACGCACTTGTGGGAATTATAAAATGGATCGATTTAATTGTCTATGGAAGATTGGAACATGGCTACAACTTAGAATAGTTTGTTTAAAGTTCTATAGTTTGGAAGATTTGTTGTTTTGCACATACCCATTTTCTTTTTCTTACAACTGTATACTTTTTTTCCAGAAATAAGTTTACCGCCTTGTAGTTCATTCACTATACATTTGAAGAAAATAAATTAACCCTGGTGATATTTGAATATAAGGAGTGTTTCATTCCTTTAATATTGAAAGATTTCGTAGGCAGGCACCACTAATTCGAGTAGGTGGTAACAAATACATGTTTCCTTACATCCTCTGCAGGCAGTAAGCATTTTCATAGATATGGATGAGTCAGGTGGCCGTGCAAACGAGTGGATCTACAAGTAGGCTGGCCATATTCTATAAGCAAGACTGCAGGCAGTATATGTTTCTCTAATGGTATGCCATGTCCTTTTTATAATCTTAGCTGTGTTCGTATTTGTGATCACTCAGCTTATTATTCAACTCGATCGTTTCAATATTAGCTGCTCTACCACCAGAGTGTCCGATGATATCACTAGCTAAGATGGGGAGCTGCGCTTGGCTTCTGTATAATAACTCGAATGGTGGCAGCGATCAGAAAATAAACTTACCACGAACCATACAAGCTGCTAATCAAGTGGCAGTACGATTTCCTGTAAAGTTTGATCAGTATTTTCATATAAAGAATGAAATAGTATTTTTTGTGTGGAATGATGGAAACGTTTGCATTGACCACAAACTGTGATAGTGGTGTTTGATGAGACATGAAAATTATTGCATGTTACCGCAAAAAATGTAATGCAGTCACCATTGTCAATCGTATGTTGTTTTATTCCAGTTAAATGCATTACAAATTATAAATAAAAAATAAAAATTGTGAGGAAAAAGGAAATTTTGTTCTTGGCACACAAATTGCATGTATAAAATCATTGTATTTTTTAAAATATTTTGATTATAAAATCTATATTTAAACTATTAGTTATATACGTAATTTAAAATGAGATTATAGTAAATTGAATTTAAGTTATGTATAACACTAAATAGAGAGAGACAATATGTATAAAATTATCATAGTTTTAAATTTTATTCTATCCAAATTTATGCAATTAGAAATATAATTAGTTTAAGGTAAGTGTGTGATAATAGTGAGACTAAATTTAAATTAATTGAGAATAAGATTTAATTGAGAAATAAAAGAATAATTTAAGAATTGATCATGTGAGATTTGTTTGGTAAATGAATAAATTTATATAATTTACCATTATAGACTTTTGTATAATTTAATATTAAAAATGAAAAGAAAAAAACTTTAGGGTAACGGCTAATGTTAGAGTTGTTTTTTTTGTAGTTTTTTTTATCATATAAAAATATATATTAATTAAAAGAAACTACTATTATCAAAAGTTCCAGAAATAAAGGGAAAGTTAAAATCATATAGCACTTTAACGCTAATAAGCAAATGATTGGTCCCTTAGACCAATCTAGAAACGTAAAAAGTAAGGTATTTCTACTTATGCTCTTAATCAAAATCCGGTTTCTATATTTTATTAAATTCAAATGATATTTTTTATTTGATGTCTGACTCTCTGAATATTCTTCTATTCCTGTCCAAACAAATCGTCCATAAGTCAGCTAGCCAAATAGTTAACAATTCCTTCATCCTTTTTGCTGCCACGATGTTCTGTGTTGAATTAGGTGGCCGACCACTTCGTTATGGGTGGCCACTTGTATACTCAGCCACACAACAATCTATCCACAAAACATGGTAACAAGCTAGTCTTGCCAATAAAAGTTAGTATAAGCATAAAATATCATTCTCCACTTAAAAAGCTCTCGCCTCCAATCTCATTTCCAAATCTAAACCCCCTCGATCCATTAACCCATATTACCCGCCAAAAATATCTTTATCCCTTGCTATAGATGCTAGTCTTGGAAATTTACCCCTGCCCACAAATCCCTCCAAACTTTTGTCTTATTACCATTCACCACTCTTCTACTAAACACCCCCCTCCAAACCACTCTAATGTGTCTTTAAGAACCCATTTTTTGATGTCTCTCCACCACAACAATGAATAACAACTTCTATCCCCCTCCTCCCGATAACAATGAGCTCCCACTCAAGTTCTCGTATTTTGACTCAAGTACCTTGAACCATAATATATTCGACCCTGTTATGAGATCTCAACCCCACTTACCGAAAAAAGCTTTATTAAAAACCCCAAGATCACCATTCGCTTTTGATTTATAGACATATGAGCATTTGACACATGCTACTCTCCACGCCCCCGCAAATAAAAATGATTTGGATGAATTTTAGTTTGGATAGTATTATTTTTTTTGTTGGGAAAAAACATGGCTCGGATACCATATTAATTAAAAGGGAACACAAGGCATAAGGAAATCAAAATATTAATCCTTCTTTTGTACACATCCCTATTTATAAAACTTTAAATCATATTCCTAATATGACTGTATAACAAAAGTTTAAATCTTAACAGAACAAAAGAATTCTAATTCTTTTGGTCTTCTTAAATTATAGATTGTCTAACCAAGAATTAAGCTGGACATTATTACTAAAAATACAATGATTTGACTGAATATTTTTTATAATAAATCATGACATAAAGTTGAAAAGGCATAAATGGAAGTGGTTATTTGAAGGGCTAATCATCACTATTTGATGAAGTATGTGTTGGCTGAAGCTGTTTTTCCCAACAATGGATTTTTTCACGTCAGTAAGCTTTGAGGTGTCTCCTAGTTATGCTGTGCAGCTTTGAGAAATTGAAAGTCGAAGACTTTTGAATCATAAAAGTGGATCTTTTTCTAACCTTTCGAATAAGTTAAATGAGATTAATACTTTTCATATATGTTCAATAGGTGGTTTGCTGTCAAGCAAGAGCACTGGTCGTTCATGAAGTAACCATGCACATCTCAAGAGAACATGAGGTTCTTAGCTAATTTACTCTATTTTTTTTTTGTTTTTTTTTTGTTTTTTGAGTCTCTAATCTACTTTATTTAAACTAATTAAGAGTGAATATTCATTTAACTTAACATGAATTTACTTGGTTAGATCAAAATCTTACAATTTTCTACGTTATAAACAAAAAATAAGGTTGAGTAATTATCTCAATTATATATTGATTTTTCTGATACCCGTACAAATAATGCATTTGTTAGAGTAACTATGTTTGAACAAGTTTATTCCCATTTAATGACTTCCCCTATTTCTATGAAAGTTTAACTGAATGACAACACTACCCATTTCTTGAAATTTTAGATTTTGCCTAACAAATTACTCCAGTTTACTTGATGATAGTAAGATAGTTATGGAGGGCTCTTACTTTTTTACTTTCATTTCAACGCAAGCCATCAAATATTATAAATAATTGGCAATAGTTATGGAATGTTTCATGCTTACGGTCATTACTGAGGAAAGCCATTAAACTTTTGTAAATAATTGGTTCAATTATTTGTGTCTTGCACCAATCAAATACTAAAAAATGGACGACAGATTTATTCATCTAGAAAGATTTAAACTAGTGTCGTCATGATTGACAAGAGAAGTCCATAAACTATTGCATTAACATGAACTTAAACTGAAAACTCGTAGAATTTTTGCATGATGAAGATGTAATGCTCTTGAATATCCTCTTTTTCTTGCTTCAAGTGATGATCCAAATTGATTCTAGTAAAAATTAAAGAAGAAAATTGTAGAAAGTTCCCCTTTTTATACAAAGGTTTATTGGTGCTTTATTTGGGAACTACTCTTTAACCAACATTGATATTTATTTCATTCTTGGAGGAGTAACCCACAAATAAAACATCATTTGCCAAATGAAGAACTAATTTTGAAATGTTCTTGACTATGGGATAGTATTATATGAGGTAGATTCAACCATCAAACATCGGGTATATTCCCAAAGTTGAATGAGAATATACCCCATAGATGGTTGGATATACCCCATAGGCACTACATATGGGGTAACAAAGAACAAATCCCTTCTCTCTCGTTTCCCCACCTTTCACTTGCTCCGAAAAATTCAAACAAACGACAGAATCAACAAAATTGTCGAATTGCACAAACTCGAAAGCCATCGACTACAAATCTCAAAAAACATGGAATTTTGATCATCTTCCTTGCCTATTTTTCTGAATGTATGCTGTATGTATGTACACCACAACCTGGAAATTTGATCAAGATTTAAATTGTCACACGTTTTTGCACATTAACAATAACAAGTAGCAGGAATACCGAAAAGTTGGTACATTACAAGTCAAGTAGTTTGCCTTCTACACTTCAAGAATCAACAAAAACCATAAAAACGAGCCCATCGATCAGCTTATCTATAAGATTTTGTAAAAAATTCTCTAATCTTCTCGAGTTGAGAGGGACGATTGCCTCTGGTCACCAGCTATGCTGTATATAACAGTTTGCCTCCTTCATGTTATCTCTGCTTCAAATATCCATAATTAAGGAACTGATGCTTCAACTTGGTAGTGTGCTCCCTGAACTTTTTCCCCCATGAAAATAAGTCAACAGGGTTACAATTAAGCCCTCTCGGCTCTCCATCGAACTAGTTCCTCTTTTTCTTCAAAAGAGAGGCAGCTCTTAAAACTAATCTATCGACCTCATCAAGGTCTGACAACTCTGCATCTTTGCCATTTGATTTTTCTCTCTGAGAATTAGAAGATTCTCGGTGCAGATGATATTCGAAATTTTCCTCTCTATCACTAGGCACTGGAAACTTTTCAAAAGCATCCAAGTAAAGAGGTTTTTCTTCGTTATCCTCATCCTCATGATCAGTGTCTGTCTCAAAAATATCTGACAGAGATTCAGACTCTGAAACCATGTCCGATTCAATTGTTGAAACATCATCGCCAATGATTTCGCCACTTTTAACTAACAATTCTTTCAGCCTGTATGACCCTTCAAAATGCTGATTGAAAACACTACCAGAATCAACATTAACACCAACCAGTTGCTTTTCCTCGGTACTCGTTTTCCTTTCAGCCTGAGATTGTAGCAGCCCTAAGTCCTGCTCAAGTTTCGGTATGTATTTTTTTACTGCTCTCAGGGAATCCCTATATTTGGATTTATCCAAGGCCTGCAATGAATAAAATAGGAAAAACAAATGCATTACTCAAAGAGTCTCTCAATTATTCTGCATACAAACCAACATTATAAAGCAATGACACGAAATGAATAGAATGGTGAACCTTCTTTCTTGACAGAGTTGTCCTGGGAGACATTATCTCTGTGGGCGGCTGAGAGTAGTTCTTCCCCCTGTACATAATAATAATGTTCTCTTCTTGAATATCGAGCACAATACCTCCACTCAGTCTCGCTAACTCAACAGCAATCTCCTTCACCTCTTCTGGAGAAAATGTCTTCACTATAACTTTCAGTGTTTGGTGCTTCTTCCAATGCAAGTGCATGTTCAATATCACACCCTTATAGATTCCACGTCTTCCAACTGGGACATAATTCTTGCATTTCTCACCCATATTCAAATAGTAGAAGTGCTCTTCGGGGGTTAATATTTCTGGATCGTGTGTAGTTTCTGATGACTCCTTGGGCTCAATTTTATCAAGAGCTTCAAGCAATTTTTCCTCTTTTCTCCTAGCCTTGGTGGAACATACACAAACAGACCATACAACAAATTTGAAATCAGTTGCAGTTTAAGCTATGTATCATCAGGGACAACAGAGCCGCTGAAACAGGTAAGAAATTATTTTCATTCCTATTTGTTTTGATGGTGCAAGCGTTGCCATCGTACTTTCAACTTGAATATGTTCATTGAAGCAGAAGAAAAGAACATTTAAAGAATGTTCTCATGGGCAGAACTTATAGTTGTTGGGTTCATCAGAAGGAATTTCTGTTGGTTCATCAGAAGGAATTTTCGTTGGTTCATCGTGAATAAGAATTTTAAGACTTCAAGCTCATAATAAACAATGAACCATCACAAAAAAAAAAAGTACATACATATAAATAAGCTTGATTCTCTACGAAATATATTTAACATTCAAACGTAGGCAATGAAAGAAAATAAATTAAATCAGGGGAAGAATAAGTTTCTACCTTCCTCAACTTGTACAAGACCTTTTCTTCGGCGGTCATCCTTTCATAGTCCTTCTTCTTCTTATACCTAAAAAACTTCAACCATCTTACCACTGCTCTCTTTCCTTTTGGCCTTTTCCTCTTCTTCTCCATAACCTCATTTGAACTACCACACAAAGCATCATTCCTTCCACTTTGATCCACTACAGGCTCCGCATTCGTCAAAATGCGACTTGAATGAATCCAAGAAATACCTGGATAATTGACTCTTCGTTGTCCCACTTCACAATGGAAAACGGCTCTGTGAAACATCCTGTACACACATATTTCCCTAAAAAACCAAACAAGCAATAGTCTCCTTAACCCAAAAACTATTATTTGAATTCTTAGGTTGCATTTGGATTGATGGATTTGATTTGAGTAAAAATATTTGATTTGTGAAATGATTTTAAGAATGGATTTTAGATGACATCTAAGATGGATGTACTATTAACAATGTTTTAATTTAATATAAAGTATATTTGAAATTCACTTAAATTACTCAATCAAACAAATCGAGGGATTTGAAATCATTGAATTCAAATCCATCAATCCAAATGCGCCTTTATATATGTCACCTTAGAATTTATACCAATTTATTCAAGCACATATACTAACAAAAAAAAGTTAAAAAATTTACCTGGTGTTGTGAAGTATGGAGTGGGATTGGGAGAAGAGGGGCAAAAAGTAAAGACAATTCGCAAAAAGACTTTTGAGGTATCGAGATTGACATGCCAAATTTCTCATCACCATTTTCCTCTGTTATCTTCGGTGATTTGGCGATTTATGGCTGAAGGACCAAAGCAAGTGAAGCAGTCTTTTGGACATCATATCAGTTTCATGCAGAGTGGGTCAGAACAGAAAACTCTGCAATAAGAGCCAAATCAGATTGCAATTTTCTGAACATTTTACATTGCATTCAAGGGAATTTTATAGCAGGTTATACTTAGGTGTTCAAATGATATTATAAGATCCTCAAATATCCTGTAAGAAGTGAGACTTTACAAGTTGCAAGGTGTGTTTCGTAAATTTGTCGCATGTACCTTCAAAGAAATCATAGAAAAATTTCAACTTCTAAATAAACCAAAAATTAGGAAAATATCTTATAAGCTGTGAAAAAAAATAACATATTGCGAAAATGTTTGGTAAAATTTTCACTGTTCCTTTAAAAGGAATCACAGAAAAATTTCAGCCTCTAAAACAATGTGAAAACAAAACCCAAAGTGCTTTATGTAACAAATCAATCAACTCAAATCAATATTTGTTAGAGACTAAATATTGGCGTCTCACGTCTCCAGTGGTTTAACCTTTTGAGCATAGTTATTAAAAGCCCGCAAGGCGTGCGCCTTAGCCCAAGGCTCAGGCCTCGCGCCTCGCTCCTCGTGTTTCGGAAAGGAACTTACAACCAAGGCAAGCGCTTTAGCGCGTCTTTGCTAAGAGTTGAGAGTATAGGCGGCTGTTAGTATCTACTAGTGATTAAAGTTTAGTTGGGCCAGTATATTTATATTTGGGTTTATTAAAAATAGCCACTATAGGATGTTAAGGTTTATTTGTTACCTACATTGTCTTTGTTTGCCAAGCTAGATGAAGAGAATGATGTTGAGCGCTATAAATTTGGTGATAATATAGATGATGAAGATGTCACTGATATTAGAGTTGAGTCGATATTAGAGTTGAATATATGAGCGATAAATAGACTAGTTTATTATTTTGAAACTTTGGGTAGTTGAATGTGTAAGAATTCTTCAATTTAATATTTGTAAAACAATATTTTTGCATAATGATATTTACTATTTTATTTAATTTTGATGCTTATTTTATTAGTTAATTTTGTTATCTTTAAGTTTATTTATTTATAATTTGTACATTTTTGATATATTAAGAATATATAAGTTAGTGCGCTTTACATTAGTAAAGCACGCGCTTCGCGTCGGCGCTATACGCTATAGCCCCATAACACATTTGCGCTTTAGTGCGCCATGCGCATTTAATAACTATGCTTTTGAGTCAACATTTGGCTTCAAACATGTATTTATTGCAATACTTTGTACAGTAAGGCTTGGTCCTCAGGCATTCATTCATCCCCAAATCGATCATTACATAAACAATATTAATAGTTCTTACCACAGCCTCTCATGTTTAAGCAACATACTTTTTTCATGCATCACAGACAGGATTTTTTGCATAAATGTGTAGCAGCAAGACTAGAACCAAAGTACTTTGCTTGACCTTAATACAAAAATGCAACAGTCAAAAAATGTCTAGTGTTTAGTAGCTATGACAACAATTTCACAGTCAAGTTCCGATTTGAAGCACATTGACAATTAACCTTGTTCGCTGAATAATCAACCCCGTGGAACTTATTTTACAAGAGAAAACAAACACAGACTTGCTCCATGATGCATTGCCAAGGATATGGATACACAGGCAAGAGACAGAGATGAATAATACCGATACTTTAAATTAAGATGTGAGACTTTAAATTAATGTGTACGCGCACCCTTGTTACTGAGCATGCTTACAACAACCACCATATTATCACATTCAATTTGTAACTTTTTAGCATCGTTGTTGAAAAAAGAAACATATCCAAAAATTAAAGGTGTTCCATCAACAATCTGTTAGGCATTTTATCAAAATTTAAAAGCTAATACTCAATCTTGAAGATTTTGGCATAACCTCGATGGTGGAGTCAGAAGTTTCATTTAGAAGCCTAGCCAAAACTCAAAACATTTGGCAATTTTTTTACTTATATGTTGTACATAAAATATAAGTCTATAGAAAAACTTGAAACAGAAGAGAGCAATTGTCTCTACCAACCTCTCCTTATTGCAAACGAAGGAATCATGTAAGCAATGATTTTTCTTCCTTAAATCTTTGTTAAGAAAAACAAAGTTCAAGATTCAGATAATGCTCTACCCTAATCTTACCACTAATATTCAAAAATGAACAGTGAATCTTTGTTCGATCCTCTGGTGGAGATATTTCTACAAAAGCATCTTGAGATATTCTTAATACATATAAAGAAGAAAAGCTTCCTACACTACTTTACATATTCTACAAGCTACAAATAGTATTATGAGAAGTTGAAGATTTTTCTACACAATGCCAGAAGGGCAAGAATTTACAAACTTTTGTTCCTATTTAAAATACTTTTATCTTCAAAACATACACTAATTAAAAAAATAATGATAAAAACTATTTCTTTAAACATAAAAACAATATACAAGAACACGAAGACAATAATTCTCTACAACAAGCATGCATTGGACTTGGAAATATCTAGGATATTAGTACTTGTATATTAAACTTCTGTTTTGTTTAAATCATTGACTATCATTTTACTTGAAAATAAACTGGTTTTATGATTAAAATACTTCACGCTAACAGAATGCACTACAAACTTTGATCATGCTATGATTGATAAAGATGTTTGGAAACTTATTATCGCAATCAAAAAGGACCAAAACTGCAAGTTATAGGCTGCTAAATGATCAATCTACTGACAAGACTATTGCTATCAACCATTTTCACTTAACCAAATATAATCACAAATATAATTTCACAATCAAATAGTTCCGCGATTCTCAGTTAAAATTTCAGCTTCTAACACACTATTTAACATAATGACGAATTCAAAGTTCTGTGAATCCCCTCAATCCGATGGCAAAAGCTTATTCAGGTTTTGATGCAATATTAATCCTCCATTATCTAGTCAACAAAAGCCAAAAATAAGTGAAAATCTGCTGGTTCAAACATATAGCGACCTAAATCGGCTCGTATTAGTTTTCCAATAAACTATTTACCAAATCATAAAACCTAACGGAGAACTTAATGAAAAAAAGCAAAACAAATACCTCGTCATTGAGAAGTTGCGACGCAAATGGGGTAGAGACCCGTTGCCATTTCGGCTCTCCACTCTTCGTCTAATCGTTTTCCAGAGGGGTAGAATCGCTATGAAGCTGAAGGAAAAATGGGAGTCGGAGGAATTTTCCTTCATATTTTAATGACCTTATTTGAAATACAAACATGAAAGACCAAAACTATCCCTACATTTGAATACATTTAATTTAATATACTAATTAATCTTGTATTCTACAATTTAAACCAAAAACATCTCTCTCTAATAGGGTTGGTTTGATGCTATTACTACCTCTAAGAGCATCTCCAACCGTGCTCTATTTTGGTATGAAACGTTATTTTGGCGCAAGAATCTAAATCCAACCCAACTTTATACTCTGCGCCATTTTGAAGATGAGCTACAGTGCTGCACAAAATTTGGTGCAGTTTTGGTGCAGCACTGTAGCTGCGTTATCTGGTTTTATTTTATTTTTTATTGCTTTTTATTAATTTTATTGTGCTAAACTTGTTTTTTAATTATGTTATTATTAATTTTATTGTGTTAACACTATAGTTGCGTGAAAGTTTTCTTTTTCTTTTTTTTAATTTTGATAATTTCAAACAATTAGAATAATTAATATTTATAATTAATATTTATAAAAATTAGATTTGCTGTTAATTTATGAATTAAACTAAATTACTGATAAGAATTTATTGATTTAATTATTAATTTTAATTTTAATTAATTATCTATATAAATTTTCTCAATATAAATTTAATGTATTAATATATTAATAAAATTAATAAATAATTATTATAAATGAAATTAAAAGGAATATTGTAAGGAATATTTTTTTTGGAGTAAAGTTTGGAGTAGATGGGTTAGATATGACTTTTGTGTTTAATGCAGAAATTGCACTATTTTGGTGCAAAACTTGCGTTAAAATGAAGTTTTGGGTTGGAGATGGCCTAAGGGTTATTCTTAAGTGCAGATCAAATCATTTATCTGGAGTATTCCATATCAATAATAGATATACTAGGGGACATCAAAAAATATGTAATATAGCGACTCACTTCCACCCTAAAATTTTGTAAATATTGATCGATCTTCAACCTCATCACCTCTTTTTCAAATTATCTCAAGAGAACATCATCTTGATTTTTATATTCTTTGAAAGATAACACCCTTCTTTTTCAAGCCAATAAGAATATATTCAAGGAGGGACTTAGATCCAATCTAGCCTCAATCCATATAGGTCTTTCCCATATCACTATATATGCATAGCTCCCGTGTTCATTTACATATTTTCTATTCATTTAGGGTGTGTTTGGTTCGTGAATAGGATAAGTTAATGATAGATAATCTAATGGATAAAAATATGATTATTAAAGTAAGGATAAATAATATTGTGTTTTGTGTCTTATGATTAGTAATACAAGGAAAATAATAATGTGTTTGATGTAATTGACTAAATATTGTATATATGTAAAGTAGGTAATAAAATGACTGAAATACCCTTGAATGGGTTTGAATTTATTTGTTATAATATTTCATATTATTTTATTCTATAAAATCTTTATTTATAAATTTATGAATATATATACATAGTAAACATTTTTTTAAATTAAATTCAAAACTATTATTTTAGTCATAAACAAAATTAAAATAGAACTTATATATTATTTTTTAATATGAATAATAATAAATGGAAACAAGAATAATAATAACTTAATATGAAATGTATTAACTATAAAAATAAAAAAACATAATAACCACTCTTTGTAATATTCTCGTTCATATTAATAAACAGTTTGCTTTTGGTTACAACTTCTGTTATTCTGTTCTTCATTTTTGTAAGTATTCTTTTATCTTTATTTTTGTTTTACCATAAAATTTTGATAGGCTAAATATTTACTTGTGTTAGCTTGAATCTCATTTACTTACGTATGCCTTGATTTGGTCCTTATGTATCTTATGAATAAATCATTCTAGGTTTGAATATTAAAACTGGCATTTAAGAACTATTGTATTATTGTCCGCTTATGACAAAGTGTGTCGTTTAGGATGTTTTTGTACTGTTATAGTTCAAGGATTGACGGTTTTTATATTCTGTAGAAGTCCTAGGTTAATATAAAAAAAAAAATATATATGAAATAAAGTTATTGTAAAACAAAAAATAAGAATAATAATAGATAAATTAATACTAAATAATGAGAAATAAGAATAATATTAATCAATAGTTAATATATCATACCAATATTGATAATACTAATAGTATTAATAATAAATAGTAATAATAAATAAATACAATACTAAGAATAAGAATAATGATAATTAAATTATTAATAGTAAGAATGATAATTGTATTATAATTAATATATTAATAACAAATAATAAGTAATAATTATTGTTAAGGTAAATAATTTTTTTATTAGATTGTAACGGTATATTAGTAGCGGTGCTTAACGAATCGGATCGGTTCGGTACGGAATCGGCCGGTTCCTGATCCGTTAAAATCCTAGGTTAATGATGAATTCATAGGAGGTCTCGAATGGTATCAGAGCCAATTAGGTATTAAGTTAAGTAGAAGATGATGAGAGTTAACACAAGTAGTCTTATTCAAATGAATTTAAACCTTATCAAGAAACAGAATACTGTTAAGAATAGTATGGTACAATAATATGATGTACCTCAGAATTTAGAATCATTAAATAGATGGACAATTCCTAAAATTGAATCTAAATTTATATATAAGTTAGGAGCTTTTGAAAGATTAGGAATTAAACAAATTGTTAAAACTACTGAAGAAGCAGTATCATTAAATAATGGTGAAATGGTTTTAAAATTACTTAGTGAAAAGGATATTTTACCTTATATGGAAACTCATAAATTTCTTCACATCGGGTTAATGCAAATTGCTTTTAAACCTTTAACCTTAGAAGGATTACCAGAAAGCTTTATAACAGCTTTAAGAGATGGTAGAAATTTTGGAAACAATCTTTGATTGGAATTATTCAATCCAGTTTGGCTCATGGCCCTGTTTATTTTGATGTTTATCCAAATTTACAATTATCATTATCTGATATTAATATATTAGATGCTTTAACATTAAATGTTAAAACTCATGGTTATAATTATGCTCCAGGAACAGAAATAATTTATATCTGTTATCGTATTTATTATAAACTTTGCATAAATTAAATCCTCAATGTAGGAGAATGGACAAACCAATTAATGAAACAATATTAATTGAAACTAATTTTAATCGATCAAACATTACAACACGTAGAGCTATGAAATGGGATGAAATTTTTTTCCCTGATAACTAGACAAATGAACATGCAATCCTGTTCAGACAAGAATTCAAAACAATTTAGTTGATGTTATACAAACAAATGATGGTTCAATTCAATTACAATTTGAACCAAATAATCAACAAAAATTATTACAATCAATACCTAGATCTTTAAGATCTAAATCTTCTAAGTCTTATTCATCTTTTTCTCATATGTCTCCAATGGAGGAAAATAATTCTCCACATAGAGCTTCAACATGTGCAGTACCAAATCCAATTGATAAATTACAACATGAAAGAATAAGTAAATTATATATTAATCCAGACAATATAGTCAGATGATTAAAAGAATCAGAAATAACTGAATCAGAAATGAATTTTTCTCTATGAATAATACACACAAAATAGATTTTAGCCCTGGATCTAGTGCCAGGCAGAAAATAAAAAATGAATTTAATCAACCTAAATGGGAACAATTTAGAAAATGGTTTTTTGACAATATTTCAAAAGAAAAACAAACTTTGTTACAAAATGAATTTTATAAATTATGTTCTGATCAAAATTATTATATACCATTTATACCATGGTTTATATCTACATATGTTGAACCTTATATTCAAGAATTAGAAAGGACATATAAACTTTCGAATGGCAATATTTTAAGAAATTTATATCCTCCTCAACAACCCTTCGAAATTGAAAAGGAAGGAACAATTCTTAATTTTTCAGCATTTTCAAAATTATTGGAAAATAAAGTTTTGCAGATTACTTGTCAACATATTAATAAATTATTAAAACAACAAAATTATACAAATCTTTTCCTTATTATATTAGGAGAACAAATTAACTTGTTACACAATCGTATTGAAATTATTAATAAAAATATTACTCAAATACAATCATCAGTGTCTATGACACCACCATCAGAAATTATACTAGCAACTCCTAGTATACAATATCCACCTGAAATCAAAGATTTTAAATTAAAATCAATAATTGGGTTGGAAATATTTTTAAATAATAAATTTAAAGATTTAAATTTTTCAGTTTCAGTTCTTGACAATGATTTACAAGAACAAATAGAGACTACTCAAGATCATAAACAAGTTTTTCATGATCAAATAAATAAATTAAAAAATAAATGGGCTGATCGACCCATCCAAAGATTATTTTATTACAGGAGACCTTCTCCTATGGATACTCTGCATGAAGAAACAGAGTATATTGTTAATAACAGTTATAGTGGTAAACATATTTATGAATGAAATTTGGATGGTTATCCTGATAAACAAATATATAACGTAGCTCATATAATGCTAATGTATTATACTATTTGTAAAAGCAATGGAAACAATGATAAAACTATTGCTAATATGATTATTGCTGGATTTACTGGTCAATTAAAAGGCTGGTGGGATCATTATTTAACTCTAGCTAATAAAGAGGAAATTATGAATACAGTTAAACTATGTTGCACGGATACGGATACGCGGATACGTGGATACGCAGTGTTAGGATCGGGGTAGTATTTAGAAGGGGGGTTGAATAAACACTAGATTCAATTTCGATTTCTTTTTCAAGTTAACTGTAAACTGTTAAGTATTACAGTTGCTTCTCAATATCAGGCAAGTCAGCAGAAACTTTTTGTAGTGCGGAAGACGTCTGCTTAACTTGAGAGAAATAAAACTGAGGTAAATAAGCAATAAACAAATGACAAAATGATTGTTTCTGGAAGTTCGAAGCACAACGCTTCTACGTCTCCCCTTCTTCCTTTGCAGGAAGGATTCACTAGAAGACTCGGTTTACACTTTATAGTATACAACATTCTTAGGCACTCACACACTTGGCCTAAACTCCTAGCAATCACAACTACTTGATTTGGTTACAAAAGGCTCTATGACACTCTTTACAGAATACACGTTTAGCTTTGAGTGTTCTTGATCAGCAGACTTCAGTTGGAATAATCTATCACAGATTCAGTTGCACTGCTTGTCTGCTCTTTGTTGAACTTTTGGAATATCAATAAGTTGATTTTCTTGTTTGCTTTGAAGTGTTTCTCTTTGATTGAAAATCGCTCAGCACTTCTTCATTCTTTGCTTGGACGTATTTATAGGTTTGGTTGTCCAACGGTAGCTTTTCTGAATATGGAAGAGATTAGCTTTCCAAATTCATATTGTCTTCTTTCCTATTTTGTTAAGCAACGGCTCTTTTAACTCTGACGGTAATGGTGGCGGAGATATAGCAGGGTGCGCCGCTCTGTTGTACCTTTGTCAGAGAATGTTGTACTTATTTTGTCTCGTTGCTTAGTGCTCTTACTGGAAGTTTAGACTTCTGCTGGTTTTCTTTGTTCAACTGGTCGTTCATCCTCTTATGACTAGTTGATGTCTTTGATCAGTGTGAGACTATCCGGTTGATGATTGTTCAGTAGATGTCCATCCAATTGATGTCTTGTCCGGTTGATGTCTGTATCCAGTTGATGGCCATCCAGTTGATGTCTGTTCGGTTGGTGGTCATCCAGTTAATGTCTATCCGATTGATGTCTATCCAGTTGGTCTTTATCACCCGGTTGGAGTCTTCATCATCCGGTAGGTGTTCATCCAGTTGGTCTTTATCACCCGGTAAGACTTCACATCCGGTAGGTGTTCATCCAGTTGGTCTTTATCACCCGGTAAGACTTTATGATCCGGTAGGTGTTCATCCAGTTGGTCTTTATCACCCGGTAAGACTTTATCATCCAGTAGGTGTTCATCCAGTAGGTATTTGTAATCACCAAAACTTAGAAATCGTTTCCCAACAATTTCCCCCTTTTTGGTGATGACAAAACTAAGCAATCACGATTTCATACTCGAATATTTAAGTTGTGAATCCTGAAAATACTTGAAGACATAATGGAAAAGAAATTTTCATTTGTTATAAATATAAGCAGATTACAAGTTGTAATCAAACTGGACAATTGAGAGAGATTCATCTTTATTTAAGATGAATTCTGATAACTGGATAAAACCTAAGACAAATCTATTTTTACAAAATATAGCTGATATATGACAAATTTTTAAAAAACAATGTAGACCGGAGAGCTTTGATCCACCTAGTTGCGGAGAGGAAGAGCTCGATCCACCTTATTTCAGAGAGGAAGTCGGGAAGAGTCCAAATGTATATACATCAGGCCTCCATGGTTTATGGATTCACCTAATGAAAATACTCTATCTCTGTTGAGAATACTCTATCTCTGTCTTCCCCCTTTTTGTCATCAGCACCCAGATAACTCCTGATTGCAGTTCCTGACTGATGATGAGCATCAGAGCAGGATCCAAACGCTGAAGCTTAACGGAGCTGGGTTAGATAAGTAATCAACCCATGAGGGGTTGATTTAGATAAGTAATAAACCCATGAAATTTAACAATTGCGAAAGGAAACCAAGGAATTTTCAATGAATTGAAAATAATCATGATGAGTGAATGTGTGTTATGAAAACAAACATGAGTCTCTATTTATAGAAGAAATTCATTTAGTGTGAACACATTAATGTCGTTACGATAAATACGAAGAAAAGTCAACTAAAAACAGTAAATAGATAAGAGTAATTAATAAGGGATCAGAGAATGATACTATTTTCTCCCTAACCAATGGTGGGAATAGTCGCGCTTTTCGGTAGACGGTTGACGCGGACTTCGAGATCTTTGCTGAGAAGAGGATCTGGACTGATGGGATACTCCAGCTGCAGTAGATGAACGATTTGCTGGACTCGGATCTCGCTGGGACGGAGGAGCAGTTCTGCTGGGCTCAGGCAGTCTTCGGATTATTTGTGGAGCAGCAGGTAGGCTGTTGCATATATCTTGAATTTGGGAAGCGAATGCTGCCTGCATGGTTGCCAATTGATCGGTCAAGACTTTCTTGGAGTCTTCAATCTTATCTCCAAGAGCCAGGGATGTGGCAGCATGAAGTGATTCATTATGTTGAGTGATCTGAAGACGAGCCTGGCCGATTCAAGAAAATGTGTCCGCAACTGCATTCTCAGCAAAAGTTTGAAGTCTGGTGACAGTAGTTGTTAGACTATTTAAGTCCATGTAGACTTGCTGGACTGAGAGTCCGCGTGCTGCTGATGGGTGCCAAGAATAAGAGTCGCAGTGCGCTCTTCCTGCTTGAGTTTATTAACATCGCTGGCTAGTGCTGAAATTGCAGTGGATAGATTGCTAGCTGGACAGCAATGTTTGGTGGCTCGTCCAGAGGGATTGAAGTTTGAAAGTCAAAGAAATCTTCTGAAAGTTCTTGAGCCATTGACGGATCCGCAGCAATTATTCTAGGATCAGCAGTAGAAGCAAGAACACCGAGATGAGCATTGACAACTGCAGTGGATAGTAAAGTAGTGGCTTCAACAAGTGGGGCAACATAGCAGTTAAACAAGAAAATAATAACCCTGTAGAAAGACACATTTCTCAATAGAGTTATGGAATTACAAGATTGTAATAGTTCACATTGGAAATCCAAATTTATTGATGGATTACCTCACCTCTCTTTGCTCAAAGAGTTAGGAAGAATATTCGAAAGGATCATATTAATATGCCTTATGATTCCTATACATACGGAAAACTTATTGGCACATGTGTCCAAGAGGGATTAGCCCTATGCAATGAAATTAAATTAAATCAACAAATTAAAAGACAAAATTTGTCTGAACGAAAACAATTAGGACAGTTTTGTGAGCAATTTGGTATGGACATACCCTCACAGAATAAGATTTATTCTAAAAATAAAACATTAAAAAATGATAAAAATTTCCAAAAACCTTATTATAAGAAAAGAAGAAAATATTCTCAAAAAAGATTAGAACAAAAAAGTGAAAGGAAAAAATTTAGACAATCAGCTAAAATATCTAAAAAACAAAATATAACTTATTTTAGATGTGGTCATCAAGGTCATTATGCTAATAGATGCAAAATGAAAGAAAAAATTAATAATTTAGATATTCCTGATAATATTAAGGATGCTCTCAATACAATCTTGGTACACTCTTCTGATAGTTCTGATTATTCATCAGACTCATCTTATGATTCGAATGATTCATATGAATCAAAACATCTTCAGGTTTTAGAGAATGAATCTAGTCATTCAGAAACAGATCGTTGTAAACCTTGTTCTGTTGGACAACCATGTATTAAAACTATTTCTGATGAATCAAATGATTCATAATATAAAATATTATCGCAATTCCAGGATTTAAATATAAATACTTTAACTAATACCAATATATTAGAATTTCTAAAATTAGTTAAAGATCCTGGGTTAAGATATAAATTAATTGATCAAATGGAAGATATTCCTTCCACTTCAACATCCAATAATATTCCTCGGAATAATATTGTTAGTTCCAATGATCCATATTCCATGACAGAAGTTTATAACTTCTAAGACAAAGACAATCAAATGATACCCCTGCTTCAATCGATGATTTGTTAATAGAGATTGATAATCTTAAACAAGAAATTAAATTTCTTCAACATGAAAATAAAATATTTGATACTCGAATTTCTAAGTTAGAAGATAATCAAATTTCTAATTCTCCAATTACATCTCCAAAATTTCCTGAAAAGGACAATTTTCAGTTACCACCTGAACATGATTTTCTTTCAATACTAGAAATTCTAGTTTCTCAAAAATGGTATACTCAAATTACTTTATTAATTGATAATCATTTTACTAAAACATTTACGGCACTTATTGATAGTGGTGCAGATTTAAATGTTATCTAGGAATGATTAATTCCTACTAGATATTATACCAAAACAACTCATAGTTTATCCCATGCTGGTGGACAGAAATTGGATATCCAATATAAACTTCCCCAAGTTTCTATATGTATTAATCGAACATGTATAAAAACTAGCTTTTTATTAGCTAAAGATATTACTAACCAAGTAATACTTGGATCTCCATTCATTACCCAATTAAATACATTGATAGTATAGGTATTCGTGGTACCTTTGAAGGAAAAACTATTTTCCTAAAATTCTTATATGCTCCTTCACCACGATATATTAATATTATTCATGATCATATACAAAATAAAATTCATCAATTACAATTCTTAAAATTTGAAATTAATAAAATCACAATAAGTGATCAGTTACAAAATCCTAGATTACAGGAAAAAATTAAGTTAATTGCACAGCAATTTTCTTTAGAGATTTGTAGTGATCACCCCAATGCTTTTTGGAATCGAAAAAAGCATATTATCTCTTTACCTTATGAGGATGATTTTAATGAAAAATTAATCTCTACAAAAGCTCATGCTGAATATTTAGAATTACGTAAAAAGAAAATTGAATCCTTATTACAGAAGAAGTTAATTAAGCCTTCTAAATCTCCTTGGTCTTGTACTGCTTTCTATGTGAATAAAAAGAGTGAACAAGAACGTGGAGTACCGAGATTGATTATTAATTATAAACCATTAAATAAAGTCTTAAAATGGATAAGACATCCAATCCCTAATACAAAGGATTTATTAGATAGATTATATGATTCTATCATATTTTCAAAATTTGATCTCAAATCAGGATATTGGCAAATACAAGTCAATCAAAGTGATACTTATAAAATTGCTTTTAATGTTCCAATAGGACATTATGAGTAGAATGTAATGCCTTTTGGTTTGAAAATGCACCTTCTGAATTTCAACAAATTATGAATGATATTTTTACTCCTTATAGTGAGTTTATAATTGTTTATATCGATGATATTTTAGTATACTCTAAAACAATTAATTTACATATAAAACATTTAGATATGTTTAAGAAAATTATTATTCAAAATGGCTTAGTTATATCTAAACCAAAAATGTCTTTATTTCAAACTGAAATAAATTCTTAGGCCATAATATTAATAAAGGAAATATAATTCCTATATCTCGTAGTATAGAATTTGCTTCTAAATTTCCAGATAAAATAATTGATAAAACTAAATTACAGAGATTTTTAGGAAGTCTAAATTTTATTTCTGCTTATTATAAAAATTTAACTCAAGATTCAGTTATTCTATATGATAGACTTAAAAAGGTTCCTGAACCTTGGACTGATGAACATACCAAGGCATTTCAAACTATTAAGCAAAAGGTAAAATATTTACCCTGTTTAATGATAGCGAATCCAAATTGGAATAAAATTATTGAAACAGATGCCTCTTGTAAGGACCCCAAGCCCTTAACCCTTGATTAGTGTATTAATCAATATGTGTGGCACATGCTTTCAATAAAATCAATCGGGAAACTCAGATGATGCTTTACCATTGAACTGGCAATTACAAAATTTTCTTTAATACTCAATGTTATAAGATCATCATCCTAACAACATATAGACTCATAAAGTTCGCCCATTACCATCCCCTTTTTGCCACTTTTTACATTGTGGACTTTTATAAAAATTTGGGCAGAGTCTCCCCATAAATTGAGCTATCCCGAAATAAAAGCACAACACATAACATAATTCCCGGCCAGGGAAAACATAATACTCATCATAATACAGCAATACCAAGTAAATTCCCAGCCAGGGAAGACACCACACATATGACAACAAAAGTGGGTTTCAACACCCACATAATACACCAATGACTCTCATATCATTTGCAATTGTACCCTTAATTGCATGCAACATAGAATGAAAGAGAGAAAGGCTCATGCCCTTATATACAACCCATATACAAGTATAACCGTGCTCATATGCGAGCATCATGAATGTGTATATAACCCTCAGGTGTATATAAGTACTCTATAAGGTACCGTGCTCCATCAACCCTGGTACCACGATCCTGGGAGTACATCCAATCAACAGCTCGAGCTCCGCTCCACAGCCATCGATGTACCTATTCACCTGCCCCAACAGAGACAGCCCCCAACGGGGTGAGCATACCAATACACGAAATCTCATAATCATAATAATGAAATTCAAAATTTACAACAAAAGTAAATACTAATGAATTTAAATGATACTCCCTGGATGGCAAAGTCCTCATCCGGGATTCCGTGTACTGTCCCTGTTCTCACAATCATCAAACTCATCAAATCTCAAAAATCAGTAAATCAACACATTAATTTACTCATCGCATGCCTAATTCTCGAGTATCAATAGATAGTGATTCCAAATTCATTATACATGCAAATATAGATATCTCAATATCTAATACTGATTTCACAACCTCGCTATCAATCACAGATAGCACAAATGCCTAGCATTTATTTTACCAATTTTCCATTATACTTAGGCATCTCAAATGTCTTATAATGAATCATATATTCCACGATCATTCTCAGGCATCTCAATGCCCTACAATGGTCATATACAACCGGTACCCCATATACCTTATGAGAGTTATACTACTCTAGTGTCACGCACGCTCGTGGCGGCGATATCAAGATTAGGTCGCTTCATAGCTTCTCAATACATATATATAATCCTCATGCACCATTATTCAATGAAATCAAAATACATTATGCATTTCACAAATGCTCTAATATATAGTAATGCTCGTACGTCGCACGTACCTTAAATCTCCGAAGTCCGAGCCAAACCTTGCTCGAGTTCCATGCCCCGAGGAATGATGTGCTAACACGATAAATAATTCACAATTATTTACGAACATGCAACCCATGCTCAAGCACACCCATTACCATTATACAAAAATATATTGTCAACACACGACAATTTACCATTTAAAAGACCCGGGGCAGGCACATGCAGGGAGGGGAACGAATGAGACATTAACGAAAAATTGTTCAAGGACACCCTTCAATTTTTCGAACCCTAGCAACACAAATTCGAACCCAACCAAGCACCATAATACATCTAAAACATGTAATAAACGATCACTAACAAGAATCACCGCTCCCCTGCCAATACCCCTAAAATCGAGCCCTAACATCACGCAAGCAGTGATGAAATTCGAACCATAAGCCACAAATTTTTGAACCATTAAAGTATGAAATATTTTCGACCCAAAATGCAGCACAAAACGCCCCAAAAACACCTGAAGAAAAGCCCCAAAAACATACCAAAAATCGAGCCCCAAATCGGACAGATTCCAGTTTTCGAACCCTAGCGCTTTTCTGGCAAATCCGAACGCGATTCTCGACGAAACTTCGAATTGTTGGTATGGAGAGGTGCGCCTGGAAGAGACGAAGCTACCGGTGGGTCGGACGCGCCGAACGGCGGCCGGACGGCGGCGGGCGCACGCCTTGAAGCGGCGAGGGTTGGGGAAAAACGGGAAGCAGCGCGGACGGGAAGAGAGAGAGAAGGTGGGGAAAAATGGTTCCAATAATTAAAATCTCGGGTTCAACTGGTATTTATAGCAAAAAATACCCCGAAATACTAATAGCCCCACAAATACATCATGATTCATTAAAAAGCATCTATTTTCAAAAATTCTCTCTCTAACTCCAAAACCCCCTACCGGTGCCCACACAAAGCACCCCAGATCCCGAGTCACACTAAAAACCCAACTCTTAGGTTTTTCACCCAAATGAGAATACAATCTCATCCTCGGGATCCAACGATCCCAACTACCCAAATAAACGAGCCCAGAAGGCCCAACACCTCGATTAAACTCCAAATCGCCACGTAAAACAACTTTAGGGGTTATTAACACTCTGGGATTAACACCTATAGTCCCTGGTCATCACACCTCTGATATTGGTTATGGAGGTATATTGAAACAAATAGATCCTATTTCAAAAAATGAATTTTTAATTAGATTTTATTCGGGTAAATGGAATGACAGTCAGAAGAATTATGCAACTATAGCAAAAGAAATTCTTGCAATTGTTAAATGTTTTTAAAATTCCAAGATGATTTATATAATCAAAAATTTATAATAAAAACATATTGTAAGTCAGCTAAATTTATGTTTAATAAAGATTTTAAACATGATGTCTCTAAACAAATGTTTGCTCGTTGGCAAGCTCATTTAGCTCCATTTGATTTTGATATAATATATAAAAAGGGTGAAGAAAATTCTCTTCCAGACTTTTTGACTCGTGAATATTTAAATGCTTGAAATATTTCAGGTATGAGTCAATCTTATAGAGGAAATTCCTCTTATAAAGGAAGGGGTGGCCGAGGAGGCCGATGACAAATTCCAAAGCATATTATAGCTCAACATGGACCACGTAAGCTTATAGCTAAGAATTTATCTCAAGAGCAGGATCCTTATATCAGGATTTCCTTGCTTTTAAACAGCATAAAGAGGGTCATGTTCCTAAAACTGAAGCATCATCATCATATGCTAATATCGTTAATAACGATGAAGGAGCATCACATAATTTTATCAAAATGATTCTCAGGAAATCATAATTTTCCTTGAAGATATTGATCTGAAATAGGGCAATGAACCCTGGAAGATTATGAGCAGGTATATTGACAAATAGAATTTTTTCATTTTTCTTTCTTTTTATGCATCATTTGCTTATGGGACTTATAAGTCACGAAATTATTATGAGCAATTACTCATAAATAATTCATGCGATATTACGCGATTTCCTTTAAATCAAAAGGAAAACTTTACCTTTAGTAAAATTATTATTAAAAGAGTAATAACTCCGACTGAATGGAGCATATCACCTCTTAAGGAAAAAGAATTTGCTTTTCCTAATAATCAAATGATTAAATATAATTATTGGGACTATGTCGAAGCCTTTCATAAAGTCTTCTTCTATGAAAACAATAAGAAACGACATTCATGGTTTATTCAAATTTGTACCGAAGTATATAAACATGATAATCCAAATTGGTTTATAAATTGGTGGGGCAAATATGGCACTACTCAAAAAAATTTACCAAAAATTTATAAAACCTATTTTGATGAATGGATTGATTTATCTTCCAAATTAATTCAATTACAACAACAAAGTTCTGGTATAACAGGAATATCATCTTTCTATTTCTTTGTTGTTTTCTATTCCTTTGATTTGGAAATGGTCGCCATAAGTGTCTTACTGACACTCATATCCCCTGCCTTAAAAGGAATTTTTACTCAAAATTTTGGGACAAAATGTTAAAGGAAAACCCAGACACCAAACAAATGTTTGGAATGGATACTTTGGAACTTATTGCGGATACCATTGCTACCTATCAAACATACAATTTTGTAAAAAATTCGTTTGAGCAACCTTCACCATTCGAACATATTGCTCGAAAATGCCGAATGAAATCCGAGGTAATGACTAAGGAGAAAATGATTGAAGAATATTTGGAAGCAATGAAGAAGGATTTATTAACCAGATTTGATGATGATAACATGTCTGGAAAATTAATTTTTGAAGATTACAGGATGGAAAAGATCCCAATATTCCTTTCGATGACATTTTTGAAACATTCAAAGCCACCGTGATGGAAACTGGGTCTACTGGATCCACCTCAAAAGATAAAGACAAAGCATTATAAAAAGAAGATG
Organism: Haberlea rhodopensis; assembly: GCA_907163345.1. Taxonomy (NCBI): domain Eukaryota; kingdom Viridiplantae; phylum Streptophyta; class Magnoliopsida; order Lamiales; family Gesneriaceae; genus Haberlea; species Haberlea rhodopensis. The sequence continues at coordinate 291,105 of CAJQUN010000192.1, forward strand.
CTGATTCCGCATTATCCGGCTCAAAGGCAGACAAACTTTAGTGGATATGACTAAAGAGGCATATTACTTTAATTTTAATAAAGTATTGTACGATGGAATTTATTCCATCCACTATCTTATTACTTTATTTTAGTGTGTCTACTGTTGTAAATTAGTGTGGTTCATATTTGTACTTTTTTATTATTAGTCTTTACTATTTTTATTTTTTGTTTGAAGTCTGGATTTGAAATCCGATGTTCCACTCCTATATAAGGAGCTTTTATTTGCTTTGAGAAGCGGACTAATAATAACCACTCTTTTTAATATTCTCGTTCATATTAATAAACAGTTTGCTTTTGGTTACAACTACTGTTATTCTGTTCTTCATTTTTGTAAGTATTCTTTTATCTTTATTTTTGTTTTACCATAAAATTTTGATAGGCTAAATATTTACTTGTGTTAGCTTGAATCTCATTTTCTTACTTATGCCTTGATTTGGTCCTTATGTATCTTATGAATAAATCATTCTAGGTTTGAATATTAAAACTGGCATTTAAGAACTATTGTACTATTGCCCGCTTATGACAAGGTCTGTCGATTAGGGTGTTTTTGTACTGTTACGGTATGTTTGGTATGGGTGATTACATGGGTTTAGACAATGATTGTGGGGTTAAACTAGGGGTGAGCAAAAGTTCGGTTAAACCGAAAAAACCGAAATATTTTGGAAAATCGGTTCGGTTATTTCGGAAATTCGGTTTTGATTTTTTAAAAATCGGTTAATTCGGTTAATTCTGTTCGGTTTCGGTTTTCATTTTTAAAATATCGGTTAACCGAATAAACCGAAATTTTTAATTTTTTAACATTTTTTTAAAAAATAAATTGTTTTTTATTTTAAAAAAAATCAATTAATATCATTCTTTATTTAAATTTTACTTTTTTAATTTTTAAAATCAAATAATCTAATTATTTTAATTTTTAAAATCACATTATCTAATTTTTAAAATTTATTTTATTTTTTTTAAAAAACTATCGGTTAATTCGGTTACCGACCGAAATAACCGATTTTTTATCGGTTCGGTCTGTTCGGTTTTAAAAAAAAAATCGGTCGGTTCGGTTTCAGTTTTATAAATCGGTTCGGTTCGATTTTCAGAAATTCGGTTCGGTCGGTAACCGAACCGACCGAATACTCACCCCTAGGTTAAACCAATGTTTGGTTGGTTTATTCATAATCCCACATAATCATGTAGGTAAGGAAAATATGGTATTAGAAGCAGGTTTATAAACCCACTTCCTGCCATGATATTAGCTAACCATTATTGTACAGTATTAGTGATAAATGGCTCAAATACCAATTATGCCCTTTTCCAAAACACATTTGTGTTACTTTATATTTGTGTAAGCTTGAAATTTATAACTTTATTTAATTTTTTTATGGCGCCATTTCTTTTTATGACGAAATTAATGGCTTGCATGAACGATAATATATATATTTAAAAAATACTTATAATTTACATAATAAAATTATTTATATTATTAATATTAATAATTATTCTTAAATTATTAATAAAAGTTAAAATAACTACTATAATATTTAATTAATATATATTAAACTAGTAAATAACATTATAATATTAATTTATTAAATTAAAAAATTAATTATATATATGAGTAAACTAATTCACAATGTATTAATTATAATATATATTACTATAATAATAGATTATATATTATTTATTAATTAACAATGACTATTATTTATTAATTAAATTGAAATAAGAACTCTTTCACGTCAATGTAAATAGCATTTCATAATGAAATAGTAAATATCGTTTCCGTCATCTGCATCTTACCTGTGTTCATGATAAGTGTTAGGGAAAATATGCTTCCTATTCATCTCCAGTTGGTGTAAATTGGTAAAGTTTTTATCGTAGTAAATATTTTTTTATAATCATTCAAGGATATTTCAGTCATTTTCTACCAATTTAATATCTATACATGGTTTAATCAAGTACACCAAACTCATTATTATTTTTTCTTGTCTTAACAATCATAGACACCAAACAAAAGATTACTTATCTATTACTTAAATAATCATACATTTATCCATCATATTATCTATCCATCATTTATCATATCACACCTACCAAGCGCACCCTTATAGTTCAAGGATTGACGATTTTTATATTCTGTAGAAGTCCTAGGTTAATATAAAAATAAAAAAAAACAAATAATATGAAATAAAGTTATTGTAAAACAAAAAATAAGAATAATAATAGATAAATTAATACTAAATAATGAGAAATAAGAATAATATTAATCAATAGTTATACCAATATTGATAATACTAATAGTATTAATAATAAATAGTAATAATAAATAAATAAAATAATAAGTATTATAATTAATAACAAATAATAAGTATAATTATTATGAAGGTAAATAATTTTTTTATTAGATTGTAACGGTATATTGGTAGCGGTGCTTAACAAATCGGACCGGTTCGGTACAGAATCGGCCGGTTCTGGATCCGTTAAGCACGAAACCTGTCTGATTAAGGAACATGATCAGATCCGGTTCCATTACGTTTTTTTTTTTTTCAAACACTTGTTTAATTTTGAAATTTTTTATTTTTTTGATGTTGTAAATGTAAAGACAATATTCATCACAAAGTCAATATATTTCTTCTTCATTTCATAATATAAATGCATACAAATAATTGTAAAGAGATGAAATTGAAAATCTAAATAAAAATATTAGTATTTAGCCCTCTTCATAATTGATAAGTATTGTTTAGGCTTTATCTTCTTCTTGCTCGTCATAATGATTTACGAATTCGTCAATCACCATATCTCTTCTGTTCTTACAGTCTGCTTCAAACCAATCTTTAAGTAATGTGAGCATGCATAACGAATCAGCAGATAGACTATTTATGTATTCTCCAATAATTAGGTCACATATTGAGAATGTTGATTCCAAAGCGACGCTTGAAGCTTGTACCGCATACACGTCTATAGCCATTTTGGCTAAGATAGGGAATTGTGCTGCATTTGTCTTCCACCATTGTAAGACGTCGAAGTTGTCTTCCGTTAGAAATTGATAATTTAGAAAAATTTGCAACTCAGTCGGTGTGCTAGTAGAAGGTCACTCTCCCTTAAGTTTTTTCCTGCCCAGCATCCTAAGCAAATTGATACCCCCGCCTCTAGATTGAGCTTGCAGTTGTTCTTCAACAGCCATTTGTTGCGATGATTCACTTCCATGTTGATTATAATACAATTGAAACATATTTTGGAGAGATTGCATTGTAGACGTATTTTGATCGTCAACAACCTTTCCCAAAAATTTAGCATAATATTCAAAAAATATCTCAAATGAAGCTAAACATTGACTAGGATCTAGCAATGTTGTGATGCAGTACACGTGTGAGATTTGTTCCCAATACTTTATAAATTTAGTTTCCATGGCACTAACAAAAGCATGGAAGTCATGGTCATCTCTAAATTCTATAAACTTATCAAACATGTTAAATTAAATACTAAAGGAAGAAATAAACGGATGTTGGATAAGTAACACCGGAGAAGCGTTCCGTATTTTCTTTGAAAATACCTAACAATGATACACAATTTCAACAAATTCTCAATCCTCATCAGTCAAATAAATACTTTCATCGCTATTAGGCATTTGAATGAATTATAAAATGGAGTTAAAATATCTTTGTAAGGTAACATAACATTCAACATATTGTACAACGAATTTCACCTAGTTTCTATTGATGAAGGAAAAAGAAGATGTTATAAACCATTAGATAAACATATTTGTTTCCAATCACGCTTAACACGGCTCATGCGTAACCATTTAGCGCAGTATTTTATTTTCTCAATCCATGCTGAGTGATTGTCCTCATAACCAACTTTAATAGTCAAATTAATAACATGACATGCACATCTAGCATGAAAAAAACACCATCAATCATTGGTTTCAGATAGGTCTTTAAATCACGCATCGCAGCATTGTTATTCCCATCGTTGTCTAATGTGATTGAAAATATATTATCCTGCATTCCATAATGTCTACAGGTGTTGAATATATATTTAGCAATTACATAATCAGTATGTGCACAATCTAACTAATCTAAAGACAAAATCCGTTATTGCATACAAAAATTATCATCAATCCAATGACAATTGACAAGAAGATATGAATCCGAATTTACATTTGTCCAAATATCGGTTGTTAAGCTAACCCTACAAGGCAAACTAGAAAGATGTTCAAACAATGTATTTCTATATTCAACAAATACGTCCATATAGTTTCTTTTAAGTGTGTGCATAGAAATATGTTTAAATATGGGTTGTATAGACGAAGCAAATTCAATAAAAACCAGCATGTTCAGCTTGTATAAATGGTAGTTCACATCTAATCACATATCTAACAAGTGACATATGGTTAATTTCAGCAACTAAAATAAAATTCGTGTTAGTGAGAACATTAATTTGTGTTTGTATTGCTTCTCTACCTAATGTTTGTAATGTTGTCTCATCAAAATTAAATTTTTTTACTAAGTGTTTTTTAAATCTTCTGGTGCCTCCACTAGAACCACCAGCTTTATATGGATATTATATCTTACATAATTTACATTGCAACAGATTCATTAGTACCTTCTTTTTGAGCGAGTTCAAAGTGATCACATATCTTACTTCTTTTGGCACGAGTCGGTTGTTTACTCGCTGCTGTAATGACTCCGGATGTCTCCACTTGTTGTCTCTCTTGGGCTTGGGCAGCAGGAGGTTCGGCAGGTTGTCCGGGTTATTGCGTGTCGACGTTCATAATGAACCACCAGCATTGAGGTCAGCAAAAAATCACAACTTTCATTTAAATCAGGAATTGGCACATGCAAATTCATTGCCGAAGATGAACTAAGTGGTAGACGACCCGGGACGAGACCCCGGCTACGACCCTGGCTATGACCAGTGCTGCTAGATGAACATGCCATTATTATATAAGTAAAATGCAGATAGCGCACTGGAGAGAAAAATATGAGATACGGGTATACAATTTTGAAATAATGAATTGTGTTGATTTACAAATCACAACACACATTTTTATAGTTTTTTTATAAAAAAAAAATAAAAATAAAAAATAAAAAGTCTGAACGTAGCCGTTGCCAAATGTTCACAAAGGCAACGGCTATAAAGTCGTTGCCATGCATGCTTTATTTTATTTTTTCCTTTTATTTTATTTTTTCAAAAATTACCGGTTCCGTTTCCACGATCGGTGGTGCTACCGGTTTCAAAGTATGAAATTGCTCCGGACCGATTTTTACCGATTCGGAGCGGATTGGACTTGGCTAGCCCGATTCTGGTTCTGAATCGTGCAATCAGTTCAGTTCGGGGCCGGGTTTGGATTGTCCCGACCTGATAAACACCCATATATATTGGTAATAAAATACCACTAGCATTACATAGGCTAATTTTTTTTTTTAAAAATTGTAAAATAAAAAAAATTTACAAAAAAAATGTGACAAAAAAAGGTTTACCAAATTAGAGTGAAATGTGGACCCACTCCTTGGGAATTCAACTTTTAAAAATATATATATATTTTAATTATTATTATTTTTTGATCGAGAATTTAATTACTAAAGAAAAAAGTAATTGAAAGTAAATAAAAATATGTAATTCAAAAGTTTTACATAAAGAAAAAATATGTAATTCAAAATTTGTTCCGGATAATCTTTTTCAGATTGCCGAAAACATTTGAAGTCGCCATCTGACATGGCGACTTTAATAAAAAAAATTATTTTTTTTGATGTCGCCATCTCAGATGGCGACATCATAAATTAAATTGATGTCGCCAACTCAGATGGCGACATCAAAAAAAATAATTTTTTTTATTAAAGTCGCCATGTCAGATGGCGACTTCAAATGAAGTCGCCATCTGACATGACGACTTAGGTTAGTTTGATAATAAAAAACAATCGGTTAAATTGTTAAATGATTTTCGAAAATCGAATATTTGAATAAAAAACCCGTGCAAATACCATTGATGTCATTTACTTCATTTATTGTTTTTATTTTATATTTTAAAATAAATTTTATAATATATATATATTTATACATATTGTTTAATTCATTGTAATATTTTATTAATAATTAAAGTAAAATAAATTTAATTTGTTTTAATTTAATTAATAAATTGAATTAATTTAATAATTAATTTAAATAAATAAATATAACTTAAATATTTAAATAAATTGTTGAATTAAATATTTAAATAAATTACATTAATTAAATTCAATTTTAATATATAAATATATAAATTGGTTATTATCGGTTCCCCAATATTTTCAATTTAATATTATTGCTGGTTAATTGGTTAGTTTCGATTCACCAAAATGATTTAAATTTAAAATAAATTAAAAAAAATTTACTATGTAAATAAATTTATAAATTTTAAATAAATATTTGATAGAATATAATAATTACTGTAAATAAAATAATTTGGAATATTATAATGAATAAGTGAAAACTCATTCAATGATATTTTGATCATTTTAGTATCAACTTTAATCTATATTATGTTTAATCAACTAAAGCAAACTTTTTTTTTATAAATTAAATGTGTCATTATACTACTTATTTTATTAAATTAAAAAATTACAGGAGGGGGATTATTGACCTGACCTCCAACAATGTAAAAGATAAGTTTGCCCCAAACATAGACAATACAATGGATCACTTTATCATCTAAACAAAGCAATCGAAAAGCAACCAAAATGATTATTAAAATGAAACGATTTAATGTTTGTTCTTGCGATGTCTCAAACTGTATCTTTGGGTTTGTTCCATTGATAGCACCTCATCTTCAGGCTTTGAATCTGAGACCTTATGTTCCCATGATTTATCAGACCCATGTTTGGCCATGTATTCATTTCTTAAGTTTTGCATCAATTCTTCATCATAATCAAAATCCTCATCCGGGACATTTTTTTTTTTGAACATGGACATGGTTTCACATGCCCTCTCAAGCCAATTCGAACAGGGAAGTGTAGCTCATCATCATCATCAACAACACAACGAGCCCTTGACTTTGTGGAAGGTTTAGGAATCTTAGGTTCAGATATGGGTTTATTGGACTCACATTTAAATAACTCGGATTTCTTATTATTTAAAAACCTGATTAAATTAAAGGTTGAGAAATATTTATTTTGGAATTTGAATTTACTGACGGATTTGATCGAGCCGACATGTTGGAGTTCAACAATTGACTCTACTTTGTGGTCGGTTGAACATGTGGCGCTTGTGCTAGTATATGGTTGAAAAGATTGATGTTGCGCCATTACCCTTAACTATAGTTATTGGTAAAGTGGTAAGCACTTGATCCTACAATTGGTATCAGAGCCAAGATCATGTGTTCGATTCCCATTTGTTGCAAGGATGGAGGGGGATTGTTGGGGTACAACAATTGCGAGAGACCTATCCGCCATTTGCAGTGTGATGTTGCTTGGTTTCGCCTCCCCAAGTCCTAATTTCCTGAAAACAGGTAGAGACATTAAATTTATACTAGCTCCAAGATCACATAAAGCTTTAAAAGAAGAATTATCAATAATACAAGGGATAGTAAAACTTCCTGGATCTTTCAATTTCAGTGGCAGCTTCTTTTGGAGGATTGCACAGCATTGGAGGTTATGGAAGAGTAGGCTTATACATTGGAAGAGTAGGCTTATACATTGGAGGTTTCACGAGTTGAGTGTCATGCTGCTCCTTTTCGACCTCTGTAGAGGTTTCAACTGACTTTGGAGTTTCTTCCTTTGGTGATTCATCACTATTCACAAATTCTGATTACCAACTTCATTGCCACTTCTCAATGTGATGGCATGACACTATTCTTTTGGATTTACCTCGGTATTGCTAGGAAATGTCCCCGGTTGTTGATGATTCATAGCATTTGCAAGTTGACCAATCGAGACCTCTAATGATTTCATTGTGGCACCCATATTGTTCATTTGAGTCTCTGTGATGCCCAGGAATTATGGTGTTAATCTCGATGTAGTAATGATCCTTAATGGATTGTAATTGTGGGAATTATGAATTAATTGCGGTATTGGGACCCCCGAGGATTTTAAATCCTGTATTTGGGGTCGTTGGGTCCAATGGTTGATATTGTATTCTCATCGTGGTGATAAACCTTGGAATTTGTTTTTTGTGGGATCTGGGGTCCGGGGTGCTTTGAGTTGGGGGCTGGTATTGGAAAATTGAGGCTTGAGAGATAATTATTGAAAACAGATGATTTTTATTGAATCATGATGTATTTGTGGAGGACTTGATATTTTGGAGCCTTGGTACTATATATACCAAGTGGACTCGGTGTTCAATCATTTTTGGATCTCTTTTTTTTCTCTCTCTCTCTCTCTCTCTCTCACCAACGTTCCCTTCCTCAAACCATTTCCCCTCTTTTCTCCTCCCATGGAAGAATCGAGCAAGGCTCAATCTCGGAGTGAGATTTCACGAAGATAATCAGGTATTGTTCTTCCCATCGTCCTTATCTTCGATTTGATAGTAGTTTGGTAGTGTTTGGTTGTGATTTATGTTAGGTTTGAGTTTTGAAAGTTGTAAAGATTTTGGGGTTTGAGAATTTAAGGGTTATCATGATGTTTATGTTGAGGATTAATGGTATATGGGGAGTTGGGTTTGTTTATTTGGGGGTTTTAAACCATAAAACGTCAATTTTGTGCCTTTACAGTGCTCGTCGATCGATCGGCAATCAGGGCCCGATCGATCGCGCTTATTTCCGAAAGTAGAAGGCGATGAACAGTGATTGGTGATCGATCGAGCGAGACTACCGATCGATCACGAGCGCGTGGCGATCGATCGGTAATTCTCGCCGATCGATCGAGCGCGGAGGATTTTTGGTGCCAACCTTTGCTGTGGCTCTCGATCGATTGAGGGCTTATGTCCAATCGATCGAGATGCCCTGTTTCATGGCACATTTTGGGCTGATGTTATGGAATCGATGCATGCTTCGCCCGGGGTATTTTAAGAGGGTTAATCGTCATTAATTGATGATATATTTGGGGATTGTAAATGTGCTTGGGTACGTGTTGCATGCTTGTAATTAATAGTGGATTAATAATTGTGTTTAGCACGTAATTCATCGGGTCACGGGACCAAGCCAAGGGTTGGTTCGGAGAATCATAAGGTACGTATAACGTACGAGCATAGCCTTTTATATTATTTCAATCGTGAAATGCATGGTTAATTGTATTTGCAATAATAGATATATATTGGGAATTATATGGTGCCGCTTTTGAGCAAGCAATGATTCGATGATATCGTTGTTAGCGAACATCAGTTATGACTCCGCCGCTGTTGAGCGTGCGTGAGATTAAAATGCCGCTATTGTAGAGCGAGCGATGAAATAGAACTATGAAACCATTAGTGAGATGTATGGAATATCTGTAATCATTGTTTAATGATTTGATTTTATTGATTATGGTATCGGTATATGGGAAACAGATTTGTTAATCAATGTAATGATTAACTGGCGTTTGGGAATTTGATGGTTTTGGTTATTTTGAGAACATGAACAACACAGGGGATCCCGGATGAGGATGATGTCATCCAAGGAGTGTCTTTTAATATTCATAGTCTTTACATTGTGTAAATTATGTGTGGGGGCTGTCTCTGTTGGGGTAGGTGTAGGTACATCGATGCCTTTCGAGTTGAGCTCGAATTGTTGATTGGATGTACTTTCAGGACTTAAGTGCCAGTGACAGTATCGTGTTGGGTACTTTATACATTAAATACACTTTCACTCTTTTGATGCTCGCATGTGAGCACTGTTATATGTGTATATGGGTTGTATAAAGAGCGTGGGCCCTTCTCTTTTCATTTATTGGTCGCATGCAATTATTTGAATTGCTAAATGAACTGAGAACATGTTAGTGTATTATAAGGGTGCATGATATGTATGTGGACTTGGTTGGGGGAAAGTGGACATTATGTGGAATAATGTAAGAAATTTTATTATTGGTATGTTATGCTATGGTAGCATGGTTTCTTTTCCCCTGAGTACATGATTGTATGCACTAAATACATGGGTTAATACACTAATAAAGGGTTAAGGGCACGGGTGCCCTTACATTAGTGGTATCAGAGCAGTGGTTTGCTCTTTGGGGCTGTTGATGGCCTAAGAACATATAAATGGGATAATTATATGTCATGACATTTATGAAACCGAATATAATCTGTTGATTATGATTATGAGTTGTGGTACATGGACAACCAAAGCATCAGCAAAAGGAATGTTGAGATGAATTTTCTTGAAAATTTCCAAGAACTTTGCAAATTGATCGTCTATTGCATTCTTCTTGAAAGCGTTGAGGATATGGAAGAGTAGGCTTATACATTGGAGGTTTCACGAGTTGAGTGTCATGCTGCTCCTTTTCGACCTCTGTAGAGGTTTCAACTGACTTTGGAGTTTCTTCCTTTGGTGATTCATCACTATTCACAAATTCTGATTACCAACTTCATTGCCACTTCTCAATGTGATGGCATGACACTATTCTTTTGGATTTACCTCGGTATTGCTAGGAAATGTCCCCGGTTGTTGATGATTCATAGCATTTGCAAGTTGACCAATCGAGACCTCTAATGATTTCATTGTGGCACCCATATTGTTCATTTGAGTCTCTGTGATGCCCGGGAATTATGGTGTTAATCTCGATGTAGTAATGATCCTTAATGGATTGTAATTGTGGGAATTATGAATTAATTGCGGTATTGGGACCCCCGAGGATTTTAAATCCTGTATTTGGGGTCGTTGGGTCCAATGGTTGATATTGTATTCTCATCGTGGTGATAAACCTTGGAATTTGTTTTTTGTGGGATCTGGGGTCCGGGGTGCTTTGAGTTGGGGGCTGGTATTGGAAAATTGAGGCTTGAGAGATAATTATTGAAAACAGATGATTTTTATTGAATCATGATGTATTTGTGGAGGACTTGATATTTTGGAGCCTTGGTACTATATATACCAAGTGGACTCGGTGTTCAATCATTTTTGGATCTCTTTTTCTCTCTCTCTCTCTCTCTCTCTCTCTCACCAACGTTCCCTTCCTCAAACCATTTCCCCTCTTTTCTCCTCCCATGGAAGAATCGAGCAAGGCTCAATCTTGGAGTGAGATTTCACGAAGATAATCAGGTATTGTTCTTCCCATCGTCCTTATCTTCGATTTGATAGTAGTTTGGTAGTGTTTGGTTGTGATTTATGTTAGGTTTGAGTTTTGAAAGTTTTAAAGATTTTGGGGTTTGAGAATTTAAGGGTTATCATGATGTTTATGTTGAGGATTAATGGTATATGGGGAGTTGGGTTTGTTTATTTGGGGGTTTTAAACCATAAAACGTCAATTTTGTGCCTTTACAGTGCTCATCGATCGATCGGCAATCAGGGCCCGATCGATCGCGCTTATTTCCGAAAGTAGAAGGCGATGAACAGTGATTGGTGATCGATCGAGCGAGACTACCGATCGATCACGAGCGCGTGGCGATCGATCGGTAATTCTCGCCGATCGATCGAGCGCGGAGGATTTTTGGTGCCAACCTTTGCTGTGGCTCTCGATCGATTGAGGGCTTATGTCCAATCGATCGAGATGCCCTGTTTCATGGCACATTTTGGGCTGATGTTATGGAATCGATGCATGCTTCGCCCGGGGTATTTTAAGAGGGTTAATCGTCATTAATTGATGATATATTTGGGGATTGTAAATGTGCTTGGGTACGTGTTGCATGCTTGTAATTAATAGTGGATTAATAATTGTGTTTAGCACGTAATTCATCGGGTCACGGGACCAAGCCAAGGGTTGGTTCGGAGAATCATAAGGTACGTATAACGTACGAGCATAGCCTTTTATATTATTTCAATCGTGAAATGCATGGTTAATTGTATTTGCAATAATAGATATATATTGGGAATTATATGGTGCCGCTTTTGAGCAAGCAATGATTCGATGATATCGTTGTTAGCGAACATCAGTTATGACTCCGCCGCTGTTGAGCGTGCGTGAGATTAAAATGCCGCTATTGTAGAGCGAGCGATGAAATAGAACTATGAAACCATTAGTGAGATGTATGGAATATCTGTAATCATTGTTTAATGATTTGATTTTATTGATTATGGTATCGGTATATGGGAAACAGATTTGTTAATCAATGTAATGATTAACTGGCGTTTGAGAATTTGATGGTTTCGGTTATTTTGAGAACATGAACAACACAGGGGATCCCGGATGAGGATGATGCCATCCAGGGAGTGTCTTTTAATATTCATAGTCTTTACATTGTGTAAATTATGTGTGGGGGCTGTCTCTGTTGGGGTAGGTGAATATGTACATCGATGGCTTTCGAGTTGAGCTCGAATTGTTGATTGGATGTACTTTCAGGACTTAAGTGCCAGTGACAGTATCGTGTTGGGTACTTTATACATTAAATACACATTCACTCTTTTGATGCTCGCATGTGAGCACTGTTATATGTGTATATGGGTTGTATAAAGAGCGTGGGCCCTTCTCTTTTCATTTATTGGTCGCATGCAATTATTTGAATTGCTAAATGAACTGAGAACATGTTAGTGTATTATAAGGGTGCATGATATGTATATGGACTTGGTTGGGGGAAAGTGGACATTATGTGGAATAATGTAAGAAATTTTATTATTGGTATGTTATGCTATGGTAGCATGGTTTCTTTTCCCCTAAGTACATGATTGTATGCACTAAATACATGGGTTAATACACTAATAAAGGGTTAAGGGCACGGGTGCCCTTACATTAGTGGTATCAGAGCAGTGGTTTGCTCTTTGGGGCTGTTGATGGCCTAAGAACATATAAATGGGATAATTATATGTCATGACATTTATGAAACCGAATATAATCTGTTGATTATGATTATGAGTTGTGGTACATGGACAACCAAGGGGAGTATTTTTAAATGCATTGGAATACAGGAAGTACTTTGTATTCATGGTTTATGCATTTATAATCATATTGTGGTGAATATGGATTATTATATGCTCATGGTTTGGGGTCGTTCCTATAGGTGCGTTTTGGCATGGAGGAATAAGGCTAGAGATGATGGGCACTAAACGGTACCATGTATTTTTTATACATATTGGATTATGCATTGTGGTTGCATATGTATTCGAGTGATGATTTTAATGCTTTGCCGCTGAATGTTGAAGCGATGGTAAATTCCGCATGTCACATTTGAAGCGAGGTGCAATAAAATACACCCATAGCGATGTATATTGGAATATGGATTATGCATTGTGGTTGCATATATTCGAGTGATGATTTTAATGATTTGCCGCTAAATGTTGAAGCGATGGTAAATTCCGCATGTCACATTTGAAGCGAGGTGCATTAAAATACACTCATAGTGATGTATATTGGGATATGGATTATGCATTGTGGTTGCAGGTATAGAATGGGTGGTTGGTGTATATCCCATGAGTCGTTGTTATGGACGAGTGATGATTTTAAATGCTTTGCCGCTGTCACTTGAAGCAATGATAGATTACTTGCCGCTATCATATCGTAGCGAGGAAAGAATATTTGCCGCCAAATATTGAAGCGAGGGTATTGCCGCATGTCACATTAGAGCAAGGTTATTCAATGCCGCTGATATGTCAAAGCGAGGGGTATTAGTGCCGCTATCATGACAAGCGAGGTGCATTAAAATACACTGCTATAACAAGGCTAGGGATTGGCTATTCTATTGGCGATGATCCATGGCGCCGGGTATCTATATAGCGATGGTTCATTCCACTATTCTATTGGCGATGGTTCATACCGCCGGGTATCTATATAGTGATGGTTCATTCCGCTATCTATTGGCCATGGTTCATGCCGCCGGGTATATATAGCGATGGTTCATTGGCTATTCTATTGGCGACGGTTCATGCCGCCGGGTATCTATATAGCGATGGTTCATTCCGCTAGTTCTATGACGATGGTTCATACCGCCGGATATATATGGTGATGGTTCATGCCGCAGGATGTATGTAACGATGTTTCATTCCGCTGACACTATAGTGATGTTTTATGCCGTTGGCTCTATGGCGAGGGATCATGCCGCTGATTTTATAGCGATGGGTTATGCCGCTATCTACGTAGCACGGGGTTGTGCCGCCCACGAGCTATGGGTGTTGATTGTGTACCGCTATTGGACGAGGGAGACAGGTATGCCTCTATCTTATTAGCGATGAGTTATGGTATATTGCTGTTTTGTTAGCATTATTGTCGACGTCATGTGTTGACATGTATCGTCACGTGGTTGACGATGATATTGTGGATGTCATGTATTGATATGGTTGAATATTACGTATTTTTATGCTATGATATGTATATGTTTTCGTGTTGATTCTTGGATTATTTTACGGTTTATGGTATATATTTCTATATTTCAGGAATCAATGTTGAAATGCATAAAAGTAGAGGAAATGAACCAAAAATGATGAAAATGGACCTAACCAAGCGAACGTGTCAAATCCGGGAAAGGAAGAAAAATTCAAAAGAAAATAAAATAAAAATAAAAAAACATCTCGATCGATCGAGACTCAATTCTCGATCGATCGAGGCTGGCAGAACATTGGCGATCGATCGAGCAGTCAGTCTTGATCGACCGGCCGGAGGAGTTTTCTGAAAAATAACTTCCTTGTAGAGTTTGTGTCCAACAAGGAAGTTCTTGATTCCCTTCCTCTATATATGTGGACGAAAATTTCAACCATAAGAAGACTTTTTAACCTAGGAATAACCTCCACACCTCCATACTCCATATCACCTTCATCCACCATCACCTTTTCATCCTAGGAATTGGAACAAGCCAACAAGAGAATCGAGGAGCACGATCGAGAAAGAAGCGAGGAAGGATCAAGAATCAACGAAGGAGTCGACTTGGGAGTTTGCTTTTACTTTTCTATTATTGTTTTGAATTATTATTGGATTTGTTGTGTTTTTGATGATTGAGAAATATCAATGACATAGTTTTTCCTATTGATGTTAAGATTGAATTCATACATCTTCTATGAGCATGTGTTATTGTTTTTAATGCTTTTGAAGGATTGATCGCCTTTGAATGATATTTTATTATAATTGAGATCGAGAGATGAAATTATAATACGATATAATAATTCATGCCGTGTGTTAAAGATTGAGATCGAGAGATAAAATCGCATACGAGTGATAGCTTTGGGTTGTTTAATATAAAGTTAGTGGTTTTCATAAAGCACATTCAACATTAAATTGTTAATTACGTGAACGAGAGTTACTAGTTACAATTTGATGTTAGACTTAATATAGCTCGAGAGAGTATATTGAATAAATTCGGAAAACCCGTCACCTTAGAGATGTATGAAGAAAAAAATTGTAAGAGTTGGGTTAGGTGAATATTTGTCTTGATAATTCTTTCTTGTGGATTTTTCTCGTGATCGTCGATTGTTTTGGTTGGATTAGATTAGTTTAATTATTGTAGGTTAAATATAGTTAAAAGAAATCTTATTTGGTAATTGCTTGTTAGTCCCTGTGGGTTCGACAATCCGTATCTTCCTATCCATACTAAAACTTGACACCGTGCACTTGCGGTCTAAAATCGCTAGATTGGAATTAATTGTTTAAAATAAAAGCGATCATGTATTGACATATACCGTCACGGGTTGACGATGTTATTATGGATGCCATGTATTGACATATACCGTCATGAGTTGACGATGATATTGTGGATGTCATGTATTGACATGTACCGTCACATGATGATGACATAGAGGGTGATCTATGTGGACGGATGTCGTCGTTACGGAAAAAATAAGAAATACAGTTAGGTATATGTATTTAGTCGTATGGTTTGAGTGCCAACGATGGGCACAGGGTAGTGTCTGGGTCACTGGTTGACGAGACCATTATACCAAGCAGGTTGCTCGATGAATTATTGGATGCGCGGTACCGGAAGTGTACCGCATCACATATTTGAGGTAAGTGTTTTACGAGTAGTGGTGCCCTTGGGTATACTCGTTGAGATGGCTTTCGGCCAAGTGACTGGTGGTAAGAGTAGTTATTGAGGAAACTACTTGTATTTATCGATGTGACGTATGGTAGACATGGTCACACCCACACATGGAGGTGTGGAATAAAATCCTAATGGAGTAGGATTGCTTTGTGGTTGAGTAAATGCACCGAGATGTCCGTTATGCACTTGTGTTAGAGAAATATTGGATGATAACCCAATACTCTAATCGATTTTACGGTATGGCGTAGCATGATGGAACGTATGATACGTTGGTAGGTTTGGTATAAACCTAAGGAGGCAGCGACTTGCTAGCCAGGTATTGTTGCAGTGCTATAGTGTGCTTGTGATAGCCATTATACTGCTCGTTGGAACCGAGTTTGGTGAATTGTATGATGATACGATGTGGGTTTATGGTGGACTCTTGTAGTCATTATGTGGCATGAGGTTTGAGTTAGGGAATACGTCACGTGGACGTTTATACGTCAAAAACTTTGAGGGACTTTTACTGGGACAGCTCAGTTTTGTTGGGAGTACCAACGTGAGTGTCAACAAGTCGTTGTTAGCTCTGGTTGAGCATCTTTGCATATGGAATGCAATGGGGAAACACAATTTGAGTTGTGAATATAGTTAGTGGCGTGACACTACTATGTTGATTGTATCTCTTGGATAGATTTAAATATACTGTCATGGAGACAACTGGTATCGATCGTGGGTTGATTGTGAATCAGCCATGGTAAACATTACTGGTGTTGGACTAAGTAATGGCTTTTTTTATTTTTCTAGAGACGTACGAGGAGACGTCTCCGGGGAAATGCTGGGGATTGTAGAGTACTATGGTATTAGTACAGAGCAGTGTTAGAACGAGTATACGTTGTGTATACAGATTTCGGATTGGTGATAGTTGCAAGGATGCACTATTCTGGATCGGTTGTGTATTTTATTGGTTCCGAGATATATTTTGATATAAATATATCCAGGTTTTCCAAATGGTGGTTCGAGGTTGGAGGGTCATGGGTTCATGACACTTTCCTTGCGAGGAAGGAGGTATTCATATACCTATTGGGAATCTTTAAGAGATTCGATGAGTCGGTTTGCGTGGTGTTGATGTTGGAATCACACCATTGGTCGTTGGTTCGTCAATCATCATCTCCGCTGGGCGAGAATAACTGAGGATTGACAGTAGTATTTTGGGTCTGGTGGGTATGATTAGTGATACCCAAGCCGAGTGCATTGAGTATGCATGTGGTGTCGGTGCTTAGGCATGTATACATGTGTGTGTATATGGATGCCAGCATTTTGTCGAGCATCAGATTAGTATGCGTGGATGGATGAATCTCGGGAGAGAGATTGTAGCACCTTGAGATTGGTAATCTCAATGGCACGATATATTCTGAAGAATGATCGTGAGGTCAGGTTGACTTCCTCTGAGGAGGGATTGTCGTAATTGGGATCATGGTATATCATTATTGGATAATTGATAGCCTCCTTGAGTTAGGATTGTTGAATCCTAGGGTAAACGAGGGATGGCTAGGTTCGGATTTGTTGAGTGTCGTTGTCGACACAGGTGGCGAGAATGCAATTGATTTTGTCTTGCATTTCACTATGGAAATTTGAGACCTTGTGGAGTCTCGATGGTGTATTTGGACCAAGATGTGATTTCTTGGAACACACGGATGTTGATATCTGTGGAGATGTGTTTTGTGTTGATCGGTGGCCGTGGGTTACCCGATCCGAGTTGCAAAGTGATGCAACTACTCCGTTGATGGAGATGAAATTTGGAGAGCGGAAACCGAGTTTAGTGTGAGTGCGCTGTTGTGTACTGGTGGTTTCCTTGGTAGCAATGTATGTCTAACATCGTGGGCTAAGTCGTAGAGATATCATGGGGGCGATATCTATGATTGGAATCACAAATAATTCGTTTGGATAGCGGTTAAGGTTGACTGGTTGCTTTTGGGTGGTTAGCATAGAGGCATGCTGGAGTCCTCTTGAGATTGTGATGGTTTGGGAGGTTTACTCCATTCCAGGAATTGGTGCAAGGTCGGTATCCTCGCAGTTGATGTGTCGTTCATGATATGTTCATGATTCGACGATATTGATCCGATTGGATTGTGTGGTTTTGGCAGTACATGGGGTACGCAAATTTCGAGGATGAAATTCCATTAGTGGGGGATAATTGTGATGCCCGATAATTATGGTGTTAATCCCGATGTAGTAATGATCCTTAATGGATTGTAATTGTGGCAATTATGAATTAATTGTGGTATTGGGACACCCAGGGATTTTAAATCCTGTATTTGGGGTTGTTGGGTCCAAGGGTTGAGATTGTATTCTCATCGTGGTTATAAACCTTGGAATTTGTTTTTTGGTGGGATCTGGGGTCCGGGTGCTTTGAGTTGGGGGCTGGTATTGGAAATTGAGGCTTGAGAGATAATTATTGAAAACAGATGATTTTTATTGAATCATGATGTAATTGTGGAGGACTTGGTATTTTGGAGCCTTGGTACTATATATACCAAGTGGACTCGGTGTTCAATCATTTTTGGATCTCTTCTCTCTCTCTCTCTCTCTCTCTCTCTCTCTCTCTCACCAACGTTCCCTTCCCCAAACCCATTTCCCCTCTTTTATCCTCCCATGGAAGAATCGAGCAAGGCTCGATCTCGGAGCGAGATTTCTCGAAGATATTCAGGTATTATTCTTCTCGTCGTCCTTATCTTCGATTTGATAGTAGTTTGGTAGTGTTTGGTTGTGATTTATGTTAGGTTTGTGGAAGTTTTAAAGATTTTGGGGTTTGAGAATTTAAGGGTTATTATGATGTTTCAGTTGAGGATTAATGGTATATGGGGAGTTGGGTTTGTTTATTTGGGGGTTTTAAACCATAAAACACCATTTTTGTGCCTTTACAGTGCTCGTCGATCGATCGGCAATCATTTGTGATGCCCGGGAATTATGATGTTAATCCCGACGTAGTAATGATCCTTAATGGATTGTAATTGTGGCAATTATGAATTATTGTGGTATTGGGACACCCGAGGATTTTAAATCCTGTATTTGGGGTCGTTGGGTCCAAGGGTTGAGATTGTATTATTATCGTGGTGATAAACCTTGGAATTTGTTTTTTGGAGGGATCTGGGGTCCGGGGTGCTTTGAGTTGGGGGCTGGTATTGGAAATTGAGGCTTGATAGATAATTATTGAAAACAGATGATTTTATTGAATCATGATGTATTTGTGGAGGACTTGGTATTTTGGAGCCTTGGTACTATATATACCAAGTGGACTCGATGTTCAATCATTTTTGGATCTCTTCTCTCTCTCTCTCTCTCTCACCAGCGTTCCCTTCCCCAAACCCATTTCCCATCTTTTCTCCTCCCATGGAATAATCGAGCAAGGCTAGATCTCGGAGAGAGATTTCTCGAAGATAATCAGGTATTATTCTTCCCCCCGTCCTTATCTTCGATTTGATAGTAGTTTGGTATTGTTTGGTTGTGAATTATGTTAGGTTTGAGTTTTGAAAGTTTTAAAGATTTTAGGGTTTGAGAATTTAAGGGTTATTATGATGTTTATGTTGAGGATTAATGGTATATGGGGAGTTTGGTTTGTCTATTTGGGGGTTTTAAACCATAAAACGCCATTTTTGTGCCTTTACAGTGCTCGCCGATCGATCGGCAATCATGGCCCGATCGATCGAGAGGCCATGTTTCATGGCACATTTTGGGTTGATGTTATGGAATCTATGCATGCTTCGCCTGGGGTATTTTAAGAGGGTTAATCGTCATTAATTGATGATATATATGGGTATTGTAAACGTGCTTGGGCATGTGGTTGCATGCTTGTAATTAATAGTGGATTATTAATTGTGTTTAGCACGTAATTCATCGGGTCACGGGACCAAGTCAAGGGTTGGTCGGAGAATCATAAGGTACGTATAACGTACGAGCATAGCCTTTTATATTATTGCAATTGTGAAATGCATGGTTAATTATATTTGCAATAAATGGATATATATTGGGAATTATATAGTGTCGCTTTTGAGCGAGCAATGATTGGATGATGCCGTTGTTGAGCGAACATCGGTTATGACGCTGCCGCTGTTGAGCGTGCGTGAGATTAAAATGTCGCTATTGTAAAGCGAGCGATGAAATAGAACTATTGAACCATCAGTGAGATGTATGGAATATCTGTAATCATTGTTTAATGATTTAATTTTATTGATTGTGGTATCGTTATATGGGAAACGGATTTGTTAATCAATGTAATGATTAACTAACATCTGTGAATTTGATGGTTTCGGTTATTTTGAGAACATGAACAACACAAGGGATCCCGGATGAGGATGATGCCATCCAGGGAGTGTCTTTTAATATTCATAGTCTTTACATTGTGTAAATTATGAATTGTATTATTGTGCTTATTGGATTGGTTGTATTGGTATGCTCACCCCGTGTGGGGGCTGTCTCTGTTGGGGTAGGTGAATAGGTACATCGATGGCTTTGGAGTTGAGCTCGAGCTGCAGGACTGAAGTGCCAGTGACAGTATCGTGTTGGGTACTTTATACATTAAATACACATTCACTCTTTTGATGCTCGCATGTGACCACTGTTATATGTGTATATGGGTTGTATAAAGGGCGTGGGCCCTTCTCTTTTCATTTATTGGTCGCATGCAATTATTTGTTGGATTGCTAAATGAACTGAGAATATGTTAGTGTATTATAAGGGTGCATGATATGTATGTGGATTTGGTTGGGGGAAAGTGGACATTATGCGGAATAATGTAAGAAATTTTATTATTGGTATGTTATGCTATGGTAGCATGGTTTCTTTTCCCCTGAGTACATGATTGTATGCACTAAATACATGGGTTAATACACTAATAAAGGGTTAAGGGCACGGGTTCCCTTACAGTCTCAATATTGTTCAGCCTCATCTCATTATGCTCAAACCTTTTGGAGGATTCAGTTACAAAAGTACCAACTAAATCTTCAAAAGAAGGCTTACATTCATTTTTCTGAGGTGTATATCCAGGAGGCAGGTTCAAAGCATTCTTGTTGTTGGCATAGGAAAAATTCTCATGATTTTGGTATCCAGGATGGTATTGATTAGGCATAGGATTACTTCGATAGTTATTTGGCTACCGGTTGTTCACGAATTGAGCTTGCTCTTGATTCGGATCCTCTACAGTTAATGACACAGCAGCAGCTGCGGCGGCAGACTCAATAGTAGGTGGAGTCTTTTGCTTGTTCATGAGTGTTACCTGCGTGGTAACAGCAGCCAATTGTGCAGATAATGCAGTAAATTGATCAACTTCGTACATCCCTGCTGGTTTTCGTACCAGTGCTCGCTCGGTTGGCCATTGGTAACTGTTGGCAGCCATTTGATCAAGTAATTCATATGCATCCTCGGTTGTCTTGAAGAAAAGAGTTCCTCCTGCTGCAACATCCAATATGATTCGAGTGGGACCGTTCAATCCATTGTAAAACAACTGGATTTGTACCCAGCTCTTGTAGTTATGTTGTGGGCACTTTCTGAGTAAGTCTTTGAAACGTTCCCATGATTCATATAGTTGTTCAGAATCATGCTGCTTAAAGGTGCTGATCTCGGTCCTTAACAAGGCTGACTTTGCTGGTGGAAAGAACTTTGCCATAAATTTGGATGCCATGTCATCCCATGTTGTGATACTATCAATTGGCAAAGATTGAAGCCAACTTCTTGCTTGATCTATAAGAGAGAATGAGAATAGGCGCAATCTGATGGTGTCCTCAATAACACCATGTATCTTCATAGTGTCTGCTATCTCAAGAAAGATTCTCAGATGGAGATTAGGATCACTCCACATAATTGGTTTTGCTGCACCATGTTGATCAATTCAGGTTGTTCACGAGCCGGATCGGACCGGATTCGGACCTGATCCGACCGGTCCCGGGCTCGACTTGGGTGGAACCGGACCAATCCGGTTCCGAACCGGATTGGTCCGGTTCCGGTTCCATGGCTCATTCCATGGAACAGATCTGGTTCGGAGCCCCGGATCCGAATTATCGGATTGGTCTGGGGTAAACCGGTTCCAATCGGAACCGGTTTGGCGATCGATCGCCATGTTCGGCTATCGATCGCCAATTGTTTCTGTTTCTTTTTTTAATCATACGGGTCTTGGCGATCGATCGCCAAGCCAAATTTTTTTAAGTTTTAAATTTTTTTTTTCAGATTTCGTGTTCAACCCAAATCGTAAAGGACAAATACATCATTTATTGAATATGAAAAACAACATAAAAGATACATCATTTGAAATTTATAATAAAAATACATTATTCATCATAATTTATAAGTATAGTCTTGGCCAATTCTTCTTCTTCTTCGGAACTTTTACTTGATAATGTAACATCGATTCTAACATTTTGTGCAAAGAATTCCATCGACTTACGGTGGAAAAAGAGTAAACCAAAGGTTCTGACTTGCACACGTATGTTTCCAATCACGCTTAATGCGTGACTGTCGTATCCATTGACAACATTTTTTAAGTTTGTCTATGCTACTACATTCAGCATCTTCATAACCATCTTTTAATGCTAAATTAGTTATATGGCATGCACATCTAACATGGAAAAAAACACATTAAGCATTGGTCGTAAATATATTTTAAGTTCACGCATTGCCGCGTTATTATTTGAAGCGTTGTCAAGTGTAATCGAACAAATTTTATCTGCAATTCCATAAAATCTACAAACATTAACAATAAATTTAGCAATTTGGGAACCAGTATGTGCAGATTTTAATTCATCCAGTGACAAATTCTTTTCTGCAAACACCAGTTATCATCAATCCAATGACATGTAATAACAAGAAAAAAAGTAGTGTGGCATTCGTCCAAATATCAGTAGTAAACTTAATCTGCAGTTAATAGAAGAAAGATGATCAACTAAAGTCTTACGGTAATCAAGAAACACATCCATAATATTTCTTTTCAAAGTATGCCTAGAAATATGTCTAAAACATGGTTGGATACCAGAAGAAAATTCAATAAAGCCAACTTTTTCAGAATATGAATGAATAATCTTTTGTTTATTTCCGGTGTTAAGATAAAATTAGTGCCAGACTGAGGATTAATTTGAAGTTGGGTTGGTTCTCTACCTAATGGTTGTAAAGTAACATCATCAAAATTATGTTTTTTAACTAGATGTTTCTTAAAAATTCCGGTACCGCCAGCGGAACCACTTGTTTTATAATTATATGTGGTTTTACATATTTTACAAATAACAACAGATTCGTTCGTACATGGTTTTGTATCGATGTCAAAATGATCCCATTGCTTCGTTTGGGACGGTTACTCGAACGACTCGAAGCGGCAGTAGTCGCGGATGACCTGCAGGGGGCCGAATGTTGGGGGGCCGCAGGTTCTGCAACGTGTTTCGCTTCTTCAACATCATAAACATTATCAAACTCGGCAAAAATATCATAATTGTCTTGGAATAAATGTGGATTTGAGGAACCACCACGACCACCACGACCAGTAGAAGAGGATGCCATCGTGTTAGAGGAAAATGAAAAAAATGAGATAATTGAATAAAAGATTAGGATTGTAAGAGTAAGAGAGTTGGAGATGAAAAATTGGAGAGGGAAAGTGAGGTATATATATAGAAGCAAATTTTTTTTTTATGAAACCGTTGCCCAACGGCTATTTTAGCCGTTGGGCAACGGCAGTGGCCAACGGCTACAATGCCGTTGGCACACATATTATTATTATTTTTTTAAATTCTTTTTCACCGATTTCGGTTCCGGTTCCGAAACCGGAACCGATGTAACCGGAACCGTCGGATTGGCGGTTCCGAATCCCGGGAACCGATTCGATCCGGGTATAACCCAGATCGGATTCCGGTTTATAACCGGACCAGCTGGTTGGTCCGGCCCAATAAGCACCCTGATGATGAATGCTGGCTTCAGTTCAAAATTGTTTGCATTGATGGTCTGGGGAGCAATACCGGAGTAGTTATTATTGATCACTGGTTTAAAGTGATCTCTAATAGTTACTAGAACAGCTTCGGCTTCATGATTTTCAGCAGCCATTTGACTCAACTTGTCCATTCTTGATTTACGTAGTCGTCGAGCAGTTATTTTGATTTTGGAATCAAATAAAAGCAATTCAGGCCTAGTATATCATCGCATACACTGCAAAGATCAAGAAACAAAAAAAAAATATATCTCAAGTACTAAATAAAATAAAAGTTCTAAATCAAACTAAGGTTACTTGGCACAATATTAGAATTGAACTATATTATTCAATCCCCGGCAACGGCGCCAAAAACTTGTTGTGTGCAAAACCTATCGCAAGCGTACGATGTCAAATTTTGGTATATGGATATGAATACGGATATCGAACCCACGAGGATTGGTCTATAATATTTAATTAAATACTTGTGCTAGATGTTCTTAATCCTATTTAGAAAAAAAACGAGTAGTGTTGTTGGTTGTCAAATAACGTAAATCATTAACTAGCAGTTGCAACAATTCAAGAGAATTAATTATGAGAAGGATTCTAGAGGTCTGATTTCACTTTATTATCAACTTTGTTTCTTATGATCAATTACAATATTATAGATTTATCTAGTTTGTTAGCCAAGAATTCTTAAGTGTTTCCTACTCCCTTTCCCAAGTGATAGTAGAAACTATCATTCAATACCAACCTTGATATGCATATCTAAGATTAAATATTAAACAATATTGATTGCACAATAATTCTTTCAAAGGCTTCAATGGAGTTATACGTATGTCAACGATATAAACATCCACGATGTGTTTTCCTATATCCTGTTCACAATCCCCTCTCCCGAGTGATAGATAACAAACAAATATTATAATTAAATCAATGGCCAGTCAATTAATTGCATTCAAAGCAAGAAAACACAAATAAACCATGTGATAAATCCTAATATGTAAATCAATCAAACCAAAACATTATATCCAATCAAGCTTATTCTTTCCCCTAGAAAGAAGGGATTAGTTCGTCCTAGAATTCATAAAACACATTGACATGTTTGAGAAATTCATAAACGAACGAAAGTAAGAGAAACAAAACGATATGAAAGCAATTTTTTCCCCAGATGAAAGCCTCCTTCGTTTTGTGATGAAATCCTTGCCCTTGGAATCCTAGTAGCATCCTCAATGTGTCTTGCCCTTGAAAGAGTGTCAAAAGTCCCCTAAAAGATTAGGGTAGCCGCCTCTTATACTTTGGGTCCGCTAAGTTTAATTGGGCGTTAATTACGCAGCGATCGATCGCCTCTTTCATAGCGATCGGTCGCTGCGTTTTTTTTTTCCAGAAATTTTGTTTTGGCGATCGATCGCCTCTTTCATAGAGATCGATCGCCACATCGCAAGAATTGTTTCCCAACACACTGTCTACAGAGATCGATCGCTTCTTCCTCACGGATCGGTCGCTGCCCCCCCTTTTTTATATATATAGATCGAACTGTAATTATAGAGACTGATCTCTACTCCAAATCTTCTTTTGGATCATCTTTTCATCATTCCTTTGATTTGCCTTCACATTGTTCCACAATTTTCTTGTTATTCTCTGCAATTTTCATCATCTTATCATTCATCCTTACTTGGATACCTGTAAACACAAAAACAGACACAAAACGCATAATTCTGATAGAAAAACCAGCATCAATCCAAAAGAAACGAAAGAAATAATAAGTACAAAAATGCACTTATCAGGAGGCAACAAAAGATGCTCTTTTACTTGACAACACTGAGTTTGACAAGATTCTTAACCAAGTAGGCTCCTACAGTTGAAGAGGGAGAGACTGACACTCAAAAGAGGGCAGCACTTGACACATGGAATCAAAGTGACTTCCTATGCAAGAACTATATTCTAAATGGGTTAGACAATAAATTATATAATGTTTATTATCTTGTGAAAACAACAAAGGAACTATGTGCATCGCTGGAAAAGAAGTACAAAACCGAGGATGGCGGCATGAAGAAATTCGTAGTTGGATAGTTCCTGGATTTCAAGGTGGTTGATACCAAGCCTGTGATGGCGCAAGTGCAAGATCTACAAGTGATCTTGCATGACATTCATGCGGAGGGAATGAGTCTAAGTGATTCATTCCAAATCGCCGCTATGATTGAAAAATTACCTCCTACGTGAAAGGACTTCAAGAACTATTTGAACCACAAACGAAAGGAGATGGGTCTTGAAGATCTTGTGAGTCTAAGTGATTCATTCCAACTGCATTCTAAACAAAATACCACACAAAAATAAGGATGAAACTCCTTATGAGTTATGGAAAGACCACAAACCTTCCTACAAATACTTGAAAGTGTGGGAGTGCTTGGCTAAGGTAGAAGTACCAAAACCAAAGCAAGTGAAAATTGAGCCTAAAACATTAGATTGTGTATTTATTGGTTATGCTAACAATAGTAGTGCATATCGATTTTTAGTACATAAATCTAAAAATAAGTGATGTGCTTGAAGGTACAATCATGGAATCAAGAAATATGGTATTTTTTTATGAAATATTTCCCTACAAACAAACAATGAAATATGTCATGAGAAAGAGACGTTTAAAGAAGCTATCGATGACTCAAAAGATTGAAGAGCCATGACGTAGTAAGAGGACCAAAGTGACTGAGGCTTATGGTCCTGACTTCATGACATATATGTTGGACAATGAACCAAGATCGGATGTGGGGTCTTCGTTACTTAATCCTTTATATCACATTCATTACACAAGTATAAATTAGGAGTAAGTAATACTACACACTGATTAAGTGTTGTAATGTGTCAGTTATTACATAATTTACAAAATCGTGACATAAGATACATCACATGTACAGATAAACAACCTAATATGTTCAAATCATAATCAGTGGTTCAGCTCGCAGCAGAAGTTGACTCACAACCCCATCCTCCCACGTCTATGAGTCCCTGCAGAAACAACCACACAACATGAGTATTGATAGACAACTATTATCAATAATAAGGCACAACTATTATCAATAATAAGGCACAATACGATAAATACACATTGAAAGATCTCAACTGTGATTCTTCTGTATCATGCACCACAAAATGCAAATATGTCCTGACATGTCTCATTCACCATCCTGTTATAACGGGACACATATGCCTCTCAAGTGTCTCAGCCTTCACGTCCCATATTAGCAGCACACATCATATTTCCATCCTCACACGTTATAACAGCCAAAGCAAATATGCCCAACAGTAGCATACCTCTCATGGCATCAACTAGATGCCTCAACAACATGAATGCACACCAATATGATTCCAACATTCATATATCGCAATCTCAACATATAGAAGTAACATCACATCAATCAGAAATCAATACTCGTACGTCAACACGTACCTGTCGTGCGATACAAAATATATAAGTTCAGGCGTCAATAGTTAA
Organism: Haberlea rhodopensis; assembly: GCA_907163345.1. NCBI lineage: Eukaryota > Viridiplantae > Streptophyta > Magnoliopsida > Lamiales > Gesneriaceae > Haberlea > Haberlea rhodopensis. The sequence goes on from CAJQUN010000192.1 coordinate 318,541, forward strand.
CTGCCTCTTTGTATTATCCCTTGTGCTGATGCTACATGAATACCAACACTGTATCATGTCAAAATAAGCTTCAATATCAAATTCTATCTAACATTTTGTAACATATAAACCCTAGCGATCGATCGCTTTTTTTACCGACCGATCCCCAACTTTTTTTGTCTCACCGCGATCGACCGCCACTATCTCTCGATCGACCGCCAATGTTCTGTTCACTCGCGATCGATCACCATGTTTCAACGATCGATCGCCAAGCCCTTTCATAGCCTTATACTCTGTTTCGGCAATCGATCTCCATATGGTTCGCGATCGATCGCAGATGTCTGAAAATTTCAGAACATGGCGATTTTGAAGTTTATCCCCATGGTTCTCATCCTATACTTCAAATCACCTTACCAACACTTCATACAAGCAATACTACAGCATGCTATGAACATCTTTGCATCTTATTTCAAGTTATGTTACTTAATTCCATGCATACCAAATCAAGAAACATCAAGTTTTCACTACCATGCTCAAGTGATTCAAGTATGTAGCATACACATCATATGTGAAGAAACACCTTACCCAATAGCTTTGATTTCACTTCTTAACCAAGTGAGAGCTTGATTTCCAATCTGAAGTTCAAGTAAAAGAGCACAAGCTTAAGCAAGGGTTTGAGAAAGAGTGATGTAGAGAGTTGCTAGGTGAAGAATGGTGTGGTATGTTTTTAATTCTGATTTGTGTGCATATATAGTACCCTCCACATCAAATTCAGATGCACTTCCTCTCAAATGCATGTGAAATGCATGGCAAAGTAGTATCCTACTATGTGTAACTCGTGCTATTCCTACACACCTCATGCATATAAAGTCTCTTGTCCAACATAACACAAGACACGTACAAATATGTCAAGCCCACATATATGTCTATGGTCTCAACTCCACATATGCAAGTTCTTATCATACTTTTCATCTACTTATCACACTCGGTTCCACCCGAACCCGAGTTCACACCAGACAGTAATTAGTTCATCATTACGCCATAATCACATCAAACATGTTTAATCTCGTCTCAACATAAACGCTGAAGCCGTTATTCTGTTTGTTACTACATTCTTGAGATACACTTTGCTAGAGAAAATTCAACAACAATGTTCTCGTATTTGATGATGACAAAAGTTGCACGAGCTTTTAGGGCTGAAGAATATGCGTATGGTTTTAGACTTTTAGATCTCGAGGTTCGTTTTCTTCAAAAGAAGTAAAGGCAACTACAATGCAGGCAACTAAGAGAAGATCCACCATGTGTCATCTTTATTGATGAGGAGGAAGAAATCGACTGGAGCCGATGATACTATAGTTGAGGAAGATGAAGAGGGATTTGATGATTTAGATAGTTGAAGTTCTCTCTTTAACTTTAGGCTATTGACTTACTAATAAATTTTTTATTTATATTATTATTTAATATTTTGTGAACATATATTTTGTTCATGTAATGTTTTAATAAAATTCACTTTAAATATGTGAATTCTAAAAACGTTATGCTCTAGCGCATCTTTTTTTTTTTTTTTTTTAATGGGGTGCGGGGAATGAGTTTCGAAACCAAGACTCGGGCTGCTTTTTATTTCGATAAGTCACCTCAGGCTTCATGATACTTGTGCACCTTGCACCTTAAATAACTATGGGCTAGATTTAATGTTTTTTGGGCCATGGGTACTGTTCTTAAACCTTAAGGGTGCGTTTGGTTTATGGGATGAGAAAATTATTCTTAGGATTAATTTTCTCATCTCATGTTTGGTTCAATTTTTTAAAAAAATAATCCCACCATCTTCATCTCATTCTAATCCCAATTTTCAACAAAATTACCTATATATCATTCCCACCTTTTTTTACTACTATAAAATTTAAAATTTTCGCCAAAAAGTACAATTTATTTCATACAACTTTATTATTACAAATTATATTTATAATATTTTATTTTATTATTATTATTATTATTATATATATTATTATTTTATTATTATACGATTATCATTATAATATATATATATTATGATTATTATATTTAGATTATTACTATATATATATATATTATTAATGTTATTATTTATATATTATATATATATACTATTATTATTATATTTTATGATTATTATATGATTATATATATATATATATATATGTATGTATTATATAATATTATTATTAATGTTATTATTTATATTATATATATATACATATATTATTATTATTATTATTCTTTTATAATAAAAATTATTTTTATATATATATATATTAGATAATATTATTAGGAGAGAGGATTATAGATATAGATAGATTAAGAATATATATAGATTAATATATATATTATAATATCTATAGATATATATATATATTACTATATATATATATATTGTGATTTTATTCTCTATAGATATAGATTAGAATATATATATATATTACTATTATTATATATATATATATACACATATATTACTATTATTATTATATATATTATATTATTATTATTATATGATTATTCTAATATATATATATGTATATATTATTTTTGTTATATATATTATTTATTTTATTTACTTATTTTTAATTATTACTATTTTTATAAATATGATTATTTTATTATTATTATTATGTTTTATTAATAATTATTATTATATAATAATATAATAATATAAAATTATTATTATAATAACAAGGGCATTTTAGACATTATACCAAATAATAAACTTTATCAACCATTTATCCTCAAATCAAACACCATATAACTTACCACATATTATTTTTACAATCATTTCATAATTTTTAATCTTTACATTATTTATCCCATCCTTCAAACCAAATAGTACCTTAAAGATACCGTTGGATGCTATAGATAATACATGATAAATGGGGATGAATAGTTAAAACTTATAGCATACCCTAAATTCATCAAATATACCAAATATTGAGGGTTGCAACCGAGGTACGTATAGATTGTATTGCAGATTGATCTCAGTTTGAACGCAGGATAAAAAAATATTGCCAGACACATAGTACAAAACTTAAAAAATGTTAATCATGTATATAAAAAAACAGAGAACTATTTATCAAGAAATATATAAAGAATATGGGAGACTTACGAACAGGTTCAAATGCAAAACATTAATTTGATCTAGAAAAAAAATCAATTCACTTAGGTCCATTTCCTGATAAAAGGACAATAAAAACCATCGCGGGTTACTGTAGCACGGTGCACTTTTTAGGTGCACCGGTTACTGTATAACATGCACCTGTTACTATGGAGTGTCTTGTGATTTTGAATTTTTACGTGCACTCCAATTTTTTGCTTGCATCTTTGAATTGTGTACATGCATCTTTAAGAAATTTAAATATTCATTTTTGGGTGCACCACATTTTTTTTACTTTGCATTTGAAATTCAAAATTATTCTGATTAAAGGACAAATAATAGCCCTACATGTACCGATACACTTGAGCAAGTGCATGCTAGAGGTGTTCATTCGGTTCGGTTTGAAACGAACTAAAATTTAGGTTAGCCAAAATTTCGGTTTTGAAATTTCAAAATCGAAAACTAAATGAAATTGTTCGGTTTCGATTTTAACCGAACATTTTCGGTTCGAATCGTAATTTTTTTCCTGAATTTGTTTTTTTTTTGAAATTGTATTATTAATTGATGAAAATTCAATGTAAATACAAATACTAGTACATCATACATTGGATTCAAATGAATTTTGAACCTTTGACCTTTTAGTTTTAAACTTCTAATATTATTTTGAAGCTATTTAGTACAAAAAACCGAGTTTAAATGAAACAACAAAATAAATTATATTATAATTGAAACAAGTTGTTAAGTTACGAGCTCTTATTAATACAATCAGGAGCGAAATCATTAAAAATATATTTAAATCATAAAAAAAAATTCACTTTTTTTTTAAAAATTTGGGTTTTCGGTTCGGTTAACCCGACCCTATAACCTAAATCCGAACCGAAAACAGATATTTTTTTCAAAACCGAAAACTGAACAGAAAAATTTCGGTTCGGTTTGAACTGAAATTTTTCGGTTCGGCCAGGTTCGATCGGTTAACCTAATCGATGAACAATCCTAACTGATGCACTTGTAACAAATTGCAAGGGTGTACCAATGCACTTGCTACAAGTACACCTGTGCACGAGGTGCACTTGCAGCAATTGCAAGGATGCACCCAGTGCACTTGCTACAAGTGCACCTATGAACTTGCAAGTGTACTTGTAGCAATTGCAAGGGTGCAAACCCGATGCACATGCTACAAGTACACATCATTTTCATCAAACCCGATGCACGCATTTGAGACGAAGTGAAAAAGAAATCAGTAAATGTACACAATAATTTACAACCCATGTTTGAAACAACAAACTAAGATTCCAAAATTCCATTCAAACAATTTATCAAACATGTCATGAGCGATGCACGTCCTCTTGAGTGTTGCATGTAAGAAATCCTTCAAATCTTTTGCATAACAATTGAATCTCTGCATGATGTTTACCCATTTATGCATAATAAAATCGAAAGAAATAACCTGCAGAAATGGGGCATAGATCCGGAGGTAGAAAAGAAGATGAACTGTTTGATGGTGCAAGGAAGAGGGTTTGCAGGAAAGGGTTTCGTGCAAGGAAGAAGGAAGGGGCCGAGCGTTGCCGGAAAGAGAGAAGGCTCGCGGCCGTGGCTTCCATGAAGGAAGAGGCTTGAGTTTGATGGTAAGGTGAGGAATATGAAGTTTGGGAGATTGACGGGTGGGACGATGAATTTTAGGGTTATGGTTGTTTGAGGGGGTATTTAATACAACAAAAGATCTAATAGATTAAAGTTTTAAAAAAATGGACCTATGTGAATAATTTTTCTAGTAATGAACAAATTTTTTAGACATGTGAAATGTTATTATTTGTTGTTTTTTGCTCAAATTTAGTTGAATAATAGTCTTGTGGTACAAGATAATTGTCCCAAAAATATTTATGGGAATGTATATGTTTAGGGGCACTTTGGCCTTCTCATATATTCTGAGAACTTATTCACCAAAAGCTGCCTGTCTTTAACGCCGAGAATTATCTTATAGCCGGACCTCCGATTGCGCGGAAGAGAATCTTATGGAATCCGTGCGCGCGGCGGTGTTCAAAAGCTCGGTGTCTTTGGATGGCGAATCCTCCAAAATCGAGGGCTACGATTTCAATAATGGCGTGAACTATCACGCATTGCTCAAATCCATGGCTTCCACGGGCTTCCAAGCTTCTAATCTCGGTGACGCCATCCAAGTTGTCAACGAAATGGTTTGTTTATTCTCCCTTTTTTGTAAAAAAAAAAAAAACATTACTTTATCCGATTTTAATTGGGAAATTGTTATCTTTCGTTGTATTGCGAAAGGCTGGGTGTATTAGCAGTCAACATGGTTGGAGCACCATCACTTAGAGAGCAAATAAAATAAACCTTTGCGTCGTGTCAAAGTTATATATGAACTCGTTAATCCTTAGAATTATGTTGAATTATGCTTCAGCTTAGTTATTGTTATTTTGATTGTGGTTGAAGTTAGATTGGAGGCTCTCGGATGAGAGTCCAACTGAGGATTGCAGCGAAGAAGAAAAAAGCATGGCTTATAGAGAATCTGTGAAGTGTAAGGTGTTTCTTGGTTTTACATCAAATCTCATTTCATCTGGCGTTCGGGATATAATTCGATATCTTCTTCAGCATTCCATGGTGAGTGACATTAAAAACATAATAGTTTTCTTGATGGTTTGCATGAATTTTGGTAGAACGTTTGATCTTAGAGGCGTATCTCAGCTTACCTATGTGTTGATTCCCTTTTTGTTATTCTCACTGTAATTCAGAGGCTGGAAATTAGGTTATGAATCGTTTAGTAAATGAACTCTGTTTCATGTCTCTCCAAGTATGTTACACCTGTTTCATAATTGCCTCTCAGTAGGGATGAATGGAAACTGGACCTTTTTTATTTTAAAAATTGAGTTACCACCACAAAATCGATGGAGGCGGGACTTTGTGGTGATTGTGTGACTGTTTTTTTAGCAGTGTTTCTTCCTTAAACATTGGTAAATCACAAATGTCTCTACCAAATTCTGTGACAAACAGTTTCGTATAATTTGATATCACCTGAATTTCTTGAAATGTGGGTCACTCAAAAGTTTGATCAGTGACTTGAGCAACATGCTGGTGTAAGATTATTCAATGTGTCTGCAGGTTGATGTAGTGGTGACTACGGCTGGTGGCATAGAGGAGGACCTTGTGAAGTGCCTTTCTCCCACGTACAGAGGTGACTTTGATCTGCCTGGAGCAGTTCTTCGTTCGAAAGGCTTGAATCGCATTGGTAATTTGTTGGTTCCTAATGACAACTACTGTAAGTTTGAGGATTGGATTATTCCAATTTTCGATCAGATGTTACATGAACAAAATTTGCAGGTATTCATTAATCAATTACTTTCATGTTTCACATTGTATTTTTCACTTGCCAAAAAATAATTCAGTAACTATGTTTAAGCTTCTTGGATGATTAGATTCCTTGATATGGTCCAAATGGACAACGTACTTTATACTGAAACTTAGTGTAGGCTGAACTTTCTTACACTGATTTTACTTGTATTAGGAATTCAGTATTTATTTGATTAAGCTAGTTATGGCTACAGTTGTTACTTGCAGTAGCCTTACTAGCTTATCAACGTGTTATATGATTTTTTTATGAAAAAAGAGTGCATTGTTCAGCACAATCCACCACACTTTTTGTCTGACTGAGCGTTGCTTCAGCCTCTTATTATATTTTAATTTTTCTCATGTTATACAACCCAAATATGACCTATGTATTAGTTTTCTAACCATCTTCCATGTATTTTTTCAGAATGTACTTTGGACGCCATCTAAAGTGATTGCTCGGCTGGGTAAAGAAATCAATGACGAGAGCTCATACTTGTATTGGGCATACAAGGTAGTGCTTCATCTAATATTTTTTAAGGACATTCATGATATATTATCTCATTTTCAAAAATACGTAAAAGTAATTCGGGACGGCAAATGTTTGTTTTGAGAAAATGAGTTTTTTGAAAATATATTGGAAAGAAAGTGCGTTTGGTTTGGTTTGCTATAGGAAAACAAAATTTTACTTTAGCATTAAAATCTTCTGAGTTTCTATCTGGAAATTGATGTTTTAATATTATGTGAAAATTTTAAAATTTATCGTATTGTGGTATAATATAACTATAATAATAGAGTATTTTTTGGGAAAAATGGAAGTTCGAATTAAAAATAATGATTCTGGTAGGATATGTGAAACTGAGTTTATTAAAAATGAAATGAAAACGAGATAATAGTTTTGTTTTTGTTTTTGAAGATGGGAAATTAGTTTTAAAAGAAAAACCAGAAATGGATTTGAGACTTTTGCTTTTCAATTGTAATGCATAATTTGATGCCAGTTAAAAGTGGCACACTTAGGTATCAACAGAGGGGTCTATATTATTCTGTGGAAGCTGAAATGATTTGTTAGATTGTATGTTGTGACTTCACATTTTTTAGAATAATTTAGTTAACTCTTCTCTGATTTCTTATTATATATTTCCTTTTAAAATCTTCACTATGCCATTTTTAGACTTTTGCCCATATGCCTTCGTGTTTATTATTAAAGTTCAGTTAAGAAGTTAAGGTAAATAAGGTTTGGTTTCTTCTTTATATTCCAATTCACATCGATAACATTTTGGGGAAATCATTGCATTACAATCAGCAAATCTAAAGCTAATCGTTTAACATCTGCTTATTAGCTCCTTTTCCCTGGTAATCATAATCACATATTTGATACCAGGTTTTGGGGCTTCATTCTAAATTACTTTGGGAGTTGAAATCATCCCCATTTTATTGCTGCAAAATTGTTGTTTCACATGTTTATCAAATATACTGTCATATTTTAAGAATTAGAATGAAACAAATAAGTAGCTCAGGCATCCTATTTGACTCAAATCTATAATATTGCATTTTCAGAAACACTCTGCTCTGTGAGTCGGCTGATTAGTTGGTAAAGTTAAAGGTTAAGAGGGGACTAGAGGGCTAACTTGTTGAGTTTGGGTTTCTGGCAAATCGGGTTGTGGATTTGTCTTGGTGTGTGGGGGGGGGGAGGTGAATAGTGGGTTTTGTCTAAAACCCACCCTGTTCCAATCCACGTGGATAGAGCAGTAACTAATCGATGGGGGAACTGCACGAGTTATCATATTTTTCTGTTATATTTTGTTGTTGACTTCTTTATATTTTCAACAGCGATAAGTGTGTGAATTCTATAATTTTTTGGCCTTTTTCTCTTGCTACAGAACAATATTCCAGTTTTCTGCCCGGGTTTAACAGACGGTTCCTTGGGCGATATGTTATACTTCCACTCGTTTAAGAGTGACCCTGGTCTGGTGGTAGACATTGTTCAAGGTGGGAAAATTTTCTTAATAATTTTGTTCCAAAATATTTTCTAGGTTAAGGGTGTGGCTTGGTGTATAAACAGATATTAGGGCCATGAACGGTGAGGCTGTCCGTGCTGGTCTTAGGAAAACCGGGATTATAGTTCTTGGAGGAGGGTTGCCTAAGCATCATATTTGCAATGCAAACATGATGCGCAATGGCGCTGACTTCGCTGTCTTTATCAACACCGCACAAGAATATGATGGAAGTGATTCAGGTGCCCGTCCAGATGAAGCAGTGTCCTGGGGAAAAATTCGAGGATCTGCCAAAACCGTGAAGGTTTAATATTTTCCATTTTGATTAATGGGATTAAATTACATTCCTTGGTTACTTAATTGTCTCGCAGTGGACTCATCAGTTTTTGCATTGGCATTCTACTGGTGGAATTGCGTTAATACATATTATTTGTAGCAGGCTATAATCCTTGTTGGATTTGCAGGTGCATTGTGATGCAACCATTGCCTTCCCTCTCCTAGTGGCAGAAACTTTTGCAGCAAAGCCAAAGAGATCCGTAGAGACAAGTTCGTAGACTACTATTGCAACCAGATATCGAAAGCCCGACACTTTTCGATGTTTTCATGGTAATTTGCAGAAATGGGTTTTTGAGCATCAGCAATACTGAAGACGGACTTGGACAAATCAGATAAAGGGAGGTTACATTAGATTATGACAGAACCAGACAGCATTGTCATTTTCTTGTAGGGAATTTGTAATTTAATCTTGTAAGTACTGGTCTAGCAACACATTTGGTCACTAAGTAGTACTCATCTTTCTATTTTCCCCCTATTATAACATTGCCAGAATAGTGAAATCCTGTTTTAGTAGTTGATACGCGCAAGTTAATGTATTTTTGGGGGTTGTAATTTTTTTTTAAAAGGAAATTTCAATTTTGTGTGGTATATAAAGACTATTCTTCTGCTAAATTATTTGATTTGTTCTCATGTTCAACTTCTATCGATTTTCTTATCAAACACAACACTTGAAACAATAACTGTACTGATATTCTATCTTTTTTGGGGAATGTAGAGTTTGAAGTTTAAAATAACACTGAATATTCCTTCTTTTTTTAAAATTTTAGTTTTTACAAGTTTATCGTTATTATTTATTTATGACATTTAAGTTTATTGTTTTCCTTCATTTTTGTCATTCAGTTTTTCTCTGAATGCTACATGTTTTAACCGAGTACAAAAAATATAGCCAAAAAAAAAAATGTAAGGATATGAAAAATTATACAACCCAACGAGATTTTCAAAACTTTATAGAAGATCAATGCCATACATAAACTGTTGGATCAGTGACCATATTTTTCAATGTACCACTTTTTTACGTGGGATCTAATGTATTACTAAATTTGGGTCATTGATCCACCTAACGGGCAGTATCTAATGGGATAGCCAAGAAGTAACCTATAAGAATAAACATACACCCTTTGATGAACCGTTAGGATGACACTGAATTTTCCCGTCCAAAGTATGTGTACAAGAGTCCATTACAAAGAGCTAATAAAGCAAAACGCAATTCAATAGTTCAATAATCTTACGGATATAAAGAAAATGAGACATTTCATTTTGTGAGATATGAATATATTAATTCTATTTATTAAAAAATTTCATAACAAAAATATACAGTACACATACATCGCTTGCCGTTTGTTCATCAGTAACAACGAGTTCCACTGGTGTATAATATAACTTATACCAAGTCCGTGATCTCTTTCCCTCGGAAGTTGAAGATCCCAGCTCTAAACAAATGCAAAATTTGGTATACTGTTCAGAGACAGTCTGAGTATATGCACAGAAGAAAGCTCAAATCACGTTTCTCATTTCATGCCTCGGTATATATCTGCCTTACCAAGTGAGACAAGTGCATCTTTCATAGGTTTTCGATCGAAGCAAGCAAAAAACTCTTTGTTCCCGTCAGCTCCCTTTAAGGGAGACTCGATCCAACCTCTGCACTCGAATCCGAGCTTTTGTACGCCATTTATAATCTTTTCAAGAACCTAACTGTTCCAAAAATAGAGTTCAGTGGTTGTTTCACAAGAAAGTAAAAAGAAAACACAACTGTTTCCTCTCACCTATGCCTTATGGCAATGTCCTTTCCATTTGAGAGAGATATCGACTTCCGAATCAGTTCAGATGTTGATGAAAGCCGTGAGGTATGACAAGATGGATCATCAATAAAGCAAAGCTTCCAAGATTTGATGTACAATGAACAACAAAAAATGCATGGAAACAATCTAAAAAGTTCGGTAAAGTCTGTGGATTCTTCGCACAAGTTTGACTCATGCGACTAGAATAATGTAAGAAAGTTCACATCTCAGCCAACATCAAGGTTTAAAATTGTAAGGACAAATTGGATCATATTGAAATCCAAATGGAAAACAATCCCACCACCTCCCACGTGAAAGACAGTTGAAATTTAGACTTAGATCCAACAAGCGGAAGCTTAAATTGGTGTGAATGTGGATAAAAACTCTAAAGATATGTTCTTTCAATATTATACACAGCATTTGGAGCATCCAATTAACCTAGCCCATCTATCAAAAGTGACCAATAGTGCCAAAAGTAAAACTCAAAACATTTTTATTAGTGAAATTATTGTGCCGCCATCCTTCATTACACTGATAACAGCAGGCATGACCTGAAAATTTGCAGAAACAAGAAATAAATACAATAAAATAAAATATCTGTATGCAAAAAGAAGCATACGTTGTGAAAAAACAACTCAGGTGGAAAACAATACAGGAAATAAATATAACTGGATTAAAGGAAATCGTACCATCAGTAAAGGAATAAAGGAAAGGTCCAAAGTAACCAGATCAACCTTCTGCGGCAGTTCAGTAAGATATCACAAATTTGTCCTTTCTAGAACACACACGTCCATCTCTGCGTATTTTGTCAGCCATCTAAAGAAATAGTGATCCTTTGCATGGTTGGGCTTTCATCACATTGGTTGCATATGAAAACCTCTTTGTTTAGTAAATTGTTTTACTTGAAATTTTTTTGAGATTCAAGCTTGACTTAAACAAAGATGTGATGAGAACCTTAATGTGTTTACCAAAATGATTCAAGATATTAAGTTAATTGGAGATATGAATATTAATGATTATACTCCTATTGTGCTTTTAAATGTTATTCTCGAGACCTTTAGTGATGTCAAATATCCTATTAAGTATGGTAGAGATTCAATTACGCTTGATACTGTGATTAATTGTATTAAGAGTAAAGAATTAGATTTAAAAGTGAACAAAGGTAATAAGCAAAATTCAGGTGTAGTTATGCATGTAGAGGTATGTCTCAACATAGGTATAACATTAATCATAAATCTGATAATAATCATGGTAAGAACAAAGGGAAAAGCAAGACTATGTCTAAGTCTAGGCCTAAGAACAGAAAGTGCTTTAACTGTGGTGATCCTAATCACTTTATTAAAGACCGACCTAAAAAGAAAAACCAGAAACAAAATGATAACAACCAATCTTATGAACAAGTGAATCATGCTTCTTCATCGGGTGAAAACTCGGGTGATATCTTTATGGTGACTGATTTATGTGATTCTGTGAATTATGTACATTTATCTATTGTGTGTGAAAATAAATGGGTAATTGATTCTGGTTGCACTTATCACATGCCACTTAGAAATTTGTTTTCTAATTATAAAGAAGTTGAAAATGGTTATGTTTCTATGGCTAATGAGAAACTTTGTAAAGTTGTTGGCATTGGTAATGTTTACTTGAAATTTGATTCTAGTTATTCTTTGACTCTAAAAGATGTAAGACATGTTCATGCTTTGTGCAATAATTTGATGTCTTGCGCTGCTTTAGAATCTGGTGGTCTTGAGGGTAAATGGGGAAATAGAATAATGAAAATCTTAAAGGGTTCTTTGGTAGTTTTCAAAGCTGAAAAGAAAAGAAACATTTATGTTTGTAAAACTGAATCTCTATATGATAATGTGAATTATGTGACTGATGAGTTGACTGATCTGTGGCATAGAAGATTAGGTCATATGAGTTCTAAGGTCTAGAGATTTTGCATAAAAAATATTGCTATGGTAAATACAAGTTGTCTTGCATGCCTTTCTGTGATTCTTGGGTTTATGGTAAACAACAAATAGTGAAATTCCCGATTTCCCCTTCCCATAATGTGACTAAGAGTTCTGTGATTATTGAGTACTTGCATGCTGATGTGTGGGGTCCCTCTAGTGTTCCTACACAATGTGGTAATAGATACTTCCTATCTGTGATTGATGACTTTTCTAGAAAAGTGTGGGTTTTTCTAATGAAAAATAAATCAGATGCTTTTGAAAAGTTTCAAAATTGGAAGACTTTAATTGAGAACCAAATTGTAAAAAGATTAAGAAACTTATGACTGATAATGGCTTGGAGTTCTGTATGACAATTTGTGCAATGAATCAGGGATTCAAAGGCACAAGATTGTTCCCTATACCCCCTCAGCAAAATGATGTGGCTGAGAGGATGAATATGACTCTCCTTGAGAAAGTTAGAAGTATGCTTGCATCTTCTGGCCTCTCAAAGAAGTTTTGGGGTGAAGCTGTTGTGACAACTGCTTACTTGATTAATAGATCTCCTCCTGTGCTTTTAAATGGATTGTGTCCTGAATCTGTCTTTGTTGGTAAAGAATTTGATTTTTCTAATCTTAAAGTGTTTGGTTGCTCTGCTTTTGTGCATGTGAAAGGTGATAAACTTGAACCTAGATCTACTAAGTGTGTCTTTCTAGGTTATCCCGAGGGAGTTAAGGGATATAGACTGACTAAGAAGTGAACCTGGTTTTAAAAGCATTATAAGTAGGGATGCAATTTCCAATGAGTCTGAAATGCCTTGCTTGCTTCCTTCTGTGCCTGTTGATGAGTCTGAGTCCATTGCTACTCCTAGCAAGGTGGATCATTTACCTGTTGTGCTTCCTGTTAATGATAACAATGTGCCTTTTGCTGAAAATCATGTGAACTTGCCTGTTAATGAACCTGAGATTCATGAAATGCCTGTAAATCATGATATTGTTGTTGAACATGAAATGTTGTGCATCATGAATTGGTTGCTGATGAATAAGAAGGTTTGCATAATTATCAATTGACTAGAGATAGTGCTAGGAGAAACATAAGACAACCTGCTAAGCTAAGTGACTTTGACCTTGCTTCTTATGTGTTCAATGTGTTTGAATCAATTGATAACTGTGAACGTAAAACCTACAATGAAATTTTGAAATCAAAAAATGCTAATGACTGACTGTGTGCTATGAAAGAAGAAATGCATTCCTTAATTGTGAATCATACTTGGATTCTTGTTCCTAAACATGTTAATTGATATGTTGGCTGCAAATGGTTGTTTAAGGTTAAGAATGAAAATGATTCTGTTAGGTTCAAAGCTAGGCTTGTAGCTAAAGGTTTTACTGAAAAAGAAGGTGTAGATTTCACTGATGCTAAGCAGGTTAGTGTGCCCTTAGCTGCTCATTTTGTGTTGAGTAAAGATCAATGTCCTAAATCTGATTTTGACTTTAATTCTGTGAAGAATGTGTCTTATTCAAATACTAAAGATCTGTTATATATTTGATGGTTAGTACTAGACCTGATATAGCTTATGATGTTAGTTGCTTAAGTAGGTATATGTCTAACCTTGGCATGGTGCATTGGATGCTGTTAAATGGCTGTTGAGATACTTGAACCACTCTGTGCATTATGGCTTGAGTTTTTCTAAGTGTTCTGTAGATGTTAAACTCAAAGGTTATGTGTTTAATCATGTTGATATGTGTACTAAGTGTTTGTCCTTAGTAAGTTTCAATCATGTTTAAAAAATTTAAAATTTGATACTTGTGATTAATGCATGTGTAGTCCTTTGGTTAGTGTTTTATAACCTGATTTGTGCTCGTACAAAACTGTTACCCTGGTTACTTTTCCTCTTTAACTTGTTGTGTGCTTGTTATTGTTTTCCTTGTCTTTTCTTTGTGTTTGGACAGGAACTTGGTCCACATAATTACTTTGTGTATTGTGGGGACCATAAGGCGATGATGATGTCTGATTGTGAGTTTTCCCTACGTCTGAAGAGAAATCGATATTGGGCCAATGCGGAGATTTGTTGGGTATGTGGCCCAATAATGTTGAGCTCATTAAGGCTTTAATCCCTTAATTAACCTACCATATTCCCTTTGTTATAACCCCCCCCCCCCCCCCCACCCCCCACACACACACTTAGTCTGATAAGCAACACCTCCATCAATCCCCTAAAATACCGATTACATGGGCCTCCTTCATTTTACTGAAATTCTCTGAACCAGTGTATGTGCGCCTCTCTTCCTTGAACTCTCAAATCCTTCTTGCTCGTTCTTGTCAGCCTTTTTTCTTTGTGATTCGTTGGTCGTGTGCTTTGTGCTTAAGGCTGAGAAAGTGTGTAGCTCCGGTTGAGTTCGAGTGGTTCTGCCAGTGTGTTGCTTCATGTTTGCTTTGTGCTTCGGGTTTTGTCCGATCATTCATTCTTGTTCGATTGCTTGGTGTGACTGGCTATTGCGTGCGTTGAGGGTGATTGCTGGCCGTGTGTGTGCACTTGTTTTGCGCTGTGTGTTTGCTTGGTTGTGGTGTTGTGCGTTACCAGTGTGTTGTCAACACCTTCTGGCATTTACCTTGGATTCTCTCTGTGACGTAGTTTGGGAAAACAGCAGATCTGAGCCAGACTCATTATGCTTTTGAGATTACTAGTATATTTGCATATTGTGTATTTGTATTTGTTTTGCATGTACACATGGCGACGCCAAGACGGATATCCACCTAACAAATAATATATTGTTTAACAATGAAGAATTGGAAGCGGAGAGGCTCGTGGATCTTATCAAGTTTCGGTTTGGGAGTTGGATTAATGCTTATAACAGGAACAACTCTCATTGTTCCATTTCGGATTGGTATCTTAATCCTGTTAAAATCATTTTTCAATTGTAATTTGATTTTGAGGTTCTATCACAATTCTTTGAAAATTCAGCCACAGTCAGGAAACCATAAAGCACCACATAGAATGAACGAATATCAATAGGACAATAGATCATTGATCCCTATTGTGGTTAATGGATATAAGCAGCGCATAACATTCCCTAAATTCTTCCCATCTACACATAATCAAATAAAAAATTAGAACAAGCACTTCCATATTTTTAATTTGAATTCTTGGTACAATAGGCAAAAATATTGAAATATCCTCTTGAAATTTTTATTCCCTACATTATTTGCATTTACACATAACCTAATACAAAATAAAACAAGTACTATTTAATTTAACTCTTCGTAGAATATGCGAAAAGAGAAGTTGAATAGCCTTTTGTTGAATTCTTACTTGTCCAAAACCCCATCTACGCCATAAACAAGTGAAGCACAATAGAGGAATCAAGTCGGGTTGGACGCATGTGTCAGTCTTCTCCAAGCGCTTCTTCTCCAAGCGTTCTATCGCTTAGAATATCGTCTTTTAATCCCCTTGAATTCGAAGTCTTTACGTAAAAAAATCCAGAAATGTCTTCTTCGGTCGTCCTCTCGCTCTTGTGATGGCATAAATATATGGACTTCATTCGATGCAGAGGAGCATTGTTGGGCGTGCGTCATACCTGACCAAACCAACGTAAGTGGCTTTTTGCTTCTTCTCTTCTCTACAAGCTACACATACTTCAGCTCAAATATCTTCATTTTATCTCTTCTGGTCTCGCCGCACGTCCAACAAAGCATACTCATATCTGTCACACTCATATTTTGGATGTGATTCCTCTTGGGTGCCCAAAATTCCGTTTCATACAACATTGCAGGTCTAATGGCGGTTCTATAAAATTTCCCTTCAATTTCAGCGGGATATTACGATCGCATAGAACTTCGGTGGCGTTTCTCCATTTCAACCAGCCTGCCTGAATCCTATGGTTAACGTCACTGTCAATCATTCCATAATTTTGGAGAATATAACCTAGATATCGAAACTTGCTGCTCATTGATACATCTTGACCATCAAGTGTTACAGCACCGGGATCACGAAAGGCATGACCACTAAATTTACACTCCATATATTCTATTTTAGACCTACTTAATCTAAACCCTTTGATTCCAAGGTCTCTCTCCATAATTCCAATTTGGCATTTACCTCAGCCTTTGTCACGTCGATTAACACCACATCGTCAGCGAATTGCATGGTCCATGGTAATTCAACATGTATGTCTTTTGTTATCTCATCCATCACTAGGACGAGTATGAAAGGACTCAATGTAGACCCTTGGTTAGGGGTGCTTATCGGACCGGGTCGATCCGGACCCGGTCCGAAATCGGACCGGTTAGTCCGGTCCAAAACCGGAACCGGACTAACCGGTCCCGAACCGGACCGGATCGGTTCTACCACTCCGGATCCGGTATCTTACCGGTTCCGGACCAAACGGATCCGGTTCCGGATTGAACCGGATCCATTTAAAAATAAAAAATAAAAAATTCGATAAATCCTTTCCTTTTTTCCTTTTTTTTTAAAAAAAAAGAAAAAAGAAAAATCCGGTTCCTGGTTGGAACCTGTCCAACCCGGAACCGGTGGAACCGGAACCAGATCGGACCGGTTCCGCCCATAACGGGCCCGGAACCGGTCGGTTTCGGTTCCGGATCGGACCGGTTCGAACCAGTAACCACCCCTACCCTTGGTGCAATCCAATAGTGATCGAGAACTCACTTGTCACCCCCACTGCATGTTCTCACGGATGTTACTTCACCGTAAATGTCCTTGATTATATTGATATATTTGATGAGAACTATTTTCTTCATCAAAGCCCACCATAATATCTCCCTCCTGAGACTTTAATCGTAGACATTCTCCAAGTCTATAAAAACATATGCATATATTTACTCCTCTCACGATAGTGATCCACAAGTTGACGAAGTAAATGGATAGCTTTCGTAGTTGACAGTCTTGACATGAACCCGAATTGGTTCTCTGAGATTTTAATCTTCATTCTTAACCGAATTCAATCATCCTCTCCCAAAGCTTCATTGTGTGATGTTAGGAATTCGATCAAGCAATACACAGCGGAAAATAAAACTGGATTCCTACCAAGGACCTATACAAAGTTATCATATCGAGATTGAATAGAATCATACCCTTGAAGCGTGTTTGAAGCAGATTCCTCGTTGCAACACCACGAGTCACGAACAAAGATTTTCACCTTTGTCTCTTCGGTATCCACACGATCAAATCGAAAAAGGCGTTCAAGAACAAGTTGCTAGACTCGTTCTTAAACCGAAACAAAACTCACGGTTCAAAACCGATCAACGACGGTCGTAAAATCGCCACTATTCATGGCGACGGCCGTGAGGTTGTAGGGTTAGAGTGAGGCGGCCGAGAGCTCCTTTTGTGGCTACAAGGTTTTTGAAAATAATTAACTCTTAATTCAAACCTTGTTAGCATATTATATCTTATATTAGATTTAATTAAAGTCTTTCAAAAATCCTCATTGGCCCAAACCCAATATCTTAATTAAACCCATATATCTAATATTTGTAATTAAGACTCTTCTTAATTAATTAACATCCAATGAATTTTATCTCCCTTTATTGATTTAATCTTTTGTGCGACCCAATATGATCTTGCAATGTTGGCAGTGACATAAAATCTAATTTTATGTCACAAGCAATGAGCGGTATCTAGCAACACATCAAGGCTACCCAAATTACAAGAATGTTATTGACTCAACATTACCTATGGACTGTCATAATATTAACCATGTAACTTAATCCCTTTGTCCAATGTGTTTAGATTGAACACGAGTCATGGAATAGTCATACTCGTATATTCAATCTTTTATTTCTTGATCCCCAAGTAGAACTAGAATAAACGAATAAGCTCGATATCACATATCTACTCATTCGAGCATGGCCATGCATTTTAGTCTCACTTGATCAAGGGCCCAAACACTTCTCCTGTTATATAGGAGGGACAAATCCTATCTTGATCAATCAACATCCCTCTGCATAATTCGTAGTATATCCAATAGTTGTCTTTATAGTTTACCCTGTTACAGGTAACGTTTGACAATATCAAGATACATAACTCCTTATGTTGGGATCTCAAGTCGTAAGGATTACATACACTATTATCACTATGAGAATTGCTTATGACACTCATATAACTATCCATGTAGCATTCTCACGGTGGGTCTGTCCAGTACAGTGTTCTCAAACATGTACCCATGTGTTGATTTGATATTTCATATCTATGAACAATTCATCAATCAAAACATACTAGTCTCAATGCATTATCATTATCCTGATTCATGATAATACTTGACTAGGGACATTCTTTAAGAACAATACAATATTATTCTAAGGACATTAACTTATATATTAATTCATATTACACAGATACTCGATTAATATATAATAATGAATTGCCATTAATAAAACCATAATACATTGTATGTCATAAACAATCATCTAATGAGTTGTCTTAGGGCATATCCCAACAAATCTCCCACTTGCACTAAGACCAATCAGACATATATTTAATGCCTAGAGATCTAGTATGACGATCATGCTTCTGCTGTGACAATGGCTTCGTCAGTGGGTCAGATACATTATCATCAGTTGGTACTTTGCATATTTTTACATATCCTCTTTCAACGATTTCTTGAATGAAATAAAAGCGCCGAAGTATGTGCTTGGATTTTTTGGTGAGATCTAGGTTCCTTATGGCTCCATTGTTGTCACAATAGAGTTCAATCAAATCTAGTATGCTAGGCATCACCCCAAGCTCGTAAATGAACTTCTTGATCCAAACAGCTTCCTTTGCTGCATCCGAGGCAGCAATGTATTCAGCTTCAGTTGTAGAATCGGCTACTGTGTCTTGCTTTGAACTCTTCCAGCTCACAGCACCTCCATTTAGGCAAAACACATATCCTGATTGCGAATCATCTTTGTCAGTTTGGAAGCTTGCATCATTGTAACCCATTACATTGAGCTCTTCCTCACCTCCATAAATCAAGAATGTATCATTAGTTCTTCTCAAGTACTTCAGGATATTCTTGACAGCAATCCAGTGACATTCACCTGGATCAACCTGATACCTGCTCGTCATGCTCAGAGCATACGAGACATCGGGACGAGTACATATCATGGCATACATGATAGATCCAATAGCTGACGCATATGGAATCTTACTCATGTGTTGTCTCTCATCTGGTGTTGAAGGACACTGATCCTTCGAGAGATGTATCCCATGTGTCATAGGTACGAATCATTTCTTTGATTCTTGCATGCTAAACCGTTTTAGCACTTTGTCTATATATGTATTTTGACTTAGGCCAAGTAATCTTCTTGATCTATCTCTATAGATCTTGATACCTAATACATAGGTGGCTTCACCCAAATCTTTCATAGAAAAGCAATTCCCTAGCCAAATCTTTACAGATTGTAAGGCAGGGATATCATTCTCAATGAGAAGTATGTCATCTACATACAATACTAGGAAGATAATTATGCTCCCACTGATCTTCTTGTAGACACAAGGTTCATCTACGTTTTTGATGAAACCAAACTCTTTGACTGCATCATCAAAACGAAGATTCCAACTCCGAGAAGCTTGCTTCAATCCATAAATGGATCGTTGTAGCTTGTATATCTTTCCAGCATCCTTTGGATCGACAAAACCTTCAGGTTGTGTCATGTACACATCCTCAAGTAAATTTCCATTAAGGAAAGCTGTTTTGACATCCATCGGCCAGATTTCATAATCATGAAATGCAGCTATTGCAAGTAAGATCCTAATGGTTTAACCATGTCAACTGGTGAAAAAGTTTCATCATAGTCAATACCATGAATTTGTTTGAAACCTTTAGCAGCCAGTCGACCTTTAAAGGTTTGTACATTATCATCCATGTCGGTCTTTTTTCTTGAAAATCCATTTGCACCCTATGGGTCTTACCCTTCAGGCGGGTCAACCAAAGTCCATACTTGGTTTGCATACATGGATTCCATCTCAGATTTCATGGCCTCTTGCCATTTCTCAGAATCAGGGCCCATTATAGCTTCTTGATAAGATGACGGCTCATCCTCATCAATAAGTAGTAAGTCACCTTGTTGAGTCACAAGAAATCCATATCTCTGTGGCTCACGGTGTTCTCTTACAGACCTACGCTGGTGTCTGCTCTATTTTCATCTCAATATCATGTTCAATGTTTTCTTGTGGTTGAACTTCATTAAGTTCTATTTGTCTCCCACTGGTTCTTCTCGAAATAAATTCTCTTTCAAGAAAGACACCAGTCCGAGCAACAACTACTTTGTTCTCGGTGGGATAATAGAATTAGTATCCTTTCGTTTTCTTCGGATACCCCACAAATAAACACTTATCAGATTTGGGTCCAAGTTTATTGGAGGCGTGACGTCTCACGCAAGCCTCACAACCCCAAATATTCATAAAAGACATACTAGGACGCTTCTTAGTCCATATCTCATATGGTGTCTTTTCAATTGATTTAGATGGAGCACGGTTCAGTATAAATATTGTTGTTTCTAAAGCATGTACCCATAAGGAAGTCGGAAGATCTGCATGACTCATCATTGATCGAACCATGTCCAACAAAGTTTGATTCCTCCTTTCGGATACACCATTCCATTGTGGAGTATACGGAGGTGTGAGTTGTGGGACTATCCCACACTCCTTTAGATAGTCATGAAACTCTTGGCTTAGGTATTCTCCCCCTCGATCTGATCGGAGGATTTTGATACTTTTGCCAAGTTGGTTTTGTACTTCATTCTTGAAATCTTTGAACTTTTCAAAGGTTTCATGTTTATGTTTCATTAGATATACATACCCATATCTACTGAAGTCATCAGTAAATGTAACGAAATATTGAAAACCACCTCTAGATTGTGTGCTTATTGGTCCACATACATCACTATGTATGAGACTCAATAAATCATTTGTCCTTTCAACATGTCCCTTGAAAGGGGCTTTAGTCATCTTGCCCATTAAACAAGATTCACATGTTTCATATGATTCAAAATCAAATGAATCTAATACTCCATCCTTATGAAGTTTTGATATACGATTCTCGTTTATATGGCCCAAGCGACAATGCCAGAGATAAGTTGGATTAGAATCATTATTCTTAATCCTTTTAGTATTTATGTTATAGACAGGCATATCAAGATTTAATACATAAAGACCATTGATCAATTGTGCACTAGCATAAAACATATCATTCAAATAAATGGAGCAATTTGCCCTTTATAATAAATGAAAACCCAACCTTGTCCAAACAAGAAATTGAAATGATGTTTCTCGTGATAGAAGGCACAAAATAACAGTCTTTTAAATCCAATAATAAACCAGAAGGCAAAGTTAAAGAGTAATCTCCTATAGCTAATGCAGCAACTCTTGCTCCATTTCCCACTCGGAGATCAACCTTGCCTTTCGCTAATATCGTACTCCTTTTGAGATCCTGCACATTAACACAAATGTGAGAACCACATCCAGTATCTAATACCCATGATGAAGAAGTAGATAAATTGACTTCTATAACAAAAATACCTGAAGTGGAAGTCACACTTCCCTTCGTCTTCTTAAGATCTTCCAGATATAATTTGCAGTTCCTCTTCCAATGTCCGGTCTCACCGCAATGGAAGCAGTTCCCTTCCTTAGCCACTCCTCCCTTTGGCTTAAGTGCAGAAGCATGAGGCTTAGATTTAACAAAGACTTTCTTGTTCTTCTTAAAGCCTTTTGCTTTAGCCTTCCCTTGCTCTTATTCACAATAAGAACATTAGTGGGTTTAGACTTCTTTGTGTTCGCTTCATATGTTCTCAACATACCAAGCAACTGCGGTAGAGTCTTTTCGATTTCAATCATATTGTAATTCAAGACAAAATGACTGTAGCTATCAGGCAACGATTGCAAGATTACGTCAATGGCCAACTCTTGGTCCAATGGAAAACCTAGCTTCTCAAGATTCTCAATATACCCAATCATCTCCAGTACATGAGTTCCAACAAGGCTTCCTTCTACCATTCTGCACTGGAATAACGCTCATCATACCTCTCTTGTCTAGCTTGTTGTTGGTAGAGTTGCTTTAAGTGCTCGATGATATCGAACGCCTCCATTTCCTCATGTTGCTTCTGAAGCCCAGAGTTCATGGTGGCAAGCATAAGGCAACCAACATCAAGTGCGTCATTTTGATGCTTCTTGTAAGCATCCTTATCGGCTTTAGCGGCCGTCACGGGAGGTTCCTCAGCAGGTAAGGGTTCCTCTAGGACATATTACTTTTTCTCTTGTTTGAGGACAATCCTCAAATTCCTATACCAGTCTAGGAAATTTGTCCCATTCAGTTTGTCCTTCTCAAGGACCGATCGCAATGACAGTGTGCTAGTTACGTTGTTTGATGCCATGAATATCTACAATATAAATATGCAAAATAAGTTTATGATTTTAATCATTTAATAAGGTCTTATATTAAATGACACTCCCACTATTTTGTTTAAAACTATCAACCCTCGAAACCTTAGTGGGCCAAGATCCATATTTCACCTAATCCTGAGTTAGATTTGGCTAATCACCCAAGACTCGGTTATTTAGGTAGACAACACTTTGTCAATTACATCACATGTAATTCTTGGATGGTTGGACGAACAACACTTTGTTCAAATTCATCTAATGAATTATTATCCAACCCCATGCCTCTAGGTTCCCAATCCTATTGAGATAACCTAGTTAAGTCGGACCCAATTTAAAGTAAAACGGATATCACATTTATCCTTTCGCGTCTTACCAAGATTGTCACGGTGCTTTGCTTTGGCAAACCCACACATGTTCAATCGAAGTCTTGACGAGTACTTTTAATTTTGGAAGGCATCTAAAACTTAAAATTATTAGAGGGATTTATAGATCTCATGATTTTATTGATAATTAAAAATATGTCTGATACATATACTCATATATATATCTACATATATGTATAACAATCATCAATATAAATATTATAAGATAAACATGCATCAAATACATCAACTTAAATTAAACGTGACATGGTTATAGCCCCTACTAAAGATTTTCTCAAGCCAATGAGAAAATCCTAAAAGGTCAACCTAAGGTAACTTCTCCAAGCACCTCTTTGGCTCCCTTTTGTGAATGGCCTCCTCATCCCGGCACCTTGGTCCATCATCATTGATCTCCATGAATAAAATAAACTATACTATATAACTATTACATGATATAGAGAATTCCTCGAGTTACATTCGAGGGGAACATAGGGGGGGGATAACATTTAGGAAAAATAGAGAGGGCACGACACGCAGGCCGTAATAAATTACAAACATTCACAAAATCCTATCTAATAGGTCATAGGGCTATAACCATGCACCATGCTCAAACAACACATAAAAACATGCTATAACAATTAATGAATTAAATTCTAAACATTTTAAAATTTAATTCTAATTAAAACTGTAAAATAAAATTTTATGAAAACTATCGTACGCTTGGAACATCACATGCCATGGATATTCAACGTGTCTCAAGCCGTGGGCTTGCTAACCATGGATACTCGGCGCGTCTCAAGCCATGGACTTGCTAACCTTAGCAAGCCCACGGTTGCAGCCATGTCTTGGACTAAGGGTTCGAAAACCCTAGCCCAACACACGGCCCAACCATGCACAAGACTAGGGTTCGAAAACCTAGCCATGTGCGGCGGCGGCTTGACCTCCTCGAGCCAAAAGGGTTCAAAACCCTAGCCACAAAAGCGGCGGCGGCCGAGAGCCATGGAGCCAAGGGTTCGAAACCCTAGCCTTCATGCGGCGGCTCGGCCCATGCTCAAGCCAAGGGTCCGAGACCCTAGCTTGCATGCGGCCGCCGAGAGTTCACATGAGCCAATGGCTCGATTTTGCGCACGTATGATCGTCTACATCAATCCGTCAATTATATCACATATAATATTGCGATGATTTCCACAAAACCGATTATCACATATCATATATGAATCATACAGTTTCAAAGCATGCAAAAAATTCAAAACATGATTAAACAATTAATCACATATTTCCGATATGAGCTTTGTACACGGCTCTGATACCACTGTTAGGAATCCGATCAAGCAATAGCAGCGGAAAATAAAAACTGGATTCCTACCAAGGACATATACAAAGTTATCATATCGAGATTGAATAGAATCATACCCATGAAGTGTGTTTGAAGCAGATTCCTCGTTGCAACACCACGAGTCACGAACAAAGATTTTCACCTTTACCAAGGACCTATACAAAGTTATCATATCGAGATTGAATAGAATCATACCCATGAAGTGTGTTTGAAGCAGATTCCTCGTTGCAACACCACGAGTCACGAACAAAGATTTTCACCTTTGTCTCTACGGTATCCACACGATCAAATCGAAAAGGGCGTTCAAGAACAAGTTGCTAGACTCGTTCTTAAACCGAAACAAAACTCACGGTTCAAAACCGATCAACGACGGCCGTAAAACCACCACTATTCACGGCGGCGGCCGTGAGGTTGTATGGTTAGAGTGAGGCGGCCGAGAACTCCTTTTGTGGCTACAAGGTTTTTGAAAATAATGAACTCTTAATTCAAACCTTGTTAGCATATTATATCTTATATTAGATTTAATTAAAGTCTTTCAAAAAGCTTCATTGGCCCAAACCCAATATCTTAATTAAATCCATATATCTAATATTTGTAATTAAGACTCTTCTTAATTAATTAATTCATCCAGTGAATTTTATCTCCCTTTATTGATTTAATCTTTTGTACGACCCTATAGAATCTTGCAATGTTGGCAGTGACATAAAATCTAATTTTATGTCACAAGCAATGAGCGGTATCTAGCAACACATCAAGGCTACCCAAATTACAAGAATGTTATTGACTCAGCATTACCTATGGACTGTGATAATATTAACCATGTAACTTAATCCCTTTGTCCAATGTGTTTAGATTGAACACGAGTCATGGAATAGTCATACTCGTATATTCAATCTTTTATTTCTTGATCCCAAGTAGAACTAGAATAAACGAATAAGCTCGATATCACATATCTACTCATTCGAGCATGGCCATGCATTTTAGTCTCACTTGATCAAGGGCCCAAACACTTCTCCTGTTATATAGGAGGGACAAATCCTATCTTGATCAATCAACATCCCTCTGCATAATTCGTAGTATATCCAATAGTTGTCTTTATAGTTTACCCTGTTACAGGTAACGTTTGACAATATCAAGATACATAACTCCTTATGTTGGGATCTCAAGTCGTAAGGATTACATACACTATTATCACTATGAGAATTGCTTATGACACTCATATAACTATCCATGTAGCATTCTCACGGTGGGTCTGTCCAGTACAGTGTTCTCAAACATGTACCCATGTGTTGATTTGATATCTCATATCTATGAACAATTCATCAATCAAAACATACTAGTCTTAATGCATTATCATTATCCCGCTTCATGATAATACTTGACTAGGGACAATCTTTAAGAACAATACAATATTATTCTAAGGACATTAACTTATATATTAATTCATATTACACAGATACTCGATTAATATATAATAATGAATTGCCATTAATAAAACCTAATACATTGTATGTCATAAACAATCATCTAATGAGTTGTCTTAGGGCATATCCCAACATGTGACACATGAGTTTTATACCACGATAGTTGGCGCAATTCTGAATGTCACCCTTGTTCTTATAGATAGGGATGATAATACTCTTTCTCTATTCATTTTTTTTACTCCTCCAAATCTTGTTAGATCCGTTAGCCACTTTATCCCCATTGGTCTTAAACATCTTCATACTCCAGTAGGGATTCCATCAGTATCAACTGCTTGTTCTTTCATTTTGTTCAAAACTTCTTTAACCTCATATTCTCTAATTCTGGGAGTAAACTCATGGTTTACATAATGTTGATGGATGTTAAGATCACCTAAATCTTGGAAAAAGCCACTGTTGAACAAGCTATTAAATTAATTTTTCATCTTGTTTTGATGTCTTCATCTCTAACCAAGATTTTATGTTTCTCATCTTTTATGCATTTCACAGCACAAAGTCTCTTGTCTTTATCTCCCTCGCTCGAGCAATCCTATAGATATCTTGTTATGCCTCCTTAGTGTCTAATTTATCATACACTTCATTGTAGACTTTAGCCCTAGCATCTCCAACCGCTGTCTTCGCTTCTTTTTTGCAAGCTTATACCTTTCAAAAGTTGCCCCATTGTTGTTATTCTTCTTCAGCTCTCTGTAAGCATCCTGATAAGTGTGGTTTTTTACACTTATATTTCTAACATGTGCATTTGTGTTGTTTTTATATGATTCAGGAAGCAAGGTCGAATTACATAAAAGTGAATGAATTGAGCTAAAAATGATGAAAAATGACTCGAATGAGCGAACCGATCGAAGAAAAGACGAAAACACAACTTTTGAAGAAAAATAGCCATCGATCGATCGGTAGCCTCGATCAGCCAATCACGATAGTTGGATAATAAATTCTGAGAAATACCGTTCGATCGAAAGACCTGTACCGATCGATCGGTCAAAGACCGTAGCTAAAGATTTAAATTTTAAGAAATACTGATCGATCAGTAGCTTCTTACCAATTGATCGGTAGGCGAGAAATCCTGAAAAAATACCTTTTAGAGTTTGGGTCCTACAAGGAATCTACATATTCCTAATCCTCTATAAATACAACCTCATACCATGGACGAAATTATCATATTATTCCACATACTTTTTACCTAGGACAAGCCTGCATCCTCCATCTCACCTTCACCATCATCCATCATCATCCTAGGCTTTGTAACAAGCCAACAAGGAGATTCGAGAGGCGATTGAGAAAGAAGCGAGAGAAGAAGTTAGGATCTACAAACAGAGTCGACATCGAGAGTTTATTCTTACATTGAAACATCAGTTTTCTTTGTTTTGCTTTATTAGTATTGAAATAAGTTTGTATATCAAGATTAGGGGAACATTTATTTTGAACATATGACTTGATTATTGGTTATTGATTGAATTCTTATATCCTTTGTGCATGATTTATGATTTTTATACTTTCAGGATTGATCACCATTCAACTGATTCAAACTTTTATAATTGAGATCGAGAGATGATGTTACAATATGAACTAGTAAATTATGCCATGGATTTTAGATTGAGAGCGAGAGATGATATCAAATACACGTGTGATAGCCATAGATATCTAGTAATCGAAAGCTAGAAGTTTTCACAAATCTCAATGAAATATTGAATTGTTAAATAAGTACGCGAGAGGGACTTACTGCAATTTGATATTAGGTTTAATATATCTTGAGAGAGTATAATAGATAATTTCTGAGAACTTGTCACCTTAGAGATATATTGAAATCCAATCGAGGGTCATGGTGAACCGACATCTTGATAATCTTATTGAGTGGAATTTTCTCGTCATCTTTGGCTTGCTTGGTTGGAATCTTACTAGTAGTATAAATTAGTATTGTAATTGATTACTTATCATATGTTAAATATAGTTCAAAAGCGTCTTATTTGGTACCTACAGTTAATCCTCGTGGATATTGGTTAAAAAATGACGATAAAGTTTTTGGCGCCGTTGCTTGGGACTAATTTTAGTAATATTATACGAGATTCTTTTACTGTGATTTAACAATATATTTTTGAAAAAAAATTTATTTATATTATGTAATTTTGTTTTTCTTGTGAGGTACTTGTGATGTTTCATCAACAAGTCTTCACAAGCTTTTCCCAACAACTTTCAGAGCCGTTATATGCATCATGAGAGAGATTCACTGAATTGACTCACACATTCCGGTATCATAATTTTTTGAACTATACTCTTCTGTAATTTTTCTACAATGGTTTGGATGCATAAACACGAGGATGGGTATTGAATGGAGCTTTGACAACTGGTAATCCATTGTTTTATAAAGATGAAGACGATGTGTTGAACCTGTTCAATGATATGATGGATTTTGACTACCATTGTCATTGAGATTCTTCACTGCAAGGTTGGAGTCACCAATATCCGGCGGAACCTCAATACCATCGT
This sequence comes from Haberlea rhodopensis, assembly GCA_907163345.1. Lineage (NCBI taxonomy): Eukaryota > Viridiplantae > Streptophyta > Magnoliopsida > Lamiales > Gesneriaceae > Haberlea > Haberlea rhodopensis. The sequence goes on from CAJQUN010000192.1 coordinate 347,057, forward strand.
TATACAAACCAGCCATTTAAACATCACGGAGAGAGGAGAGATAATTCTGAAAGAGACATGGCTCAGTTGGATGATACACTACTTAAATTCATGGCATCAACTGATAGCATTATGGAGAGCCAGACAAGTTCTATATGTCACTTGGAGCAGCAATTAGTGACCCTCATGGAAACACTTCCAGCAAGCTGCCATGAGGATGAGATGAGATCTACAAATCAAGGGGTGATGTATCAAATTTGGGATGACTACTCCACCAACCACATTTGGGGGAGTGATCCCACTCATGAGGAAGATTCAAGGGACCTCGAGCCACCTCAAATGATTGAGCCTACTTTAGAAAAGTTATCCGAGAAGTTCCCATGGAAAGATGAGCCTAGTGTGATGTTGGAGAATGATGAGATTTTCGACCCTGTTGACTTGAGCCCATCGATGGAGACATGTTCTATGCCATGTGTGGATCAATTTTCCCATCGATGCCAACTTCAACATACTATGCCATCCAAGAGATCAAGTCAGGCTAAGAATCCTTCTCCCATACCTATCAATTCATGAAGAAATTTGTTGGAGCTATGAGCGTAAACTGCATTATCTTGTCAAGCTTGAGAGCATACTAAATCAAGACCCATTTGTGGTATCATATGATACTTACTATGGGCGGAAGCCGCTATTTGATGGTTGCTTCTAATGGTCAAACCGAAAAATCGAAAGCAAGCGCTTCTTGTGAGGCAACCCAAGCCAAAATCCTTTGTTAGTTTGTTTTCAGTTTTTGTTTTTGGTTTTTATCATTGTCGAGTTGACTATTTTACTGTTTGCATTCTTCTCTTGCAAGGTACTCAGTTGGAGCGATAAATCCCTATAGCAGCGGAGATTTAAAAAGCCAATCTTCCTCAACCCTCATTCAAGCGTATTGAATCAGGGGAGTTTACTATGTCCATTTTGAGTAATGACTATTCAATGAGGATTTTGATCTCGCTATGCATATGAAATTGAATTTTGATGATTGTTAGACTTTTACATGAATATTCTTTGTTGAGTTAGCATGTCAAGAATGGGGAATATATTGAGTACAATGAGTCATAATCCTTGTGGATTGCATGTTGAATAGTGATAATTGTTGTGAATTTGATGATTTGTCTATAGCATCTTAGAGCTATTCTAAAACCTATTTGATGACACTTTGAGACGAAATTTTATAGTTACAAACTTGACTTGGAAATGATATAGGCGATTTTTGGAACGTTTGAGCCTTTCAAGCCTAACTTGTCTATATCACACCCTAGTGTCCACTTTGAGCTTATTTGAAAAAGAATGGTGTATGCATTGCATACAAGTAAACCTCCATTCGACATTCTTGGTTAAACTTATTATATCTACCCTTACAAGCCTAAATGAAAAAATTTATCCTTACCATAAGGGAGTATAATAAATCTCGTTCGATGCACATGAACTGTTATATCTTGATGAGCTTATTAAAAAATATTGAAGAATGAGTAAAAGAGAAAAAGAAAATACGTAAAGAAATAGACTTGAGAAAAGAATGGTCTTAGCAAAAGTGGCCAATGCTAGAAAAAAAAGAAGAGAAGCTCACTATATGCTAACACATTATCTTTATTAGTTATACTCTCTTCTTTGCGTTAATCAGATCTTTTCTTTGTAACCGACAACAAACGCCTAACATTACAAGCTTAAAAAGACCTTTTGATTCAAGTCTATGGAGTCACTACATAGGAGAAGTGTTTGAAAGTAGACAAATGGGGTGCTCGATGATATTCTTGACTTTGATTTGATTAACATGATTTGAAATGTGCATGAAACTTGAGATGCCAATAGCACACACATACGTTCTGATTTTGAGATGTGTTGCTTGATTTAGGATAAAACATGTCTTGTTCGACTTTTGTATGCGAAGTGAGATTTCTGAGGTGAATGCTATTCATGAGCTAATTTGTTTCAAGTATCAAGAATGAACTCTACCTTTTGATTTTAATGATTGATCGAGGACGATCAAATGATAAGTTTGGGGGAGTTGACAAGTGTGATTTTTATACTTATATTTCTAAGATCTTTAATATTTTTTATGTTGATTCCTGGACGATATTATGATTTTGTGTTGTTTTTGTATGTTTCAGGAATCAATATCGAATTACATGAAAGTGAAGGAATTGAGCTAAAAATGATGAAAAATAACTCGAATGAGAGAACCGATCGAAGAAACGACGAAAACACAATTTCTGAGGAAAAAGAGCCACCGATCGTTCGGTAACCCTGCATCGATCGATCGACCAATCACGATAGTTAAGTAATAAATTATGAGAAATACTGCTCGATCTGAAGACATGTACCGGTTGATCGGTCGAAGGCCGTAGCTAAATGAATTAAGTTTGAAGAAATACCGATCGATCGGTAGCTTCTTACCAATCAATCGGTAAGCGAGAAATCCTGAAAAAAGGACCTTTTAGAGTTTGAGTCCTACAAGGAATCTACATATTCCTTCTTCTCTATAAATACAACCTCATACCATGGATGAAAATATTAGATTATTCGACATACTTTTTGACCTAGAACAAGCATCCATCCTCCATCTAACCTTCACCATCGTTTATCATCCATCCTAGGCCTGGAACAAGCCAACAAGGAGATTCAAGAGGCGATTGAGAAAGAAGCGAGAGAGGAAGCTAGGATCTACAAACGGAGTTGACACTGAGAGTTTATTATTACTTTTAAACATTTGTTTTGCTTTGTTTTGTTTTATTAGTTATGAACTAAGTTTGTATATCGAGATTAGGGGAACCTTTGTTTTGACCTATGACTTGATTATTGTTTATTGATTGAATTCCTATATCCTTTGTGCATGATTTATGATTAATACTTTCATGCAGTGGATTTCAGATTGAGATCGAGAGATGAGATCAAATACACGTGTGATAGCCATATATATCTAGTAATCAAAAGGTAGAAGTTTTTACAAATCTCAATGCAATATTGAATTAGGTGAAATATAGCTCGAGAAAGTATATTAAACAATTTTCGAGAACTCGTCACCATAGAGATATCTTGATATTCAGTCAAGGTCATAGGGAATTACACTGGTGAACCTACATCTTGATAATCTGCTCAAGTGGAATTTTCTTGCCATCTTTGGTTTGTTTGGTTGGAATCTTTTTAGTAGTATAAATTAGTATTTTAATTGATTAATTATAGTTGGTTAAATATAGTTAAAAGTTCTTATTTGGTAATTACAGTTAGTCCATGTGGGTTTGACGCACGTACTTCTTATTATCTATACTAAAACTTGACAACCCTGCACTTGCAGATCGTTCACAACTGTAATTTTATTGTCTAAAAAAAAATGAATATCACATTCCTCTTGATTCGAATAGTCTTCTTTAGGTCTTCATTCCACCATGATGTGTCCTTACCTGGTGGAGCATATCATCTTGACTCACCAAGAAGCCTTTAGTTGCCATCTTAATGCCACAAGCCATTTTGTACCATGTGGTTTCAGGATCATCATCGCGTCCAATTATCTTCATCGGCTATCATCTTTACAAAAGCTCTAGGGTTACTTTATTTTAACCGCCACCACTTAATTCTAGGTTCTTAAACAAGGAACTCAATAGGATCAAGTCATATGATATGGTAAAATCAAAAAGTGAATTGCCTGCGGCGTATTTCAGTAGGTCAAGTCATATGATATGGTAAAATCCAAAAGTAAATTGCTTGCGGTCCTCTCTCTAAGGCCATAACCTCCATGGACAACTCATCCCGATCAGAACCTACATGGCTATTGAAATCCACCAGCCTCAGATGAAAATTTTCTCATTAAGGGGTATTCTTTGCACCACGTCTTCTAGATCTTCCCAAATTTTTGTTTAATGCCCTCATCTAGACCAATTTGTGGTGTATATGAACCAATGATATTTAAACTATCATTGCCTAAAACCAGCTTACTAATATTATCCTTTCTACCTTCCTCATAACTTCAACAACATACTCGAGTAGTTTATTTTATACGATTATACCTACTCTATTACAGTTCTTATCTTTACCTATGTACCAAAGTTTATAGCACAATGAGTTATAGTTCTGACTTTCTCACCTACCCATTTGGTCTCCCGCACACACAAAATATTATTTTTTCTTCAACTCATTGTCTCTACTAACTCTGCTATTTACCGATAAGGGAACCTACATTCCAAGATGCTAACAAATCCTATGATCCTGGTTTCAAGCTAACTTATTTACCATCACTTGCTCGAGATGAAGGAACCCTTGCTCATTTGACATCACACCCAGGCGTCAACACCCTTGCCCGCTTACCACTACACCCGGGATCTGGTATAGCGCGTTGCTGAGTAGGGAACATCCCAACGAAATTCATCTTATAGTTCATGTCATGAAATGTGACTATTTTATCCGGCTGGCTGTTACAGACATATCGTCACCTTCCTCATTTACCCTGACTTGGGATAGACAGTGATTCGTATCACAAGTGATAAAAATCAAAGAGATAAACTCTTGGATGAAATTCGTTGGGGACAAATAAACTTATTCTTATTCATTAACTTAATTATTTTTTTTCTTGAATTTGATGATGTTTAAGAAAATACTTTGTTATTTTCTTAATTTCATCATGAATTAAATCTTATTTTATAGAGAAACGACCTCGCTTAACTTGAATCTGTATTTTTTTATTGATTAATCAATATAGTTTGGTTTTTACTTTTTCATAAATTATCTTTGTTTTCCTAATTTGATTGCGTTCGATTAACTGAAAATTAATTAAATAGTTATATTTATTAAAACATGGCACTCGGGATAGTGGATTTTGAATAGCATCGTAGAAAAATACATCGTGAAAAATCTATAGAGTTCCGGATGCCTATTATTTTATTGAAACTATTAAAGGAATCATCATGTGGATTAAATAATTTGATAAATATCAAAGCTGATATTGAAGAATAATATTTACTCGATACTCGGTAATTAGTAGAAAATATTTAAGGATTCTCGACTAATAAACTAGAATGATTAATGATATGGAGATTAATTGGATCAAGACGTAGTGGAGAATAGTAAAATCGAACCTCTAGAATTCGTATCTCATTGATCTTCTCAAATTGAATCTTCATCTTGTCACTACATTTTATTAGTTTAGTTAGTTACTTCATTTAATGATTTTCTAGGTATTATTTTAATTAGTACTTAGTAGTGAATTTAATTTTCAATTCTTTTGTGAACGACATATTTTCTTATCACTATATTAAACTTGACATCATATACTTGTGATATGTTTTACACCAACACAAGGCTATGTGGAAGAGATGAGAGATACTCATGGGAAAAACTGGAAAGTTGAGACAACTATATGATGGGGTCAAAGAGACCACTGGTTAACTTAGGATGATGTCGAAGGTTTCAGCAACGGATCTAAACATCGATTAATCACACTTCCTACGGTGATCATAAGCTTATTCAACAACTCATTTACGTTCATAAAAAAAATAATTATCATCTTCAAACTCATCCTTCATTGCTGCTGAGTATTTAGCAATTGTGCAAATGATCTGATAAAAGAATAGTATTAACTGAATTCTTGAATCATTTTCGCATTATTAACAAGGAATTTTTGCATTGGAATATTGTTATTAAGCACACATCGTCTTAAATCAGGGCTGTAATGCTGTTTGGTTTTTCCTTTCGGCGGAGCAGCATCATGTGCAGGAAGATTGCGGCGAAGTAGTAGGAAATATCACTGCTGGAATTGTGAGCAAATGAATGCGTATATGATACTATTTCCAGAATGGTTAACCATTAAAAATAAGTGCCATGAGGTGGTTCTTGATTATCAAATGTAGTAATATTTTGGTCATATTGCCATTTTTACCATCTTGATAAAGATGGATTTTCACAAATAATGAAAGTAATTACAATTTGTGATCTTTTATTTATGTAATGAAGTGTGAAATTTCTTTCATTATCCAAATGTCTGTAACAGAAACCTGCTAAACCTAGCAGACAGAGTTATGTAACATTCTTGGCAACCAAGGTTGCGATAGGATATGGATTTCTCCGACACATTGAGACTGTCAGTAAACTTGACAATTCAATCAAAGTAACACGATGTTCTCGGGCAACTGCTCATCCACTAATAAACTAGACCACACCAGAGTCAATACACACTCATCTTTTGTGGCTTAACAAAATTCAAGCTCAAAATTAACTTTAACTATATCCGGGTAGCTATATACGCACAGAAAGAACCAGAAACGAGGCTCAACCAAGAAGAAATTGTTTTATTGATGCCAAGATAAGTGCGTCAGCACGTGATTAGGAACTAATATTCTCAATGGAAGCACCTTTATCCATCCTTTTCACGATACCAGCTATAACCTGATCATTATCGAAAAACATCTTAGAAGATCAAGAGCTTTTTAGCACTTGGAAAGTTCTTCATTGTAATGACTCTCGTACCTTTCCAGGACCTAATTCGTAGCTCTTTGACAATCCTCTACTTAATAGAGTCTTCACTGTCGTCTCCCATTGAACTGGAGAAGTCACCTGAAGTTGCAGAATAAAAGGAATGATTCGGATGGAATCCAGCTCTTTGGCTTACAAGAACAATATCAGTAGGCGCAAAACCAAGATCTTGTACTTTTGTGCACGTGGGGAGTGGGGAAGGTTGTGTGTGTGTGGGGTGGGGTGGAGTGGGGAAGGCGAGGGATGAGCTGCACTTCTAAATAAATTAAACAAAATTGATTTTACAGAGTAGGGTTGCGTCCAGCTCTGACGTTGCCAGCTTACCTGACGAGCAAGTATTTTCTTGATTGTTTCGGGATCTGCATGTGGTTCTGCATCAACATTGGATATAACTGGTATTCTGGGAATGCAAATTTCTGTAGACGCCAAAGCAGCTTCGAGTCTTGATACAGCTGGTTCCATAAAACTAGTGTGGAATGCACCAGCTACAGCTAATCGGACCTGTTAAATGCACATTCACGTGGTTAGACATCAAAAGACTAAAATTATCTAAATTAAAAACATGTCAGGAGGTAATAAAGAAGGAATTTACCGTCATTCTAGCCTTGAATGATTTTGCTTTCGCTTCCACAGCTTCAATTCCTTTAAGTCCTCCAGAGACAGCATAATTTCCCTACGAGGACAATACATCTTAAACGATCAAAGTAATGCATTCCACATGATCAAATTAAGAAAAGTAACAGGGTAAGCATTGTCAAATATATGCAGTCTGATTGTAGATCCAAAAGAAGATGCCAACTTACAGTGCACAAGAAATTTGCTATTTGAACCTTGTTTGCTTCATCTACTTCCTCATTGGCTGCATCACAAAGCTCTTGCACCTTTGCGGAGTCTAGACCAATAATACTAACCATTGCACTTTTAGCAGCATCGGCAGCATCCTGATGATATCAAAAGAAGTGACATTTCAGAGAGTTCTTTAATCACTTATATACAGATGGGACAGTTTTAGAAGTACCTGCATGGCTTCACCCCTTAATTTAACCAGTTTCAGCCCATCCTCGAAGCTGCATCATGAGAACAAATCATCAGAAACAAACTTCATCATAAGGGCAAACCCGGTGCACAAAGATCCCGCTATGCGCATGTTGTCAATAAGTATATCAAAAACAATCCAAGGCTGGTATCCACAATGCAATCATCAAATTTGAGCTATAGAATAACATTCCCTAAGAAATTTCACCTGAAAGCTCCAGCAAATGCAAGAGAAGTGTATTCTCCCAAACTCAATCCACATGTCACATCCACAGAGTCAATTATTTGCTGCCCACCATCACGAGCTCGGAGCACCTCAACTGCAGCTAAACTTGTCACATATATAGCTGGCTGAGGAAATGGATACGAACAATAAGTCAGTTATAACTTAACCTTTTATATAACCAGAATCATGTCCGCAGGTTGACAAGTATAATTATGAGGATGCATTTCCGAACCAAAATATCTATGATCGCCCAAGAGTGCACTGGTGTTTGTGTTTGGATGAAGAGGGTTCAAGCATCAAATTTAATAGGACTATATAATATATCTAATTTTCGAAAAAATTAAAATAGAATAAGAATACTTCTTTCAGAAAGTATTAATTAAATGTCATTTTGCTTTTACAATTAAACCAATGTTGCAGGGCATCATTTTCCAGTAATTTTCTGATGAAGCGACTCAACTTGATTGGATTAAAATTTAGAATTGTACATGCAGAAAACTATAGAGTTGACTTCCCCAGTTACTTTACACTAAATGAGCTTTTCTATTGTTTGTTGATTTTTTTGAAAATGCATTATAGGGTCGTACGAAAACATTACAACTCCTATAATGGAGGCATACCTGGCTTAGAACAGTGCTGTCAAGCTTTTCCTTTGGTCCATTAACGCAAATATCCAAAATGTCGAACCTTGACAAAATGTAACAGTTTGTTACACATGTATACTAAAACTACTCATAAAACATTTGACACCAATTCAATTGAAAATTGCTTTAAAAAGAAGGTGTAAACATACATAAATGAATAGATTAATCTCCAGTCAAACAGGCTGTGAGTATAGATAGATTCATTCCACGAGCTGGTTACAGGAATTCTTTCAAAGCTATGTCTAAAGGCACGCTATATTATTAACACCTATGCATATCTTACAAATGGATATTCACGATGAGTACAACTATATTGGAAAGAGACAATAGATTGAGCTCAAGATGTTAAACTATGAAATATTTAAAGCTGTGTTATTCTTTGATCTCCTAAAGATATGCAGGGCTATAAGAAGTTATCAGCTCTTGAACTTCGCATTTCAAAATTTTCTTAAAGCATCAGGATTTGAATTTTAAAAAAGTTCACAACATCCAGTTGGCCATACCCCAAAATATCATTGGCTCTTTTGTACAGTTCAGCCGCAGCAGACACTTTTTGAGCCTCCGCACCCATTCCAACAGCTTGTGCACCCTGCAAAGATGAAATATAGATACAAATAATCACATCATACAGTCCTACAGCCAATGCAATCAATTATTATATCTTTCTAGGTGTCAACTTCGAGTTCAATCTATAAGTAATATCATACACATAGTAACACATTTCCAGATTTAAAAATTGATAACTTTAAACTCCACTCCTAAGAGATGAGTGATTCTTAATCTTTTGTGCCATTTGAATTCTATTCTTTAATAAATTATAAATAAATGGTCAGAAATCATAAACTGCACAAATTTCATTATTGTCAGCAACTAAGCCAAATTTCATTTCCTACACATAGATAGAAATAATTTATCCACAACACAGTCGAAAAACATAAATTTTTGCGCTAAACAGAAATAGCCCGTCATTCTTTAAGGAAAACAAATTCCAAACTTGGGAAATATAAGATATGTAAATCAAAAATGATATCTTGTTCTGCCTTATCCACTACAAAAGTGGCAATTCAATCTGAAACATTGAAAAATATATAAAGCTTCAACATTAATCCGTGATTAGCACCTAATCAAACATCAATTGTACAATAAATACAATTTAATTAGATAAAGTTTTCCCTGCTTTCAAAATAAATAAAAAATTAACCAAGCAAAATGCTATGCGCAATGCCACATGCAATCTCGATCCACATTTAGCATTAAAAAAGATAAATTGTACAAAAACGTAATCGAATCAGACCTGACCAGGAAAGAGGAAAGCAGAAGAAGGCTTGTAGTCTCTGAAGAGCGCATCGTCAATAGCAGTCTCAGATCCGACGGCTACGCTCATGAAAACCCTTGATTTTCCCAAATTCAACCGTGAAAACCTCCGAGTTTCATTCTTGAAACCCAAATAACTGTAGCTTCTGTAGGATTCCGAAGCTCCAAAAGTGCATTTCTTGAGAGAAAACGAAGGGAGAACAGTGGAGGAACTCATTGGGTATAGAGATGATTGATTGAAGCGAATGAGATGGAGTGGGAATCGATGGCTGTGGTGGAGAAGTGCATGCATTAGCTACTAGAGTTTGTATATATATTGAAGCATAGGGCGGAATTTACAAAGAAATGGCTTCAAATTTCTCGTCAGCTTAGATATCAACTTCCTCTTCTTCCTGTGATCTTTTTTATTATTATTATTTTCTCAGGTTTTTTAAGGCAACAACGTCGTTGGTTTACTTAGGGGTGAGTATTCGGTCGGTAATTCGGTCGGTTTGGTTATCGACCAAACCGAATTTCTGAAAATCGGATCGAATCGATTTTTAAAACTATAACCGATCCGATCGATTTATTTTTCGAAACCGACCGAACCGATAAAAAATCGGTTATTTCGGTCGGTAACCGAATTACCTGATATTTTTTTAAAAAAATAAAATAAATTTTAAAAATTCGATAATGTGATTTTAAAAATTAAAATAATTAGATTATTTGATTTTAAATATTTAAAAAGTAAAATTTAAATAAAGAATGATATTAATTGATTTTTTTAAAAATAAAAAACTATTTATTTTTTTAAAAAATATTAAAAAATTAAAAATTTCGGTTTATTCGGTTAACCGATATTTTTAAAATGAAAACCGAAACCGAACTGAATTAACCGATTTTTTTTAAAAATCAAAATCGAATTTTCGAAATAACCGAACCGATTTTTTTTTTTTTAAGAAAAATTGAGGGAAAGGCACTAACTCTCGACTCAAGTGGTACAAAGGTGTTCAATAAGTTAGTATGGATCTCGAGTTCGAGACCCCAACTCAAAAAAAAAATTGAGGAGAAAAATATATTTTATATAAAAAATAATAAAAAAAGGCTGAGAAGATTATATCAGTGAAAAATATACAAATTATGCTACGAGCAAATACAAAATAAAATTTAGTAGATAGAGTTCTAAGAGAGCATGAATATGTATATTGAAAGATAAAATATTTATATGGATCAAGTTTGAGCCTCACTTATTAACCAATTTAATATGATTGGTCTAAAATAATTGATATATTTGTTTATATATTTTTTATTTAAAAGATATTGTGTTTTAATATTGAGATAATATCTAAATAGGGCATAAAACTGGTAAATACAAGTATTTCCATATTGAAAGTGCCAAAAGTGAAAATACATGGACGAACAATTATGAGCTTGAGAGAGTCAAGAACATGTCATCGTATGTCCTTAATACAAATCAATTCAAGTCGTTTGGCTATTTTTAAAATCCATTATTTCAACCCACCATCTTCAATTTTAAAGTATTTTTTAACAATACCAAAGTATTTCAAATTCCTATTGAAATCATTTGAAATCAAAATTTTCAAATTCATTGTTGAAATGAAATTCTTCGATCCAAATGCAACCTTATGACAATGTTATATAGCCCCATCCTCCAACAAATGTTGGAGACTTGTATGTTAGAAGAGGATTTTTTGATGCTACCACTCAGGGGCACTGTCCTTAAGGGGTTATCCATCATGTATTGGAAATATTCCATTTGGAATATGCCGAGTTCACATTCTAATGGAATATGGAACCAGAAACGAACCACACTTTGTTCAGGTTAATTTCTCGACGGTTGTAGTTCCGATTTGACTACACTTTGAATTGACTTGAAAAACAATATTCTTTTAAATTTTAACAACTATGGAAAAAAAATAACAATTAATAATTAATTTACAAAATAATATGAATATTTATTTTTTATTAAAAAAAAGGGTTAAATTTAATATAAGTTAATTAAGTAGTATAATAATATAAATTAAGTTTTTTTATATATACTAAAGGAACTTAAAATTTAAAATTAATTTATTATTGTAGTTAAGAGTGCCACAAGGTTACGGTTTCGGTTCTTATTGAACCAAAACCGACATATAAATCCTCTATTCCAGCACATGGGGACGATATTTGCTAGATAGACAGACCACAGAAAGGAAGCAGATAGGAAGGAAACTAAGGATGTGAAACTACATTTTCGCGAAGGAAACCTGAATCTTGCCTGCTTATCAGTGGCGGGAGTACATGGACTTGAACAGTTAAATATTTATTCTATAATCATATTACAAATCTTGTTATTGTCTCAAACATTTTAGTACATGTTCATTTTTTTCTCTGCTTGTGCAACTCTCTCCCAGTTTTTTCCTCTTGGAGTGCAACTCTCTCCCAGTATCTAATTACTCTATTGTGCAATCTTAAGGAATCATGGAAAAGTTTTGAATTCTGGACAATTTTGGTTGTATGTCCTTGTTATACTTCTGTAACCTTATACTCAACGGTTGGAGCAAGGTTAAAATATTTCTGTTCATAGCCAACAGTATATGCTCATTATGTAATCATATTACAATTCTTGTTATGTAACTATCTACTGCCTATGTTAGATGGAATTGAAGACGTCGTCACAATTCGAGTGTGGCAATGGTCTCACGCTCTTACATAAAGCCGGTGGCTTCTCAACCCATCTCGTGTACTATTATTACATATGTCCAACATGCATCAAAACCGATTCTTATGGTACGTTGATTACATTGCGAGAATTGTACCTGTCCAAAATGAATCATCCTTTGAAATCAAAAGCGATTCAAATTGCTCCAAAAATCATGTTGCATATAGTACTACAATGCGTCGATACACTCACAAACCATGCATCTTATAGCGCACATTCTGGTACTTTGAACAATGACAATACATTCCCCATGATCTAAACAATTGGTTTACAAAATCAAGCAATGAAGTGCACACCAATCTCTACCGAACAAGTTTGATATTGTTTCGGGTGCATATGCATATTGCTTTGTGTTTTGATGTTTTTAATTCTTGTTGTTGTTATATCTATGTGATACTCGCAAAAAGAGTGATGATTTTTAAGTATCAATAAGAGGTTAGATTATCTCTCTTTATGTCCTTCAATAGACCAAATAACAAGGGACATATCCTGAAATGACCTGCTAATATCTGAAACAAAATGTTAGAAGGGTACCAGAAGATTTTTTCGGCGGGTCCCCTCCGACGCTCAAGTCAGGTGATAGGAGATATGGAGAAAATCTATAAGGGAATAGCTGATGTATGTAGGTGTATAGGGATGAAACCATACCTGAAATTCTGAATTAGCCTGATATTTATAGGTGTGATCTCGCGGGTGTACAATTTGGACAGTAAGGCCATGATCTACACGACCTCTGAAATCTCGGAGCATGTCGACTTTACCTTGGACTTGGTCAATAAGCATGTTCAATCCAAAAGGCTTAGATCTTGGTCAACATATTCATAGATGTTAGAGGTCTGATATTGCCTTTTATAATTTGGTAAGAACCCCTAGCTGATTAGCAAGACGAGAGCTCGGAGAGTTGAATCTTGTGACTTTGAAGCTGAGACCATGCTGTTGATAATATGGTGAGAAGCTCGGGAGCACGGTAGGTCGGTAATACACCTTGTTGTTGAGGCAAATGTCTTTACCAAGTGAGGTCGAGAGGTCTGCAATACACCTTGCCATTGAGGTGAATGCCTTTACCAAGTGAGGTCGGGAGGTCTGCATTACCTTGTTGTTGAGGCGGATGAATTGACCAAATGAGGTCGGAAGGTCTGCAATACACTTTGCCGTTGAGGTAGATGTCTTGTCCAAGTGAGTCGTAAGGTCTGCAATACACCTTGCCATTGAGGCTAATGTCTTGACCAATGAGGTTGGGAGGTCGGTAATACACCTTGTTGTTGAGGCGGATGTCTTGACCAAGTGAGGTCGGGAGATCGCCCTTATGAGGGTAAATGTCAACCTTACTGATGTGATCCGTTATTTTACGTGTTTTGTAGAATTAAATGTTTACGAAAAATAAAAGGAATACACCAAGATTTTTACGTGGAAAACCCTCAAATTGAGAGAAAAACCACGGGACCTAGTCCAGTATAAAGCTTCACTATAAATATTGATGATTTACAAGATGATCTTGACACAAAAATAATCACTCAATGACTTCCACGACTACTGTTAGAGAAATTATAAAAAAGACCGAACAGACTCAAGTTTGCTCTCTTCGGACTCTTTTTGCCCCGAAAAATCCAACCCCCTCTGTGATGACATCCGCGGGTATTTATAGAACTGTTCCTAGTGATTGACTCGCGGGAGATCCGGAACACGATGTCACATGATCGTGGCTTAATTGGAGCCTCACGCGTCCGAGATATCCGCGCCCCATTACTACACGTTCATTCACGCCGGTTAATTTGTTAGTTACTCCCGAGTTTTTCGCTAATCTTTGACCAGAAAACCGAGGAGGGTTAGCAGATGTTCGGTAAAACCCTGCTCGGTGCTATCTGTTCGGTGCACTCTGTTCGGTATATGACTTGTTCGGCGCTTGCGGGGATTTTACCCGAGGAGGTCAATATTTCATATGACATCACCTCACCCCCTAAAGTAAAGCAAGACGAGACTTTTGAAGTCTTGTTTTATTGCTTTCGGGTAAAATCCAAACTTAACCTGCTCGGGATATTTTGCCGCCTTTTTTCCCGCCCAAATTTTTCAAATGCCGCCCGACGTTTCGTTTCCCGAGGCTCCTTTATAACCGTCCATTCCCTTATTTTTGGACGGTAAGGATTAAATGACTGTTCACATGGTCCCCGCTATAAATACCCCTCCATTTTCTTCATTTGTTTTTACTTTACTGCATTTTGCTTCCGAGCTAGCACCAGACGGTCGAACAACTTGTCTCAGCAGTTCCCTTCTTTTTAATCACTTAAGTATGGTTTCTTCCTCAGCCGATTCTTCATTGCAAGCTATAGATAGGTTTACCGAAGGAGATGCTCTTAGCCCCTCTCCTCAAGCCTCTTCCTCTTTTGATAGTGACAAAACCCTAAGCTCTTCTGCTGCGTCGGCTGCTCATAAACAAGAGCAGAAACGTGCTACGGAGAGAGATTTAGTTAAAGCCAGGGTTCCTTGGTTCGAGATATTTGAGTCTGAGGTTAAATTGCCTCAGCAACTCATCAATATCCGAACTAAATGGGGGATTTCTGAGGGGACTTCTATTATTGCTCCCCCTTCTGGATCTCGTCCCCACTTACCCCCTAAGGGGTAATTTCCCTTCTATATAGACCAACTCCGATGAGGGCTCCGTTTTCCCGTCCCTTCTTTCTTTATTGAAGTGGCCTCCTACTTCTGCGTTTCACTTAGTCAATTATTTCCCAATAGCTATAGGTTATTAGCAGGTTTCTTCATAGTTCTTTCTTATCTGGGTTTTACCCCTACTCCCGAGCTTTTTCATTGTTTCTTCCAACTGAACAAGAAAGAGATCGGGCTTTTTTACTTTTCCTCAAGGACAGGGGTTGGCTTCCTCAAAAAATACCCCTCGTCTATAAAAAATTGGAAAAACTCTTACTTCTTTGCTCGTCCCCTCCAGCCTTGGGATTTCCCTATGGAGTGGAGGGAAAATCTCCCGAGGGGGGAATCGATCAAGGGTCACCTTGAGGAGGAACCGTATTTGTCGGTTCGTCGTGCACTTGGTGATCAGTGTTTTAATTTGATGGAGCTGATTGACGACGGACTGCTATACTTGTTCCAATTGAGCCCCAAGGGTGTATCCTTGAACATGCCCCTCGGTGAGTGTTTTCCAAGTAATCTTCTTCGTTTTACTTTTAACTTATCATGTTCGGACTAATATTTCTCTGCTCTTTTCAGAAACAAAAATGATGAAGGCAATGATAGCCGAGAAGCTAAGGGAGAAGAGCCAAAAAGGCCAAACTTCTAAGGCTGCTGCTACTCCTGCACCTCCCCCTTCTATTGAGATTTTGACTCCTTCTGAGGAGAAGGCTTCACCTGAGAAGACTCATGCTCTTCATCGCAAGAGAAAGACTACTCCCGAAGGTCCAAGTTCTTCGCCCCAAGCACCTCCTACTAAGAAAACTTCTTCTTCCCTCATCCCTTCCGAACCTCGAGCCTCCTCTCAACCCGCTCTCGGTGTCTCCCGGCCTTCCTCGAGATACCATATCCCCTCGTGGACTTACTCCCCCACTGTTCCACTACTGAAAAAACCCGATCCCAAAGCCTCCCATTCCATGTTGTGCTATACCCCCAACCCTGCTGATCGGAAATACCTCGGGGAGCTGGCTTTCAGCAACTTGGTGAATGATTTCTCCTCCTCCTTTACTCAGGTAAATGTTTATACCCATTAATTTGCTCCGTTTGTCTTTTTTCAATACCTTCATTTGTTATTTTAACTTTATATATGATCTGATGCAGGCCCACATGATGGCGGGTGAACTTCTCACTCGCTTTCATTCTGTCGATTGGCTGATGGGCAAAATCAGAAGCGCATCCGGCAGTTAGAGGGTATGGGTGAGGAGTTGAAGAAAACAGTGAGCCTTTTGGAGGAGCGGCACTCGGCCCTGGTATCAGCTCGGGACAAGGCGGAGCAGGTCCTGGCAGAGGAGCGGACAAAGTTTGCTGCTCTGGAAGATGCTAACTCTACTTTGTCAGAGCAGTATAAAGCTCTGGCTGAGCAACATCAAGCTGTCTCCGAGCAGCTGGCTCAAGAGAAATCTTCCACAGCTGCTCGTGCGGAAGAACTATGGCTCTCGAAGAAAGCTGAGTTTTTGAAGTCTCCAGAGTATAGCAGCATGGTGGTTGACCGTGCTTACAAGTTCTTTGATCATGGTTTTGAAGCATGCGTCAGCCAATTTAGATCTCAAGGCTATCCTCCTGAAGAGGCTTCAAAGGACTTCATTGACGTCAATGCTGCTCTGGAGAGCCTCCCTGAGGAGCTATTTCAGCCGTAGGGTAGAGCTTTTACCTTTTATTGTATTTCTTTCTTTTTTATTAATGAAATCATTTGCTTGTATCTTGGAACAAACTCGCTACCCCGAGCGCAAACACGTAGGCAATTTTAGGTTTAAAACGTGGACCAAACATCCCGATCCCACGAGTAAACAACTAAAATTCCGAACAAGCTCGCAACCCCGAGCACAAACACATAGGCAATTTTAGGTTTAAAACGTGGACCAAACATCCCGATCCCACGAGTAAACAACTAAAATTCCGAACAGCTCGCTACCCCGAGCACAAACACTTAGGCAATTTTAGGTTTAAAACGTGGACCAAACATCCCGATCCCACGAGTAAGCAACTAAAATTCCGAACAGCTCGCTACCCCGAGCACAAACACTTAGGTAATTTTAGGTTTAAAACGTGGACCAAACATCCCGATCCCACGAGTAAGCAACTAAAATTCTGAACAGCTCGCTACCCCGAGCACAAACACTTAGGCAATTTTAGGTTTAAAATGTGGACCAAACATCCCGATCCCACGAGTAAACAACTAAAATTTCGAACAGCTCGCTACCCCGAGCACAAACACATAGGCAATTTTAGGTTTATAACGTGGACCAAACATCCCGATCCCACGAGTAAACTGATGATACTTTAACGCTTAAACGTGGACCAAACATCCCGATCCCACGAGTAAACCGATGATAATTTAACGTTTAAACGTGGACCAAACATCTCGATCCCACGAGTAAACCGATGATAATTTAACGTTTAAACGTGGACCAAACATCCCGATCCCACGAGTAAACCGATGATAATTTAACGTTCAAACGTGGACCAAACATCCCGATCCCACGAGTAAACCGATGATAATTTAACGTTTAAACGTGGACCAAACATCACGATCACACGAGTAAACAACTAAAATTCCGAACAGCTCGCTACCCCGAGCACAAACACATAGGCAATTTTAGGTTTAAAACGTGGACCAAACATCCCGATCCCACGAGTAAACAACTAAAATTCCGAACAGCTCGCTACCCCGAGCACAAACACTTAGGCAATTTTAGGTTTAAAACGTGGACCAAACATCCCGATCCCACGAGTAAACAACTAAAATTCCGAACAGCTCGCTACCCCGAGCACAAACACTTAGGCAATTTTAGGTTTAAAACGTGGACCAAACATCCCGATCCCACGAGTAAACAACTAAAATTCCGAACAGCTCGCTACCCCGAGCACAAACACATAGGCAATTTTAGGTTTAAAACGTGGACCAAACATCCCGATCCCACGAGTAAACCGATGATACTTTACGCTTAAACGTGGACCAAACATCCCGATCCCACGAGTAAACCGATGATAATTTAACGTTTAAACGTGGACCAAACATCCCGATCCCACGAGTAAACCGATGATAATTTAACGTTTAAACGTGGACCAAACATCCCGATCCCACGAGTAAACCGATGATAATTTAACGTTCAAACGTGGACCAAACATCCCGATCCCACGAGTAAACCATTAGAATTTCGAACAAACTCGATGAATCAAATACTTTCATTTTATTACTGCTGAATTCATAAATAATAAAAAAAAGAAAGATTACACAAAATATTTCTTCAAGTTATGAATGTTCCAAGGTCTTAACAATTTCCGACCTTCATGATCTTCCAGCCTGTATGTTCCTCTTCCGATTACTTCCTTAATTTTGTAAGGACCTTCCCATTTGGGTGCCAACTTTTTCACCTCACCAGCAGGATTTGTTCTTCGTAACACTAAATCACCAACTTGAAATGTTCTTGATCGAACCCTTCGGTTATAGGCGTTGGTAATCCTTACTTTATATAGCTCTGTTCTTGCTACAGCTTGTTCTCTTAGCTGATCAATCTCATCTAGTGCAGGTGGAGAGATGTTGGTATGTTAAGTGTAGGGTCGCGAGTTCAAGACCCAGGAAGCTCATTTACCCATTCCCCTCGGGCCCCTTCCAGCTTCGTCTTAATCCCATGTAATAGAATACGGTTAATAACTTCGACTTGCCCATTTGATTGTGGATAGGCTACTGACGTGAATATTTGCTTGATTTTCATCTCCTCGCACCACTCCTGTATTTTCTTTCCCTGAAATTGCCTTCCATTATCCGAAATAATTCTCCTCGGTATTCCGAACCGACATACTATGCTTCTCCATAAGAATTTGATGATTTCCTCCTCAGTTATTTTTGCTAAAGGTTCGGCTTCCACCCATTTCGTAAAGTACTCAACTGCTACTAGGAGGAATTTTCTTTGCCCCGTGGCAAGGGGAAAAGGTCCGACGATGTCCATCCCCCATTGATCAAAGGGACAGGAAGTGATACTGCTATTTAAGACCTCTGCGGGTATGTGAGATAAAATTGCATGTTTCTGGCAATTGTTACATTTTTTAACAATTTCTTCGGCATTTTCTCTCATACTGGGCCAATAATATCCTGCCCGAAGGGCTTTCTGATATAACATATTACTTCCTGAATGATTCCCACAACAGCCTTCGTGAATCTCCTTTAGTAAATGTTCTCCTCTTGTGTTGATGTGCATTGCAAGAAGGAAACTGAAAATCCCCTTTTGAACAATTTGCCTTCTGCTAACACAAAACGCCTCTCCATTCTCTTCACCCGAGCAGCTTCCTTTGGATCTAACGGCAACACCCTATTTTTCAAGAATTTAATGATATGCTCCCGCCAATCAGATATGATACAAGGCTCCAAATTCATTATACTGTTGATTGCTATGTGTGAGACCAAAAGATCTTGTACCAGCACTTTCCTGTTCTTCCACTCATGGATGGAGCTGGCCAACTTTGCAAGTGAATCTGCTCGGTCATTATCCTCTCGTGGTATTTGCTTTAACTCTACTTCCTGGAACTGAGTCGTTAATAATTGAGCATTCTCCACATATTTTTTCAGCTTTTCTTCTTTCACCTTGTACACCCCATTTACCTGTTGTACAACCAGCATTGAATCCATGAACACTTTTACTTTCCGAGCTCCGGTGTCTAATGCCACTTGTAAACCAGAGAGGAGAGCTTCGAATTCGGCTTCATTGTTTGAGGAATGAAAACCGAATTGAATAGCTATGGAAACTTCCTCTCCTTCTGGACTGATCAGTATAATTCCTGCCCCGCTTCCCTTCTGAGTAGATGACCCATCTACGAAGAGGCTCCAATATTTTTCTTCGCGAGTATGAGTTACTTCCACCAAAAAATCAGATAAGGCCTGAGCCTTAATGGTATTCCGAGGCTGATAAGAAATATCGAACTCGCTCAATTCTGTGGCCCATTTCACCATCCTTCCTGAAATTTCAGCTTTTGACAAGAGCCTTCCTAAAGGAGTGCTCGTTACCACCATGATAGGGTGAGATAAAAAATACGGCCGAAGCCTTCTTGCAGTAATTACCAGAGCCAAAGCTAACTTTTCAATCTCAGGATATCTTTGTTCAGCTCCTTGCAAGGCTCGGCTGACATAATATACCGGTTGCTGCCGTCCCAATTTCTCTTGGATTAATACCGAGCTGACAACTTCCTCGGTTACCGACAAGTAGACGAGGAGGGTCTCATTATGCTCGGGTTTATTCATTAAGGGTAACTGAGCTAAATATTCTTTCAAGTCTTCGAAAGCCTTCTGACACTGATCATCCCACTCGAACTGCGTTCCTCGCCTTAGTGCTTTAAAGAAAGGCAAACTCCTATCAGCCGATCTAGATATGAATCGACTAAGTGCTGCTATTCTTCCTGCTAACCTTTGTACTTCGTTCAAGGTCCGAGGAGGGTTCATTTCTTGGATTGCTCGTATTTTTTCAGGGTTAGCTTCCACACCTCTCTCTGTAACCATGTACCCCAAGAATTTCCCACTATGAATTCCGAAGGTACATTTGGCTGGATTTAACTTCATGCCAAATCTTCTTAAAGTGGCAAAGACTTCCTCCATATCCTCTATCAGATTTTGGGCCTTCTTGCTTTTGATCAGGAAGTCATCAACATAAACCTCCACGTTCCGTCTTATTTGATCTTTGAACATCTTATCCATCAGTCTCTGATAAGTAGCCCCGGCATTTTTTAATCCGAAGGGCATAACGACATAACAAAAAGTTCCTCCCGCTGTGACAAAGCTAACCTTGGACTGATCCTCGCGGGCTAAGGGGATTTGATGATATCCCTGATAAGCATCCATAAGACATAACAGCTCATGTCCCGCAGTAGAATCCACTAATTGATCAATCCTCGGTAATGGGTAACAATCTTTGGGACACGCTTTGTTCACGTCCCGAAAATCTACACACATCCTCCACTTATCTCCCGTTTTAGGTACTAGAACCACATTTGAGAGCCATGTAGGGAAACTAATCTCCCGTATATGACCTGCTTTCAACAACTCCTCTACTTGTTTAGCTATAACGGCATCCTTCTCGGGTCCGAAATGCCTTCTCTTCTGTTTAATTGCCCGAGCACCCGGATCAACATTTAGATGATGCTCAGCAATCTCTGGTTTTACCCCAATTAACTCAGAGGAATTCCAAGCGAATACATCCACGTTATCTATTAAGCATTCGATCACCCTTTTCCTCAATTCGGGATCCAACTTAGATCCAATGCGAGTAGTTTTCGCCGGGTGACCTAACTCGATACTCATGAATTCCTCCTCGGGGATTATCCGCTCCTCCTCCTCGGGCTGTCCATGTTTCCTCTTATTACTTCCTCGCTCCCCATCTTCTCCATTTTTTCCTTTGTCTTGCTTCAACTCTTGCACATAGCATTTTCTTGATGAACTTTGACTTCCCCTTACTTGTCCCACTTCCTCTCATACCAGGAATTTTATCTTCAGGTGGTAAGTAGAAGCAACTGCTTCGAAGGCCGTTAACGCCGGCCGACCCAATATTATATTATAGGAGGAGGGTGCATCCACTATGAGGAAGGTGATCATCTTCGTCTTTGTCTTGGACTCCTCTCCTAATGTGACGGGTAAAGACACTTGTCCTATAGGACTTATGGCTTCTCCAGTAAACCCATGCAAAGAAGTATTTACTTTTTGCACAGCTATGCTTCCTAATTCCATCTGCTTCAAAGTACTAAGGAAGAGCACATCTGCCGAGCTGCCTGTATCGACGAAGATTCTTTGCACATTATAGTTGGCTACTGTGGCTGAAATTACCAGTGCATCCTCGTGGGGAAAATAAATCCCTTGTAAATCAGCAGGTCCGAAAGCTATAGAAGGACTCTCCTGAGTATGACTTGGATTAATGGATAACACTTCGAGTTTTCGAGCATAACTCTTTCTTGCTCGATTAGAATCTCCACATGATGTTCCTCCCGAAATTATATGTATCGTCCCTCGGTTAGGAACATTGCTCATGGTTCTTTCCCTGGTAACTTGATTTCCTGCCTCCACTCTTTCCCCCCGTACTGCCCAAGGGACTGACTGAAGTACTCCTCTCCCGGGATTAACATTATTCCGGGGGAAAGGAGCACTGTTTCTCAAGTCATCGTCAGCTCCTCGCCTTACATCCATTCTTCCTTCATGAAAACTCCCTCCTCGGGCACTTCCTCCTCGGAATACTCCTCTTACATAAGGTCCCCCCCGACCCCTCTTCGGCATAATTTGATTCATGGCTACCTCCCGATAAGGTGTCATCGGTAGGTACTGATCAAAGTTCCTCTTGGGCTGTTCCAATGGCCTCTCCTTCCTATTGACTTCACCACCATTTTTTATTTCCTTCTTCTGCTTCATCCTCTGCGCTTCCTCCAAATTAATATATTTAGAGGCACGCCCCAGTAATTCATCATAGTCTAACGGTGGCTTCTTGGCCAACGATCTGAACAGATCCCCCTCTCTCAACCCTTGGGTGAAAGCGCTGGCTAGTATTTCAGATGTCACATGCGGAACATCAAGGCATGCTTGATTGAATCTTTTCAGAAAATCCCGCAGGGACTCCTTATCCATCTGCCTGAGACCGAACAAGCTCAAGGCCGTTCTCTTGCAACTTCTACTACTCGCGAATTGATGAAGGAACAACGAGCTGAATTTGGGAAAGGAATCCACTATTCCTGATGGTAACTGATTGAACCATGACTGAGCAGCGCCGGCTAGAGTCGTCAAGAACACTCTACATTTCACCCCATCTGACAGCTGATGAAGGAGTGAGGCATTCTCAAATCGAGATAAATATTCTTCTGGATTTGTGCTACCATCATAATTCCCCACACTCAAAGTTCTGAAATTAATAGGCAGAGGATCATCAATGACCTGAGGAGTGAATGGAGTGCTTCTTCTTGCCGAGTTAATACGGCCTTCCATTTTATTGCGCATTCTTTGTAGCTCCTCCTTTAGATCCTCCATTTGATGATGCAAAGCCCTATCTATTTCATCATTTGAACGATTAAGAAAATCTTTCGATTCTTCCGCCTCCTCCTCCGACTTCTTTATAGAAGTCGAATCTTCTTCCTCTTCTTTACTTTCTTCCTGACAGGGGGGGATCATGAATTGCTTCATAACTTCTCCAACAGTTTTGGCAATCACCTCAGTTAAATGTTCCATGGGTATTCCTTGGGTAGGTAATACTCGTGAAACATTCTGCGATGATCCAGCCTCCCCAGCCCCTTCTGGTTCTGGGCATGAACGTGGGGGAGTCAATGGTTTATCCCTCCCCGACATTGGCCCTCGCCCTTTGCTTCTAACCATTTCGCCTTGGACTCTTGATGAAAAAATCTCTGCTTCAACGTCTTTACTCTTTTTGTTCCCACAGACGGCGCCAATGATGTGATCCGTTATTTTACGTGTTTGGTAGAATTAAATGTTTACGAAAAATAAAAGGAATACACTAAGATTTTTACGTGGAAAACCCTCAAATTGAGAGAAAAACCACGGGACCTAGTCCAGTATAAAGCTTCACTATAAATATTGATGATTTACAAGATGATCTGAACACAAAAATAATCACTCAATGACTTCCACGTCTACTGTTAGAGAAATTATAAAAAAGACCGAACAGGCTCAAGTTTGCTCTCTTCGGACTCTTTTTGCCTCGAAAAATCCAACCCCCTCTGTGATGACATCCGCGGGTATTTATAGGACTGTTCCTAGTGATTGACTCGCGGGAGATCCGGAACACGATGTCACATGATCGTGGCTTAATTGGAGCCTCACGCGTCCGAGATATCCGCGCCCCATTGCTACACGTTCATTCACGCCGGTTAATTTGTTAGTTACTCCCGAGTTTTCCGCTAATCTTTGACCAGAAAACCGAGGAGGGTTAGCAGATGTTCTGTAAAATCCTGCTCGGTGCTATCTGTTCGGTGCACTCTGTTCGGTATATGACTTGTTCGGCGCTTGCGGGGATTTTACCCGAGGAGGTCAATATTTCATATGACATCACTTACAATTATACGTTCAAGGTTAAGTTCGGTGGATATGTGAATACGATCGTCTTTCTCCCGTAGGTATCACTATGTAATATTATGGCATGGCTTGTGTGTATGTTTAATGTTGTTTTCTAATAGCTTAACGAGTAAGGGAGATTTTCTGTAATATGAAAATTGGAATTCTGACTAGAATTATTTTTTCTTCGCTGGTGTTACCAATGATAACAATGTATTTACTCTGTAATTTGCGGAGGATTTTGATTCTAATCCTTAGTATTAGTTATTGTTGATGTTTTTTTTTTAAAATTCCAACGTCGAATCCTACCAATATTATGTAAGAAGTCGATTTGATTAGTATCATGTAACCGAGAAAGAATTTTCAGTAGTGTCTTGTAAGCACAGATTTACACCTCCCACCCAGCAAGGAAGTTACACTGAAGTAAGTCACAACAACGATCTTGTTTTGCTTCGTTGTATCATTTCCCAGAATTTTAAAAGACACTTCAAGTTCGAAGATGTATGCCCACATTAAAGGTAAACTTGCTCACCTTCTCGGTATAATAATGAACAAACTCAATATGTGTAATTATTTAATGTGGTATCTTCGAATCATAATGGCATATTATTTTTGATACATAATGGCATATTAGTTTTGCTCATGTACAAGGTAAATTCGATACATAATGGCATATCTAATGGCTGGTTTTTTTTTTTTTTTGCTCATGTATTTATTACGTTTGATTTGATAATATTCATTGTTCGTTGTCTAATGTATGCATTATGGTTGATGTGAGCAGTAAAACAGGGTAAATATGTAAGGACCCTAAGGCCTTAAGTGAAAATTTAGGTACAATTAGGACTAAACATATATAAATCAGAATATAAAGTTCGTGTTGATGCTTGAGCTTTAAGGATTACATGCCAAAATAATGTAACTTCCAAAACGGATTAAGTACATTCCCAACATGAAAGAATGTCAAGGACATTCCCAAAATGTACCTACAGGAACATCCCCACCATGAGCACATACAACATTCCTCAATAAAACTCAAGGACAATAATATAAAATAATTGCATGAAACGTATATCATATATACTCTCTGAGTTGCCGCATTTACATATTCTCGTCGGTCGTTCCTGTTTCATAACTCATGTACATGGTCATTAGTGCATAAGATAAGTGATCGTCTCCGTATTTCATATACCATAATACTCATCGATAATCACATAACCAATATGATGATTACGGTCTTGTTATAACAACGGTATTTTAGCACCCCTCGCTTCGACATATAGCGACATCATATGATGTCCCTCGCTTCGACATGACAGCGGCATAATCATCGCTTCGACATGACAGCGGCAAACATCATACTTCCATCGCTTCATATGACAGCGGCAAGTACTACATCCGTCGCTCGAATATAACAACTACCGAAATACAATCATTCCCAAACACATAGCAATGCACAATGCATAAACCAAATAATACAATCTCATCACCAATTGCTCGTACGTCTCACTACGTACCTTTCTTCCAAAAGTGGGATTTGGTATGACTTCACCTCCTTGGCTGTGTCGCCACCTGGGATGGTTCTACACAATCACACAAACCAATAGTAGGGGCCAAATAATAGTTCGATACCAAAAATCCATCATAAAAATCGAATTCTCAAAAATTTGCTGCTGGCGATCGATCGCTGCGTCGAGGCGATCGATCGCGAGCTTTACCGATCGATCGCCTTGACTTGGCGATCGATCGCCAGACTTCACTGGCTTGAGGCGATCGATCGCGCCATTTACGGCGATCGATCGCTCGCACTCGATTTCTTCACTGTCTCTCGGCGATCGATCGCTCCATTTGTAGCGATCGATCGCCACAACCAGTAGCCGCGATTTCCACCATTTTTATACCATATTTCTTCCCCAACTATACCAACACACAAACCATCAAACCAATAACATATAAACACCCTAAACTTTCAATATACACCTTAAAACAACCAAAAATCCAACACTCAATCATAAACAACACCAACCCAAAACAAACCCATTTCAAAACCCAAATATCAACTCAAATCAAAACCAATCCTTACAAAAACAACAAGGAAGGATCTATACCCTTCTTAGACCTCAAATCTTACCAAGAATCACACAAATAGAGCTTTTGCAAAGATTTCTCCTTCCTCTTTTTGCAAGAACGAAAATGGGTTTAGAGTTAGGGTTGTGAGAGTGATTGGGGATTAAAGAGAGTAATGGGGAAAGTGGGGTCCAATGGGGTATAAAAGGTTATAATTAAAACATCAACCCCATTAATTAACATGATGTATAAAATACCCCATCATGATATTTATAAGCATTTCACCACAATGCACCAAAACCCCAATTAAATCCATGCTTTCCAAATAATTAACAACCATCACAAATACACCATGCTAACACTCAATTTCCCAACATGCACATTATGCACCCTGAAATGCATTACCAGGTCACGCCCACCATGTGACTAAGCATTTCGCCTTTATAATTAATTCCAACATATTAAATTAATTAACACCATAAACAATCACATAGTCATAATTAATACTCAAATTGCAATTAATTATTCCGGGGATATCACAAAATAACACTCACAAATTTGCATATATTTTTTGGAACACAATTCCACTTACAGCATGACAGAAAGACTCTCAATCAAAGTTATTATGGTCTCAACCATTTCCACTTAAATCATTTAATTGATTCATAATCATTTAATTGATTCATAAGCTCAACTTTAATTATTTTTTAGGTGTTGACATATAAAGACAACAAAATCAAATCCATCACATTGTACACTTGATTGACATGACATCTATTTTGGTAGATTTGGCTATAGCAAATGCTTTTGTATCCTTTATTTAAATGTCATTCTTTAGTAACATTACATATATAAAATTTACATCTTCTCTCATGTTGTCCATTGAAATTGTAACAATGCCTGCTACTTTCCCCATGTACTCCCAAGATTCTGTAACAAGCAAGAATGAAATTCAAGATCAACATCTTGTCAGATGAAGAGCACCATGCGGATTTGGAAAATTTGGAGGTACCAAAATGATCAAAACGCCAAGATGTTGCAGGTTCTAGTGGGATTAAAAAACACCTACCCCAAAAATGATGTTTGACCCATTGACAAGTGACTACTACAAAGGAATCACAAGGCATGTGAAAGCTGCGAAGAAGTGTACCTCCAATGCTAATAGGTTATTAAGAAAAAGCGCGGTTTAACTAACGACGACATAACAACAGTAATCCTAACAGGTTGTAGGAATAAATAATTGCCATTTACCAAAATATATAGTTGATGATAAGTGCAACTGTAATATTTAAACAACTACTCCATTTAATTAGAAATAAACTTGACAAAAAACATTGATCTCAAAATACGTACAAAAACAAAGTAGAGACACTGAAATGAAATTAAACATTTCAATGTAAAAAAAAATGCCAACTGGGACAGTAAAACAAGCAATTACAATGTTCAACATTCAAATAAGGATTTTTGCCCGTTGAATAGTTTTAAAAATTGACAAGAAAATCGCAGATAATAATTGGATGGTATACAAACTTAACTCTAATCAACCCATTACATACACACAAGCTATGAGTTCAAAAAATATCTAAAAGAAAGCACAATATTGAAACTTTCCCCGGTAAAACTAAACCCATCACTTAGACTAAAACCATTTTACATTCAAGCACTTACAAACACATTACAAGAAAATATTTGTTAACATGAAAAGAACCATATATGATAATTTACGTTCGAAACGAGGCGAAAATAGTTGGGTCTTGCACAACGACAAAGGCCCATTCATTTCTCTCATTCAATTTAAATTTTGCAGATATGTTATGGAGGTTGTTGTGATGTCGTTAGTGGAAAGGAAATGAATATAAGTAATTTGTCTAGGGCAAAGGGTGTAAATGTCCATTTTCCCCTTATCATCTCTACTATACAACCACAATTTAATGTAAGAGGTGGGTAGGTGGGTTTCTTTTCAAGAGTTTAGTAAGCCTATTTCATGGGCATCTGGACAACGCTTGGTTTGACATTAGATAAATAATTTAATCATTCACTTATCCTTCCTAAATCCACCTACCAAACACTGACTTAGACTAGATTTAGAGTCCTTTGCCAGACAACCGTCTATTCTATAACCACAAGAAAAAGAATGGCTCAGAATGAGTGGTAAAGCAGGGGAATTTAAAACCTGGGTATGATAAATCTTCTTTTTTTTGTTTATTTGAAAATTAGGCCTGTCCAGTGTAAAGAATTGGCACGAAGAAGAATCGGTCCCCACCTACTTTTCAAAATAAAATTTTGACCAGTTCTATAAATATAAAAGCTCCCGGGAAAGCATTAGCACGACACTGCCTTATCTCCCACTCTGATTTTATAGAAAATATCCATATGAACTATATTTCCAAATGACCCAATTAGAAGCCAAAAACTATACATGGAGTTGAGTGTCATCAATAGCCATCTGACTAAAAACAACCGAGCAGAGTTTGTCAAAGTTTTCAAGAATTGTTCTGTAAAAAATCCTTCACTTCGGGCAAGCCTACTAACCGTGGGAGAGTTAATCGCCCTGTTCACTGGGTAAATGCGGATGCGGTCATACTTTATTTTTCGTCAAACATCTAATACCAAAACAAGAAGTTGCCAACGCTTATGGACCAAAAAATCTCACTCCCAATAATTGCACTCTCCTAAATTCATGGGATATACAGTACAGAGTGGCATGACCATCTTCGTGATCACGATTCGTTCTTGTTATTAGTTGGTCCGTAACAGAATTTGTCACGCCCCGAGACCAGAGCGCGTGACACCGGCGTTGAATCCAAATATGAAATTCGAATACAACAAGCCTCGTGTACAGATCTATGATAAAACCAGTCTATTTATTCCAAAATCAATAGATTGTCATTACAATTGCTATTACAAAATACAATTGTCTCGGATTAAATCAAAGATGCGGAAGCGTAACTAAAACTAATAAATTTTCTTGAAGGTTCTTCGTGGATCATTATCTCCAAAATTGTTCTTGTTCTTCTTCCTTGATCTCTTCTTTTCGTCTTTGTCTGGGAGGGGAGGTAAGGGGTGAGTGTTTGGGAAAAACACCCAGCAAGTAAGGGTCGATTGAACATGGTAAAATATACATATATTCATAGCAAAAATCCTTTAAATATTTATTTATCAAATCACATGGATCTTGGCATATAAACACATTTCTTACTCATAAACACATTATATTTCACATATTCGCATAACGACTTATTTGATTCAAAAGGTGGCTCCGCAAAGTCCTTTCATTCATAATCAGGTCACATACTTGTTAGATAAAACATATTCTTCATAATTGATGTTCAATCGAAAGTTTAAACATATATATAGTTTTGAGAAACAAAATGGTAATTGTAGCAAAAACTCACTTACTTTCGAAGCGTGATTGAGCGAATTACAGGTTGTAGAAAATAGCACAAAATCTCCTCTTCCTTTGCCTTGAAGGTTTCGAAAAATGTGTGTGTGATGTGTGAGAAGATTTTCAACAAATGTGAAGTGTAGGGTAATCCCTTCTTGGTGTGGTGTAATGTGGTTTCAATGTGGGGATGAGTGTCCAATTTAGGTACACTATTTTGGCTCCCAATTGGCAAGACTTTAGTGTATGATGTGTGGATGTTGCTAATGTGATTGGGAGGCAATTAAATGGGATTGAGTGAGGTGATTTTAATGCAGGAGGAATTTAAATTGGGTTCCTTAACTTTGGTCATTTAGTGTCATGATTTGGCAAGGCAATGAATGTAAATATGCATCTTGGTAGGATATTTTTTTTTTTGGTATGGTATAATATGATATAATGTAGGAGACTTAATTGGATCCCATAATTTTGGTCTCCTAACGACAAGATTTGAGTCAAGTAATAAATGTGGTCAATAATTCGTAATGAAGAAGAATTTATTGACAATTACAAAACTTTCACCATCTAATGACATGATTAAAGCAAACTATTAAATATCTTTATATTAGAATGAATGAGATTGAATTGTGGTTGTAAGAGGTTGAATGGTGGCAAGATTTGGGTTAGGCACTTAAATGTCTTTGAATGACTTATGACAAGGTTTGGACAAGACCATTGAATGGTTTAATTATGCACTTTCAAAAATGTAGGATTAGTGTATAAATTATAGTCCATAAACTTTTATCCGTTCATTGCAAGATTTAAGATTGGTTATTATTATCATTATTATTTTTCAATGATTTCGTAATTATCTACAAACTTAGAATTATTTTAAGTCTACAAGCTAAAATCATTAAACCTTGGTATTATTCCTACACAAACTCTAATAAATTAACTACTAAGTTATTTGCTTAAATAAGTGATTTAAAGTCCACAAGATTGAGTAATACAATTCAATCCAACCATAATGCAAATCTATTATTTTTATTTACTTTTCAATATTATCTCGGTAACACATAATTTGTTTGACCAAAATTCAGGGTCTTCACATCTCTCCCCCCTTATTGAAAGTTTCGTCCTCGAAACTTGGGTCGACTTCGGAAACACATCACATAATCACTTAGCACATATCATATAGTGACTTCTTTGGGTTCAAGAGGTGGCTCCCATGCGCATAGCACTTTGCTCATTGGATTCAAGAGGTGGCCCACGTTATGTGTAGCATTTTGCCCCGTCGGTTCAAGAGGTGGCTCCCAAGTAACGTGGCACTTTGCTCCTCCGATTCAAGTGGTGGCTCCTACACACGGAGCACTTTGCCCCGCAAAGCCTTTACTTGTACATTTACACAAAATCTCACGACGACTTATTGGATTCAAGAGGTGGCTCCCATGCGCATAACACTTTGCTAATTGAATTCAAGAGGTGGCCCCCGTTATGTGTAGCACTTTGCTCCTTCGGTTCAAGAGGTGGCTCCCACATACCGTGGCACTTTGCTCCTCCAATTCAAGTGGTGGCTCCTACACATGTAGCACTTTGATGCGCCAAGTACTCACTTTTACATAAACACATCTTATGCATAATCACATGGCAACTTATTGGATTCAAGAGGTGGCTCCCGTAGACATATCATTTTTCTCATTGGATTCAAGAGGTGGCCCCCATTATGTGTAGCACTTTTCCCCGTCGGTTCAAGAGGTGGCTCCCACATAACGTGGCACTTTGCTCATCCGATTCAAGTGGTGGCTCCTACACATGTAGCACTTTGTTCCGCCAAGTCCTTACTTTACATAAACACATCTTACGCATAATCACATGGCAACTTATTGGATTCAAGAGGTGGCTCCCGTATGCATAGCACTTTGCTCATTGGATTCAAGAGGTGGCCCCCATTATGTGTAGTACTTTGCCCCGTCGGTTCAAGAGGTGGCTCCTACATAATGTGGCACTTTGCTCATCCGATTCAAGTGGTGGCTCTTACACACGTAGCACTTTGCTCCGCAAATCCTTACTTTTACATAAACACATCTTACGCATAATCGCATGGCAACTTATTGGATTCAAGAGGTGGCTCCCGTGCGCATAGCACTTTGCTCATTGGATTCAAGAGGTGGCCCACGTTATGTGTAGCACTTTGCCCCGTCGGTTCAAGAGGTGGCTCCCACATAACTTGGCACTTTGCTCCTCTGATTCAAGTGGTGGCTCCTACACACGTAGCACTTTGCTCCGCCAAGTTCGAACTTTCACATAGACATATCTAACACCTAATCGCATTGGATTCAAGAAATGGCTCCCGTGCTCATAGCACTTTGCTCAATGGATTCAAGAGGTGGCCCCCGTTATGTGTAGCATTTTGTCCCGTCGGTTCAAGAGGTGGCTCCCATATAATGTGGCACTTTGCTCCTCCAATTCAAGTGGTGGCTCCTACACACGTATCTCTTTGCTCTGCCATGTTCGTACTTTCACATACACATATCTCTTAATTTTAGAAAAGTGAGCAAATAGAGTTTCGAGTTCCACTTGGCGTGAATGTTTAAAGTTGTTGCGTAGGAGCGTAACCATGGAATAACTCAATTCCAGATACACTCGAAGAGTAAATTAACATTTTATTACTTAAATTGAGAGGTTCACCACGAAATCCTAAACAAAGAAAATCATCACTAGGATACCCAAGATATATTCTTTATTATCCTTAAGATATTGCATACTAGAAAAACTAGTCTATTGTTTCTCCATCTCCTAAATCCCCTTCAACATCTTCCAGTACCATAGGATCTTCCTCTTCCATCATGAAATTGATCACAGACTGCTTGTAGGCCACTTCATGTGCCAATTCATTCTTCCCATTCACGAGGGCTTGTATTTGAGTCCACATGTTCTCCCGATGCTCATTGAACTCATGCTCGAAGCGTTCCAACTGTTGGCACTTGTTATTGTGGACTCTCACAAGTGTTTTATTGTCCTATATTGCTTTTGTAAGTCGCTCTTAGGCACGATGATGGTGGTAAGTCATCCTTTGGGCCTTGTAATGGAAGTGATTGATTATTTCCAACCACTCGGTCTTGTCTCGCATCTCCTCGTCTTTGAATATTTTAACTTCGGTTATATCATGTTCGGTCTTTCGGATCGAACTGGATGGAGCGTGAGTCATCGCATCCTATGTCGTATTGAAGAGTATGCTACGGTGGATGTGAAATTAAAGGATGAGATTTCGTGGATTAGAGTTCTTTGAGGAAAAAAGTTAAATCCTCAATTGGTTAATTTTTGACTGCTGAATTTCAAAAATGATAAATGATTTTTCTTGGAAATGATGTGAGGATAAATAAACAATTCGTATTGGAATAATCTGTTTCGGTGGTTCAAAAATCGAGGGCAAGTGTTTGAGATATTAGGGTTTAAAAGGCACGGATTGGGGATTTAAGAATTCGATTACACGAGATTTGGAATTTCAAAATTGTTTGAGGGCTATTAATATACATGTTATGAGGATTCATAACCAAATTTATTTTTTTAAAATGGCATTCAGAATTGGGAGAAATCAAAGTCCAAAATTTTCGCGATTTTAGGGTTATTGAGCACTTTCCTTGTTTGTGATTTTGATTGGATAGAGGGATTTTGTTTGACATGATATAAGGATGATAAACCCAGAATTAATTTGAAATTAGTCTTCGGATAGATTAGAAAATCGAATCCCAAATATTTGTGACCTAGGGTTCTAATGGGTATGGATTGCGGATCGAAATTGGAAACTAAAAATGTTTTGTAAGGCAAATTTGATTGAGGGATTTTATCAGTGGAATGATTGCGAATGATATCCCGAAATTAATTGGATTTTCGTTTTCGAATGATAGATCAAATCAGTATTTGGAAGTTTTTGCCAATTAGGGTTCATGTAGCATAAATTTCGGTCCCAAATTGAGCATCTTTCCTTGTTTGTGATTTCAGATGAATATATGATTTTTGTTAGGAATCGAATAAGGATGATAAATACAGAATGAATTTGGAATTGGTCTTCGAATTTGGAAGAAATTGATGAACACATTTTTATGGCCAAATTAGGGTTCATATGTTTCAAGGAATAAAAAACCAGATTTAATTCCGGAATAGTGTTCGAAAGATTGGGAATCGAGGATCGACTTTCTTGGGCATATTTAGGGTTCTAGGGCGCGAATTTAGGTTCTAAAATTGGACACCTTCCTTTGTTTTTAAATCCGAATTCTTAGAGGTCTTTTATTAGGGATAATAATTGGATCATTAACCCAAAATGAATTTGAAATTGGTGCTCGGATGATTGCAGAAATCGAGGGCCAAAATTTGGATTTTAAGGTTCCTGAGGCGTGAAGTTCGCCTTGAAATTGATCGTCTTACATCCTTTGGGAATCAAATTCAGTAGGGGGCTTTTGATATATATGTCATGTAGAGCATTAACCCAGAATTAATTTAAATGCTAGAATCAAAATTGTGGACAGTTAGGGTTTTAGGACGTGATTTTAGGCTCGAAATTGGACGATTTAAAAATTACGTTTCGACGGGTGAAAAATCGAAGGCTTAAGTTTTGGCTGAATTAGGGTTCTTAAGGGCGAGAATTTGATCGGCGATTGTTCATCCAACAGTGAATGGTTTTTGCAATTGACATAGGGCTTTTTATCGTCTGATGAAAACGATCATGAGGGTTGGCCAAGGTAGTCGATTGGTGGTCAATCGGAAAATGGACGGGTTTGGGGTGCACGTATTTTCAATCGGAAAATTGGTCATGCAGACCTCGTCCAATTGATCTGATACTTGGGCCGTGGTTTTGTCTGGGGGAGGCGGTTTTGGCTATGGGTTGGCCGTCGAGGTACGACGGTGGCACAGCTGCCAGCGATGGCGGCAGTTTATAGATCTTGGGTAGATTTCTTTTCTTGTTTTCTGAATGTTTGATTTTTTTCCCAACTTGTTTTCGAACCACACAGTTGGTCTATTTTAAC
This sequence comes from Haberlea rhodopensis, assembly GCA_907163345.1. NCBI lineage: Eukaryota > Viridiplantae > Streptophyta > Magnoliopsida > Lamiales > Gesneriaceae > Haberlea > Haberlea rhodopensis. The sequence continues at coordinate 381,616 of CAJQUN010000192.1, forward strand.
CGGGTTTTATAATCTGGTATTTTTATCAACCAGAATCTTTCCCAACGGGATCACGGAACCTGGTTTGCTCTGATACCACTAAAATGTCACGCCTCGACACAAGAGCGCGTGACACCAGCGTTGAATCCAAATATGAAATTCGAATACAACGAGCCTCGTGTACAGATCTATGATAAAACAAGTCTATTTACTCCAAAATCAATAGATTGTCATTGCAATTGCTATTACAAAATATAATTGTCTCGGATTAAATCAAATATGCGAAGCGTAAATAAAACTAATAAATTTTCTTGAAGGTTCTCGTGGATCATTATCTCCAAAATTGTTCTTGTTCTTCTTCCTTGATCTCTTCTTTTCGTCTTTGTCTTGGAGGGGAGGTAAGGGGTGAGTGTTTGGGAAAAACACCCAGCAAGTAGGGGCCGATTGAACATGGTAAAAATATACATATATTCATAGCAAAAATCCTTTAATATTTATTTATCAAATCACATGGATCTTGGCATATAAACACATTTCATACTCATAAACACATATATTTCACATATTCACATAACGACTTATTTGATTCAAAAGGTGGCTCCGCAAAGTCCTTTCATTCATAATCATGTCACATACTTGTTAGATATAAAACATATTCTTCATAATTGATGTTCAATCGAAAGTTTAAACATATTAATAGTTTTGAAAAATGAAATGGTAATTGTAGCAGAAACCCACTTACTTTCGAAGCGTGATTGAGCGAATTACAGGTTGTAGAAAATAACACAAAATCTCCTCTTCCTTTGCCTTGAAGGTTTCGAAAAATGTGTGTGTGATGTGTGAGAAGATTTTCAACAAATGTAAAGTGTAGGGTAATCCATTCTTGGTATGGTGTAATGTGGTTTTAATGTGGGGAGGAGTGTCCAATTTAGGTACACTATTTTGGCTCCCAATTGGCAAGACTTTAGTGTATGATGTGTGGATGTTGCTAATGTGATTGGGAGGCAATTAAATGGGATTGAGTGAGGTGATTTTAATGCAGGAGGAATTTAAATTGGGTTCCTTAACTTTGGTCATTTAGTGTCATGATTTGACAAGGCAATGAATGTAAATATGCATCTTGGTAGGATAATCTTTTCTTTGGTATGGTATAATATAATATAATGTAGGAGACTTAATTGCATCCCATAATTTTGGTCTCCTAATGACAAGATTTGAGTCAAGTAATGAATGTGGTCAATAATTGGTAATGAAGAAGAATTTATTGGCAATTACAAAACTTTGATCATCTATGACATGATTTAAGCAAACTATTTAATATCTTTATATTAGAATGAATGGGATTGAATTGTTGTTGTAAGAGGTTGAATGGTGGCAATACTTGGGTTAGGCACTTAAATGTCATTGAATGACTTATGACAAAGTTTGGACAAGACCATTGAATGGTTTAATTATGCACTTTCAAAAATGTAGGATTAGTGTAGGAATTATAGTCCATAAAATTTTATCCATTCATTGCAAGATTTAAGATTGGTTATTATTATCATTATTATTTTTCAATGATTTCTTAATTATCTACAAACTTAGAATTATTTAAAGTCTACAAGCTAAAATCATAAAACCTTGGTATTATCTCCTACACAAACTCTAATAAATTAACTACTAAGTTATTTGCTTAAATAAGTGATTTAAAGTCCACAAGATTGAGTAATACAATTCAATCCAACCATAATGCAAATCTATTATTTTTATTTACTTTTCAATATTATCTCGGTAACACATAATTTGTTTGACCAAAATTCCGGGTCTTCACAGAAATAAAATGGATTGTGCATTTATATGTTTTCTGAATGATATAAATTGTGTATGTGGAATTTGTTGTTAATCATGTGCTTACATAAAGTTGATTAACATGTTATTGAAATATGCTCATTGAGAATGCAATTCGCCAAATGCAACTGTCATTTTTCAGTTGATGTAGATAGAAGTTGATTGTACAAGGTGTTTTCTAAATATTTTGAAGTATGGATCTAAGGTCGCCCGGCTGACTCTAGTCCTTCTCTCTCAACTCATCATTTGCATATATTGCTTAGGTTTTTGGTTGGATTGTGAGGGGTATAACATTGGTAAGTTTTTGTGGCATACATATGTATATATGCCTTGTAAATTATAGTATGATACATATCTTAATTGGATGATATGAAATTGTAAGTTTCGCTGCCATTAAATATTATGTTATATGCATCATGTGTACGTGTTATGTATAAGAGTGTTACCTAATGAGCTACACCCTCAATGAAAGCAGAGGTCGCATTGACCTTCATTATTGTCATGGGATTTAGTGACGAAAAAAGACATGTCATCGTCTTGTGCTGCTAGGTGAGCATTCATTCTCACTTTCCAATCATCCTATTCCTCCTTAGAGAACTGATCGCGATTTATTAAACAATAAAATTCCAAAGCAGCGCGATTTAACCGCAAGTGCACGGTATCAAGTATTAGTAAAGATAGGAAGAATACGGAATATCGAACCACAGGGACTAACAAGCAAATACCAAATAAGATTTCTTTAAACTATATTTAACATACGATAATTAATCAATAATTAAACTAATAACTAAATTAAACTACTCTAATCCAACCAAAACAATCGATGATCATGAGAAAAGTCTACAAGAAAGAATTATCAAGACAATGATTTACCTTACCAAACACTTACAATTCTTTTCTCCATACATCTCTAAGGTGGCGGGTTATTCGAATTTATTCAATATAGTCTATCGAGCTATATTAAACCTAACACCAAATTGCAACAAGTAACTCTCGTTCACTTAATTAACAATTCGATAATGAATGAACCTCTATGAAAACCACTAACTTTAGATTAAATAGCCTAAAGCTATCACTCGTATGTGATTTTATCTTTCGATCTAATCTTAAACACACGGCATGAATTACTATATCGTATTATAATATTATCTTTCGATCTCAATTATAATAACTAGAATCATTCAAAGATGGTCAAACCTTCAAAAGAATTGAGAACAATAAAGTATGCACATAGAAGATGCAGGAATTCAATCACAATATCAATAGAAAAAATTATGTTTAAGATATCTCTCAATCATACAAAACACAACAAATCCAATATTCATTCAAAACTAAAATCGAAAAGTAAAAGCAAACTCTCAAGTCGACTTCGTTCGTTGATTCTCGATCCTTCCTCCGCTTCTTTCTCGATCGTGCTCCTCGATTATCTTGTTGGCTTGTTCCAAGCTGGTGAATTATAGTGGTTTTTTCAAATATTGGTCCAAAGTATTGTATTTATAGAAGAGTGGAAGGAAAATTGAGTGTCCTTGTATAACTCTTAAAAGAGTCCTTGTTGGAGTGAACAAAGTTCTCCTTTTATAACTCTTAAAGGAGTCCTTGTTTAATTATAATTCCTAATTGGACAAAAATTTTCCACATGTTCAACAGTAATTTGGGGTCTTTTTGATACATTCTTGCACTTCAACATAAATTCCTGAAAGATGCAAAATCATACCAAACAGCGTAAAATCGTTCAAGAATCTCAGTAAAATATAACGATAAAACATATAAATATAAGTGCAAAAATGGAACTTATCAACTCCCCCAAACTTATCACTTGATCGTCCTCGATTAAGCATTAAAATCACAAGGTAGAGTTCATTCTCGATACGTGAAACAATTATTTCATGACTTACAACATTCTCAGAAATCTCACATGCACACATTCAAAAGTTGAACAACGTCAAGTAACACATCTCAAAATCGGAACGTGTGTATGTGTTATTGTCAATCTCAAGTTTCATGCACATATTCAAGATCAAATTATGCTAATCAAATCAAAGTCGAGATTATCGTTAAGCACCCCCATAGGCTTATTTTCAAACAACTTCTCCACTAATGATATGTACTCCATATAATTGGATCAAAAGGACTTTTTAAGCTTGTAATGTAAGGCCTTTGATGTCGGTTACAAAGAAAAGATAGGATAGCACAAAGAAAAGAGTATATCATGTAAAGTTCACTTTTTGTAGCGGATATTGAGTTTCTCTTCTTTTTTTCTAGCCTTGGCCACTTTGGGTCTTTTTTTACTTTTTATTCTAGGGTCTTTCTTCTCTTCTTTTCTTCATTCTCATTCATCAATATTTTTCCAATAATAAGCTCATTAAGATATAACAGTGTAAGTGCATCAAATGAGATTCATCATACTCCCTTAAGATAAAGATAAATTTTTCATTTAGGCTCGTAAGGGTAGGTATAATGAATTTGTCAAGAATGTCGAATGGGGGCCTAATTATATACAATGCATAAACCATTCTTTTTCAATAAAGCTCAAAATGGGACACTAGAGAATAATACAAATCATGCTAAGCTAGAAAGGCTCAAACGTGTCAAAGATCGCCTAGATCATTTCCATGTCAAGTTTGTCACTATAAAATTTCGCCTCAAAGTGTCATTATCAAATAGGTTCTATAGTACTCTAAGATTCTCAAGACAAATCATCAAGTTCACACTATTATCACTATTCAACATGCAATCCACAAGATCATGACTTAATGTGTTCAAAGTATTCCTCATTCTTGACATGCTAACTCAAAATAGGATATTCATGTTCAAGTCCAACAATCATCAAAATTCAAGTTCATATGCATAGTGAAATCAAAATCTTCATTGAATAGTCACTAATATAATTCATTCTTTTCTCAAGTTTGAACTCATAAAAAAAAATTTAGCTCAAATAATAGGATGATTCAAGTGTCAATTAAGCACATGGCATGTGGATTAAACAAGTAAGAGAAGCAAGACACTCCCCCAAACTTAAATCAAACACTGTCCTCAATGTTTATAAGAATCAAAGGGAAACACTAAACTCCCCTGATCAAGACGATTGCATGAGGGTTGAGTAAGATTGGCTTTTGAAAGCTCTAGTGCTGTAGGGGTTCATCGCTCCAACTGAGTACCTAGCAAGAGAAGAATGCAAATGGTAAAATAGTCGACTCGATAGATAAACGAACTGAAAATAAAAACTGAAAATAAAACAAAACTAAATAGTCAAAAGGATATGCTTGGGTTGCCTCCCAAGAAGCGATGATTTCTATTCGTCGGCTTGACCATCAGAAGCAACCATCAAAGAGCGGCTGCCACCCATAGTAAGTACCGTATGATATCATGAATGAGTCTTCATTCAGTATGCCCTCAAGATTGGCATGATATGTACAGTGTAGGCTCGTCGCTCCAACAACTTGTTGGGATATGCCCTAAGACAACTCATTAGATGATTGATTTTGGCATACAATGTAATATGATTTTATTAAAGGCAATTTCTTATTATATATTATTCAAATGTCTGTGTAATATGAATATATATATATATTTTAATGTCCTTAGAATAATATTGTATTATTCTTAAAGATTGTCCCTAGTCAAGTATTATCATGAATAATGATAATGATAATGCATTGAGACTAGTATGTATTGATTGATGAATTGTTCATGGATATGAGATATCAAATCAACACATGGGTACATGTTAGAGAACATTATACTGGATAGACCCACCATGAGAATGCTACATGGATAGTTATATGAATGTCATAAGCAATCCTCATAGTGATGATAATGTATGTAATCCTTACGACTTGAGATTACCAGAGATCCCAACATAAGGAGTCGTTTATCTTGATATTGTCAAACGTTACCTGTAACAGGGTAAACCATAAAGACAATCATTGGATACACCACGAATTATGTAGAGGGATGTTGAGTGATCAAGATAGGATTTGTCCCTCCTACATAACAGGAGAAGTGCTTGGGCCCTTGATCAAGTGAGACTAAAATGCACGGCCATGCTCGAATGAGTCGATATGTGATATCGAGCTTATCAGTTTATTCTAGTCTACTTGGGGATCACGAAATAAAAGATTGAACTATACGAGTATGATTATTCCATGACTCGTGTTTAATCTAAACACATAGGACAAAGGGATATTAAGTTACATGGTGAATATTGTCACAGGCCATAGGTTATGTCGAGTCAATGACATTCTTGTAACTTGGGTAGCCTTGATGTGTTGCTAGATACCGCTCATTGCTTATGACATAAAATTAGATTTTATGTCATTGCCAACGTTACAAGATCCTAACGGGTCACACAAAAGATTAAATCGAAAAGGGAGTTTAATTCATTGGATGAATTATGTTTATTAGGAAGAGTCCTAAACATTAATTAAAGGGGGCCGATTATATATATAATGGTATATATATTAAATATGCTGGATATACATAAATGGATATAATATTGGTATGGGCCATAGGGTTTTTCGAAAACCATTAAAATAGCTGCCTAATATTATGTCTATATATATCATGTGTATTAGGTTTGGGTGGATAGTTGATTTCTAATTAACAAAAGGTTTCTAACGTTAATTAGATTAACGTAACAGAAAAGCCAAAAACCTAAAAAAAGTGACTGCCGCCACTTCATTTTGGCGTCACTCATTGTAGGGTCTTCCTACCTTGACATCGTCTTAATCACCTATTAGGGACTAAACATGCATTTAATACGTCTTAGGGTTTCAGTTGTAGCTTAGAGCTAGCAGAATTATGGGCCGAGAATGAAATTTTAAAGGCTAAATAATTACATTAACAAAATGAATGTTAAGGCGATAGGATTATTCTACTCCTAGAGTAGATGCTATCCAAAAGTTCGTGCATCCTAACTTCTTCCATGCTTCTCAAAGCTCACTGCCTCAACCCGGCCCTTAGCCCATTAGTCCAAAGGTGTACCTACAGGAACAACCCATCATGAGCATATACATCTTTACTTAATAATCATAAGGAAATGGCATATAAATAAATGCATGAAAGTAATTGATAACATATACTTCCTGGTTAATCGTATTAACCCTCTTTGGTTGTCCCTGTTTTATAGTCATGCATAAAATCATTAGTTCTTGCCATAAATGATTAAACATCATACTTCACATATATGCTCACAACAAACTATGTTAATTAGAAATGGGACTGTCCGGGTTCCATTATGACAGCGGTATAATTGGCCCCCTCGCTCGACATAACACATCGTATGATACCCATCGCTACGCCTTGATAGCGGATGTATCTCTTTATTCAGCGGATGATACCCATCGCTACACCTTGATAGCGGATGTACCCCATCGCTCAGCGGATGATACCCATCGCTACACCTTGATAGCGGATGTACCCCATCGCTCATCAGCGGATGATACCCATCGCTACACCTTGATAGCGGATGTACCCCATCACTCATTTATGTGAGCGGCAAGACCTTCCTCGCTTGCCCATAATAACCACCGGACATTCAACCATTCTTAAAAACATAGTTTCATATTCATCATAAACATCATAGCATCTTATAAATATCATCATCTTGTAAACATCATTATCATATAAGCATTATCATCTTATAGACATCATCGTCTCATCATAATCGTTAGAGTAACGTCTTATCATCATCATTTATCAAAACATAATCTTAAGCATCTTGTCATCTTTATTCATCATAAAATCATCTTTATTCATCATAACATCATCGTAAGTATCATCTTGATTCATTATCAAATCATCTTCATCATGGACTTACTTATCATAACATCATCTTAAACATCTTATCATTTTTATTCATTATGTACACCATCATGGCATCGTAAATTCTTATGCAATCATAGTACGATCATAATATAGGAGTATGGCCTCTTGCCATATGGGCATCTTACCCCGTGGCATCTCACTACATAATAACATCGTATTCCATCATCATAAACTTACTTATCAAAATCATCATCATAAACTTCATCATCATAATCATCATCATCATAACTTACTTATCATAATCATCTTTATAAACATCATATCATCTTCATTTATCATAACCTCATCATCATAAACTTGCTTATCATAATCATCATTATAAACATCGTATCATCTTCATTTATCATAACATCATCATAAACATCGTAAATACTTATGCAATTAATGCATAGTCAGAGTTAGGAGTGTGTTACCGTCCGATGCCCGTACGCTTCTTACGTACCTTAATTCCAAAAATGGAGAAGTTGTAGGACTTTATCTCCTTGAAGTTGTGGGTACCTGGGATGGTTCTACATAACCATACAAATCGATATTAGAAGCTAAATATAGTCCAATATCCAAAAATCCCACAAAAATATCAAAAATCCACATTTTCCCATTTTTGAACAGTGGCGATCGATCGCTCAAAACATGGCGATCGATCGCCAGATTTTTCACATAGCGGCGATCGATCGCTTAAAATGAGGCGATCGATCGCCTTGATGTTCATTTCGCTACTGGACGTTGGCGATCGATCGCGCCATTTGAGGCGATCGATCGCCTAAGCTCTTCTTCGCGTACTGCTTCTCGGCGATCGATCGCTGCTTTTGTAGCGATCGATCGCCACTTACAGTGGCCGCGATTTCTCCATTTTCATGTGCATTTTTCGAGCTCATCCTCATACCATTCAAACCCAAACTTTCCAATCACACTAACATCATCATAACTTGTTAAAACCCACATAAAACACTTCAAAAATCATACCCCAACAACATACAACATATACCCAACCAAAACCACTTAAATCACTTCAAAATCATACCAATTCAAATCCAAACTTCATAAAAACTTAAGGAAGGGTTCCATACCTCTTGAAGACTCCAAATCTTAACAAAGATCACACCAACACAAGTTTTGTGGAGTTTCCTCCTTCCTCCTTTGAAGGATATTTCGAAAATGTGGTAAAGGGGTAGGGTTTGAGAGTAATTGGGGATTTAAGAGTGAAAAGGGTAAAGTGAATTGGGTAAGGTGGGGGAAAGGGTTAATTAAATTATACCCAAAATTAACATGATGTATGAAATACCCCAACATGGTATTTTAAAAGCATTTTACAAAAATGCAACCAACTTCATTAAATTTATACTTTCCTCATAATTAACAATTAACACAATTAAATCATGTTAACCCCATTTCCTATCATGCATAACATGCACCTTGAAACGTAACCCCCGGGTCATGCCTATCATGTGACTAAGCATTTCATCATGATAATTAATTTCAACACGTAAATCAATTATCCACATAATTAATCATATAAACATAATTAATGCCTTAATTGCAATTAATCATTTCGGGGACATCACACTCATCCTACAAGGTTGAAGTTCAAGTCTAGCAACTTGTTCTTCAACATCCCTTTTTCGGTCTGATCGTGGATACCGTAGTGGCGAAGTTGCATAGCTTTGCTCCTGACTCGAGTACGTGCTTTCTACTCAAACATGCGTCAAATGTATAATTCGATACACACGGTATGAACACCCGTATAGGTCCTCGGTTGGGAATCCAAAATTTTATTCCGCTGCGTATTTGCATGTTGGATTCCTTACAATGGTATCAGAGCCAGGTTCGAAGCTCATATCGGGGTTGCATGATAAATTGTTTTATCATATTATCAGTTATTGCTTTCATGTGTATTATAAACTGTAAAAACATATATCATATGTTATAATAAGATTGTGGAAATCATCGTAAAAATATATATGATATATTGATAAATTTTATGTATTGGATACATGTATGCGCGCGACTGATATAGCAAGGCGGGCGAACGAAGCACGCGAGGCAGGCGACCGTATCTCGAAAGTTGAGTGAGCAGGGTTCGCAAGGAGGGCGACCGCCCAAAAGGGGCGGCGACCGCGCCCAAAAAGGGGCGGGCAACCACCCCATGAGTGGGCGGGCGACCGCCCACAAGGAGGGGCGGGCGCGCCGCTCTCGTGTTCGGGGTCCGAGACATTTGATGTCCGTTGGATCCGAGACATTTGATGTCCGTGTGATAATTTCCGTAATTTTATTTACAGTTTTATTATCTTAGAATTAAATTTTAAATTGTTTAGAATTTAATTCATTTATGTCCAACCATGTTTTATGTGTTGTTTGAGCATTGTGCATGGTTATAGCCCTATGACCTATTAGATAGGATTTTGTGAATAATTGTATTTTTAAATACGGCCTGCGAGTCGTGCCTTCTCTATTTTTCTGAATGTATTCCCTCCCTTATGCCCCCCTCGAATGTAACTCGAGGACTTCTCTATATCATGTAATTGTTATATAGTATAGTTAGAGTTTATTGATGGAGATCAATGAAGATGGACCATGGTGCCTGGACGAGGAGGCCATTCACAAAAGGACCAAAGGTGCTTGGAGAAGTTACCCATAGGTTGACCTTTTAGATTTTCACATTGGCTTGAGAAAATCAGTAGTTGGGGCTATAACCATGTCACGTTTATTTTATGTTGATGTATGTGATGCATGTTTATCGTTTTATTTAATATTGAGGCTTGATATACATATATGTAGATATGTATATATGTATATGTACCAGACATATTTTCAATATTAATAAAATCATGAGATCTTTAAATCCCTCTAATAATATTAAGTCAATCAAGATGCCTTCCAATTAAAAGTACTCGTCAAGACTTCGAAGCAAAGCACCGTGACAATCTTAGTAAGGCGTGATAGGATAAAAGTGATATCCGTGTTATTTTAAATTGGGTTCGACTTAACTAGCGTTATCTCAATAGGATTGGGAACCTAGAGGCATGGGGTTGGGTAATAATTCATTAGATGAATGAGAACAAACTGTTGTTCGCCAACCATCCAAGAGTTACATGTGATGTAATTGACAAAGCGTTGTCTACCTTAATAACTAGAGTCTTGGGTGATTAGCCAAAGCTAACTCAATGTTAGGTGAAATATGGATGTTGGTCCACTAATAGTTTTTTAGGGTTGATATTTTTTAACTAAATAGTGGGAGTATCATTTAATATAAGACCTTATTAAATGATTAAAATCATAAACTTATTTTGCATATTTATATTGTAGATATCTGGCATCAAACAACGTTACTGGTACACTTTCATTGTGATCGGTCCTTGAGAAGGACAAATTAAATTAGACAAATTTCCTAGACTGGTATAGGAATATGAGGATTGTCCTCAAACAAGAGAAAAAACAATATGTCCTTGAGGAACCCTTACATGCTGAGGAACCTCCCGTTACGGCCGCGAGGGCCGATAATGATGCTTACAAGAAGCATCAAAATGACGCACTTGATGTTGGTTGTTTAATGTTAGCAACATGAACTCTGAGCTTCAGAAGCAACATGAGGAAATGGATGCGTTCAATATGATTGAACATCTGAAGCAACTTTACCAACAACAAGCTAGACAAGAGAGGTATGACGTCTCTTAAGCGTTATTCAGTGCAGAATGGTAGAAGGAACCCTTGTTGGACCTCATGTACTCAAAATGATTGGATACATTGAGAATCTTGAGAAACTAGGTTTCCGTTGGACCAAGAGTTGGCCACTGGCGTGATCTTGCAATCGTTGCCTGATAGCTACAGTCAATTTTTTATGAATTACAATACGATTGAAATAGAGAAGACTCTACCACAGTTGCTTGGTATGTTGAGAACTTACGAAGCAAACTCAAAGAAGTCTAAGCCCACAAATGTTCTTATTGTGAATAAGGGCAAGGGAAAGGCTAAAGCAAAAGGCATTAAAAGGAACAAGAGTCTTTGTCAAACCTAAGCCTCATGCTACTGCACTTAAGTCAAAGGGAGGAGTGGCTAAGGAAGGAAATTGCTTCCATTGCGGTGAGACTGGACATTGGAAGAGAAACTGCAAGTTATACCTGGAAGATCTTAAGAAGACGAAGGGAAGTGTGACTTCTACTTCAGATATTTTTGTTATAGAAGTCAATTTATCTACTTCTTCATCTTGGGTATTAGATACTGGATGTGGTTCTCAAATTTGTGTTAATGTGCAGGATCTCAAAAGGAGTAGAGTATTGGCTAAAGGCGAAGTTGACCTCCGAGTGGGAAATGGAGCAAGAGTTGCTGCATTAGCTATAGGAGATTATTCATTAACTTTGCCTTCTAGTTTAATATTAGATTTAAAAGACTGTTATTTTGTGCCGTCGAAAACTAGAAACATTATTTCAATTTCTTGTTTGGACAAGATTGGTTTTTCATTTATTATAAAGGACAAATGTTGATCCATTTATTTGAATGAGATGTTTTATGCTAGTGCACAATTGATTAATGGTCTTTATGTTTTAAATATTGATATGCATGTCTATAACATAAATACTAAAAGGATTAAAAATAATGATTCTAATCCAACTTATCTCTGACATTGTCGCCTGGGCCATATAAACGAGAATCGCATATCAAAACTTCATAAGGATGGAGCTTTAGATTCGTTTGATTTTGAATCATATGAAACATGTGAATCTTGTTTAATGGACAAGATGACTAAACCCCCTTTCAAGGGACATGTTGAAAGGGCAAGTGATTTATTGAGTCTCATACATAGTGATGTATGTGGCCCAATAAGCACACAAGCTAGAGGTGGTTTTCAATACTTCGTTACATTTACTGATGACTTCAGTAGATATGGGTATGTGTACCTAATGAAACATAAACATGGAACCTTTGAAAAGTTCAAGGATTTCAAGAATGAACTACAAAACCAACTTGGCAAAAGTATCAAAATCCTTCGATCAGATCGAGGAGGTGAATACTTAAACCAAGAGTTTCATGACTATCTAAAGGAGTGTGGGATAGTTCCACAACTCACACATCCATATACTCCACAATGGAATGGCGTATCTGAAAGGAGGAATCGAACTTTGTTGGACATGGTTCGATCTATGATGAGTCATGCAGATCTTCCGATTTCCTTTTGGGGACATGCTTTAGAAACGACAATATTTATACTGAGCCGTGTTCCATCTAAATCAGTTGAAAAGACACCATATGAGATATGGACTAAGAAGCGTCTTAGTATGTCTTTTATGAAGATTTGGAGTTGTGAGGGTTACGTGAGACGTCACGCCTCCAATAAACATGGACCCAAATCTGATAAGTGTTTATTTGTGGGGTATCCCAAGGAAACAAAAGATACTATTTCTATTATCCCACCAAGAACAAAGTGGTTGTTGCTCGGACATGTGTCTTTCTTCAAAAAGAATTTATTTCTAGAAGAACCAGTGGGAGACAAATAGAACTTAGTGAAGTACAACCACAAGAAAACACTGAACATGATATTGAGATGGAAATAGAGCAGTCACCACAAGTTGTTGTGGATGAAATGCCTGCTCAAGAGACACAAGCCCAGCGTAGGTCTGTAAGAATACACCGGGAGCCACAGAGATATGGATTTCTTGTGACTCAACAAGGTGACTTACTACTCATTGATGAGGATGAGCCGTCATCCTATCAAGAAGCTATAATGGACCCTGATTCTGAGAAATGGCAAGAGGCCATGAAATCTGAGATGGAATCCATGTATGTAAACCAAGTATGGACTTTGGTTGACCCACCTGGAGGGGTAAGACCCATAGGGTGCAAATGGATTTTCAAGAAAAAGACTGATATGGATGGTAATGTACAAACCTTTAAAGGGCGACTGGTTGCTAAAGGTTTCGAACAAATTCATGGTATTGACTATGATGAAACTTTTTCGCCAGTTGCCATGGTTAAATCCATAAGGATCTTACTTGCAATAGCTGCATTTCATGATTATGAAATCTGGCAGACGGATGTCAAAACAGCTTTCCTTAATGGAAATTTACTTGAGGATGTGTACATGATAGGGGTGGTTATCGGACCGGGTCGATCCGGACCCGGTCCGAAATCGGACTGGTTAGTCCGGTCCGAAATTGGAACCGGACTAACCGGTTCCGAACCGGTCCGGAACCGGTATCGACCCGGTCCGAAATCGGACTGGTTAGTCCGGTCTAACCGGTTCCGAACCGGTCCGGAACCAGTAAGATACCGGTTCGGATCGGTTCTACCGTTCCGGAACCGGTATCTTACCGGTTCCGGATTAAACGGATCCGGTTCCGGGTTGAACCGGAACAGGATCCGTTAATTTTAAAAAAAATAATTTTTTTAAATATAGATAAATATATTTGATGTTAGTTTACAAACATAAATGACCATTAGCTCAATTGGTTAGAGTTATAGAGTATAAGGTGATGGTTGCGTGTTCGAATCCTCCACACAACAAGTTATACCTTAATTTTTCGAAAAAAAAAATTAAAATTCTAAAATACCGGTTTCGGGTTGGAACCGGTCCAACCCGGAACCGGTGGAACCGGAACCGGACCCGATCCGGTTCCTTACCGAATCGGACCGGTTCTGTCCTTAACTGACCCGGAACCGGCCGATTCCGGTCCGGACCGGACCGGGTCAAGCCAATAAGCACCCCTAGTACATGACACAACCCGAGGGTTTTGTCGATCCAACGGATGCTCGAAAGATATGCAAGTTCATGACAAAGAACCAGCGGATGTACCGTAGAGGCGAAGTTGCATAACTTTACTCCTGACTAGAGTACGTGTTGTTTCGTGGATTCTACTCAAACACGCATCAAAGGTATAATTCGATACACCCGATATGAACACCCGTATAGGTCCTCGGTTGGGAATCCAAAATTTTATTCCGCTGTGTATTTGCATGTTGGATTCCTTACACAACTTTCTTGAATTGGTAGGCATGGGAAATTATTCTTGACTTGGCTTCATATCTTGGAGGGCGTAGTGCGATGAAGTTGGCATCGATGAGAAATATGAATCCACATATGGCATAAAACATGTCTCCACCGATGGGCTTAAGTCAGAATCTTTGCAAGTCTCTTCCTTCTCCAACATCACACTCGACTCATCTTCGCATGGGAACTCCTCGGATAACGTCTCCAATGTAGGCTCAATTACTGTAGGAGGCTCGCATTCCCTTGAATCTTCCACACTAGTAGGATCACTCCCCCAAACTTGTTTGGTTGAGTGATTATCGTCATGAAACCCAACTTGATTCGTCTCCTCTTCTTTTGTAGGTATCGTCTCATTCCTCTTGGCATCTTGTTGATAATGTTTCCATGAGGATTGCCATTTGCTGCTCCAGACGACATGTGGAGTTGGTCTGACTTTCAATCATTGTCTCACATGATGCCATAAACCTAAGTAACGTATCCTCTAGATGAGTATTTACTTCTGCAGAACTGTTACTCGTCTCTCCGTGATGTTCACGTGGTGGGTCGGTAAAATGAGGGTCGTGAGACTCTGGTGGGTAATTGTGGTTCCAACCCTGTAGTGAAGGATTCCAAAGCCACTGGTAGTCGAAGTTCGCCATATCATTAAACAAGTGTAATACACTGTATCGACCAAAGGATTGCCAGTTGCCAAAGCTCTGTTGAATACCCATCATTGTGTGTTCACCTCCAAACCACGGAAGAAATATTGCAGACGAGTGTACCAGTACGTATTTGCCAAATCGTTGAATCTCTCACACGCTGCATAGAACGGCTCGAAAGGTTGTTGGACAAATCTTGTGAAGGTTTGTTGATGTAGCATCTCCAAGTACCTCACGGAAGAAATATTGCAGACGAGTGTACCAGTATATATATACATATATATATATATGTATATATATAACAATTAAATTTTTTTTTTCGATAAATTAAAAGGAAACAAAAATGGTTAAATTACAGTCAAAGAATCTCGTAGATACTACTAAAGTAAGTCCCCGGCAACGGCGCCAAAAACTTGATCGTGATTTATTTAAACAATAAAATTCCAAAGCAGCACGATTTAATCACAAGTGTACATTGTCAAGTTTTAGTATAGATAGGAGAATACGGATTGTCGAACCCACAAGGACTAACAAGCAAATACCAAATAAGATATCTTCAAACTATATTTAACCTACGATAATTAATCAATAATTCAACTAATAACTAAATTAAACTACTATAATCCAATAAAAAACAGTTGATGATCACGAGAAAAGTCCACAAGAAAGAATTATCAAGACAATGATTCACCTAACCAAACCCTTACAATTCTTTTCTCTATACATCTCTAAGGTGACGGGTTTTTTGAATTTATTCAATATACTCTCTCGAGCTATATTAAACATAATACCACATTGCAACAAGTAACTCTCGTTCACTTAATTAACAATTCGATATTGAATGAACCTTTATGAAAACCACTAACTTTAGATTAAAGAACCTAACGCTACGACTTGTATGTGATTTTATCTTTCGATCTAATCTTAAACACACGTCATGAATTAGTATGTCGTATTATAATATTATCTTTCAATCTCAATTATAATAACTAGAATCATTCAAAGATAGCCAAACATTCAAAAGAATTAAGAACAATAAAGCATGAACATATGTAAGAATTCAATCACAATATCAATAGAAAAAAAGTATGTTTAAGATATCTCTCAATCATAAAAAAACACAATAAATCCAATATTCATTCAAAACTAAAATAGAGAAGTAAAAGCAAACTCCAAGTCGACTTCGTTCGTTGATTCTCGATCCTTCCTCCGTTTCTTTCTCGGCCGTGCTACTCGGTTATCTTGTTGGCTTGTTCCAAGTTGGTGAATTATGGTGGTTTTTTCAAATATTGGTCCAAGGTATTGTTTTTATAGATGAGGGGAAGGAAAATTAAGGGGTTATTTAAAAAAATAACCTACATTTAAAAAATATTTAACAAAATAACCTAAAATATAAAACTTTAATTTTTTGACCCAAAACGCCAACTCAGTTGGCGGGACCAAATTGAAAAGTTGGTCACGCCAACTCAGTTGGCGTGACCAACTTTGGTCATTTTTTTTTATTTGTACAAGTTGGACACGCCAACCAAGTTGGCGTGTCCAACTTGCTTTTTTTAATTTTTTTTAATTTTTTTTTATTTTTTTTAAATACATAAAATATAATTTAAAATAAAAAATATATATAATAAAAATATGTCTCATCTTATCATTGTCCAGAAAATATATCAACTCAAATATAATTTGACAATTTACACAAAACCAAAATTTACATGATTTTGTAAGTTAATATAAATTGTTCCTTCAAAAATATATTACCAAACATACTTTTATTCTTTAAAATTACTTCTCAAGTTGGCATGTCCATTTTAGTTTTTTTTTTAATAAAAAAACAAATAATTTATAATAAAAAAATATAATAAAAATATGTCTCATCTTATCAGGTAAATTGTAAAAATATCGTCCATATTTTTAAAATTTTATTTAAATAATTTTTTAATTATCAAATTCTAAAAAAAATTGCGGCACAGAATGGCCGTCTCGGAACATTATTAAATTTTTTAAATATAAAATTTATATAATTATCTCATCACGTTCCTCGTAACAATTGATGACGTGAAACATTGCACATGGTTGTCGCGGAACATTATTAATACGGGTATATTTATTTAATATATATTTATATTAATAAAATATTAAAGTTTGCGAGCGGCTCGGAATGACTGTCGCGGAACATTATTAATACGGGTACGAGTTTAGACCCGTCTCATTGACATCCCTAAGAGTAATCATCGTTACGATGATGCTGCATTCGTTCTTTTGTTTGAAGTGAAACCACGTGCAATGTTTCACGTCATCGATTGTTACAAGGAACGTGATGAGATAATTATATAAATTTTATATTTAAAAAATTTAATAATGTTCCGAGACGGCCATTCCGTGCCGCAATTTTTTTTAGAATTTGATAATTAAAAAATTGTTTAAATAAAATTTTAAAAATATGGACGATATTTTTACAATTTACCTGATAAGATGAGACATATTTTTATTATATTTTTTTATTATAAATTATTTGTTTTTTTATTTAAAAAAAACTAAAATGGACATGCCAACTTGAGAAGTAATTTTAAAGAATAAAAGTATGTTTGGTAATATATTTTTGAAGGAACAATTTATATTAACTTACAAAATCATGTAAATTTTTGGTTTTGTGTAAAATTGTCAAATTATATTTGAGTTGATATATTTTCTGGACAATGATAAGATGAGACATATTTTTATTATATATATTTTTTATTTTAAATTATGTTTTATGTATTTAAAAAAAATAAAAAAAGCAAGTTGGACACGCCAACTTGGTTGGCGTGTCCAACTTGTACAAATGAAAAAAATGACCAAAGTTGGTCACGCCAACTCAGTTGGCGTGACCAACTTTTCAATTTGGTCCCGCCAACTGAGTTGGCGTTTTGGGTCAAAAAATTAAAGTTTTATATTTTAGGTTATTTTGTTAAATATTTTTTAAATGTAGGTTATTTTTTTAAATAACCCGAAAATTAAGTGTTATTGTATAACTCTTAAAATGGTCCTTGTTGGAGTGGACAAAAGTCTCCTTTTATAACTCTTAAAGGAGTCATTGTTTAATTATAATTCCTAATTGAACAATCTTTTTCCACATTTTCATCAGTAATTTGGGGTCTTTTGATACATTCTCGCACTTCAAGATAAATTCCTGAAACATGCAAAATCATACCAAACAACGTAATATCGTTCAAGAATCTCAGTAAAATATAACCAGAAAACATATAAATATAAGTGCAAAAATGGCACTTAACAATAACATTAGAATGCGATTGTTTGAAAATGTCATGAAAACAAGTGTTTAATATATAGATATTGAGATAACCCTGGACAAAAATAAAATGTTATGTGAAGGCAATTATCAAACAAAGGAAACAAGCTTACTATTGCTCTCCAAAAATTTGAGAATATCAAGATGAAACTAGGAGAAACGGTAAATGAATTCTATGAAAGATTCACCAACCTGGTGCTTTAATTGAACTCTCTGGGAAAGAAACTACAAACAGAACTAGCACTGGAGGTCATTAAAGAATGGCCCAGAGAGTCGGATGTGAAGTCAGTCGTGATGCGTGAATCCGAGGACCTTACTAAGCTTCAGCTTCATGATTTATTTGCTGATTTAAAAATTTATGAGTTTGAGTTGGGCATCAGGACTGAAGAATAACCATCCACCAATCAGCCTACCAAAGCCCTTGATGAAGCAGAGTCTTAGACTGTTGTAGCATAGAAGACTGCTAACCAAATCAGTTTAGATGCTACAGCTCTAGTTGTGAAAAAATTTAGTCCGGCGGACATACCAGTACTCTCCAAGGAAGTACAAGCCCCAGAGTGACCAAGCATATAGGAACAAGTTTGCTACAAAACGCTCGTCGCTTTGCCAAACTATAGCTGGTAGTAATTGTGCAACTCTAATATTCAAACTGTATAACAGGCCAAGCGCCACATTTCGATTACTCTCCAAGCATGGATAATTATTGCACTCCAACAAGAATCATTATACACCAGTGGATCGAATTATAAAGATGATATTGGAAACTATGACATGAATACGGAGAAAAAACTTTTTAATTTACTTTGTTCAAGCGGGATAACCCTAGTAATTATGTTCTTTCGCCTATAATGTGGTCTATTGATCAAGATATTATTGAAGAAAAAACGAAGAAAATAACGATAGACACTGAGTTTGAAGAATACTTTTTTAGAGTTTATGTTGTAACTAGTATTGTATGTGAATCAACAATAGTTATTAGCTTACAAAGCTTTCAAAATTCTCTCTTTTCTTCAATGGTCCTCTTATATTACATATATTATTGATGAAAAATAACATGTCAAATCCTTTTTCCTGGAGTTTTGAGGTTTAAAAAGCTAAAAATAATAGCTCCGTATTTAAATCATGTTGTATATGATCTCAAAAGTTTCTTCACCGTATCCAGATGGGTGTCTAAGGTAATAAGGACAGATTAGATTTTTTGGATATGAAAAATAGGTTCTTTTTTAGTAGATTTCCCTTTATTGTTTTATAGATTGCATTTTCTAACAATTGATTCGACAAAATTAAAATAAATTTTTTTTGGTAATACACTATAACAATATGAGCTCTAGTCACCTTTTAAGTCATATAAGTCCGATGCGTGGGTGTGTGTGGATACGCGAGTGCGTTAATTTTCCAAAAATTTGAGTGCAAGTACGCCTTAATGCGCCTATTAAAAAAATAAAATAAATAAATAAATATATATATATATATATATATATATATATATACATACACACAGGTGAAATGAAGTTAAACATACATAATATACATCATATTTAACAAATTTATATCGTTATTGTATTATTTACAAATATATAATATGAACACATACATATTAATAAAATAAAGTTAAGCATATCTAATACACATCATTTTTGACAAACTTACATCATTAATTATTTGTATGCAATTCAAATCTTTTATTGATCGCTCTTCTAATTGAGATAATTATTGTTCTCAGAAAAATATATTTTAGAGACTGAAAATTGAAAATGAATTATTAATATTTGATCAAAAGATAATGAATTCGAAAAATAAAACCAAATATTACATATATGTTTCAACATGTTTTGTAATAATATTAATTTATTAAAATGACTTATATTATTTTCGCAGAATTATGAACATTTAAGTTCACGATTTAGTAAAACTTAATACATGACTTAATAAAACTTAGTCCTAAAGCAGCGTATGCGTACTAAATGCGCCAGATCACGGCCAGTGCGTCAGTGCGCGACTTAGTAAAGCTTAGTGGGCGACTTAGTAAAAGCTAGTGCGTCTTAAAGCGCCGCACGAGCAATCAATGCGTCAGTGCGAGACCGGAGCGCCAATGCTCGAGCGGAGTAGGAGGATTATGTGACTTAGGTTACCTTGAACTCGATTGATATTTGATAAAATTGAGCTTGTCGAACAGAGTTCAAAGCTACGATTCGATGGTCTCCAATGCAAGCTTGCTTAGCGAGCTTCTTTTTTTGGTCGACCTTGACTAAGGAGCTGCTTATTCGAGCTCGACTCAGCTGCACAGCAGTATAAACTGAAAGATGGGATTTACTGAGATTGTTGTCTTACTAGACATGAAATATAGGCATATAGCAAGTACTAAAGAAAATATCTTTCGGGTGCATGTATAAGCAATTCCAAACTTACGAAATCTCTTGGAAATATAATATTCAAGGGTAAATTTGACATCAATAAGCGTTACTGAATTCTGGACAAAAAATGGTACAGAGCAAATTTAGCAGTAGGCGCTTAACCGGTTTTCTCCTTTCTTTGTTCTTGAAACTTGACTGCAGCACAAATCTTCTTCCAGCAATGGATGACAATAATAGTGGGTATAATCACCCACCATATGTTAGCCATAATGTAATAAGTAAAATAATAGAAGGGACTCGCAGCAAAGTTATCTCCTTCTAATATAGATGTAATAAAATACACTGCGGTTCCGTAAAGCTGCCCCAGACAAATGGCCACTTGGAGTACGTAGTTATACGATTTCTTCGTTGCTATAGCATACCTGCCAAAATCCAAGACGTACGATAACATAAGAGCAACAATATTTTGCTGATTTTCGTAGCCATTACAGAGCTGGGAATAGAAATGTGACTTGGTTCGAAATAAACATTATAAAGGTGTCATTGCAAACAATATCAAGTTGGTTGAATGTTTGAACACATGGTGCAAAGACATGTTCATCATGAAATTGCTTGCATTCTGTAGAGCAATGTCTGCTGCTATACCAAAAGACAGACGAGGGTCATGAAGCAACTCAAATATTTTAAACCGACTTCGTGCCACATAGACAGTCACATGGGATATCGGAAGCAGCTACTTCCCAAGAAATTCTATGCATCAACATTATGTCTACAGATCATGTGGCAACTATTAAGGAAATACACGACTTATGATAGTGCACATTGTTGTAAATCTGTCATAACTTCAAGGGATGGAATAGCCTAATTGTAAAAAGGTGTCATTCCAATTAAATAACTAAGATTTAAATTCCAAACAAAAGGAAAGATCAAACACAGAATGCATTGGTAATTGATGCATACACTGCAAAGAGACAAGCTGGACCCTCTAAAACAGCTGTAATTCCTTCAACAGCGATTACTCCAGAATCCCGTCCTGCATACCTTGAATCACCTTTGCTATATTCTTTCCCTGCCAGACAAATTACATGCTTACAGAAATATGTACAACTAGAAAAAAGAATCATGATGAAGTAATAGAACCAGAACTTACAAACTTCAGCAAGGTAATGTGGAGTCGTTTTTTTGTAAAAATCTGGAGAGAAGACAAAATATCCCTCGAGAATAATGTGGGTAAGGCCCGTGAATATCCACCAGCACATAAGCACTCTATTAACTTTTGACGTCTTATGAAATCGCTCTAAACATAATGAAAAATAAGAATCCATTAAAGTTTTCATCCCACAAGTCAGATATTACAACAAGAGTAAAGGAGGTTGCCAACTCTGATTTAATAAAATAGCGGAAAACCATAGCGGCTGGAAATGTTGTCTGGATTACTGAGCAGGAATTGTATCAGTCCAATATATACTTGGCTTTCACAAAGGATGGCAAAAATTTATATGTTCTTACTGGTCATTCCTCCCACCCTGATAGAAAAGGCTCATCCTCAGCCAATTGACCTTTTCTTCAAATCAATGTTCTAAGGTGAATTTTCTTTTGCATTGAGGCCAAATCAGTGCTCAAGAGATAGTTGTTCATACACTGAGAAAGGATATATGCATTCTTGAGAAGTGAGGTCTTTTATATCTAAAATTGGATATTGTGGTAGATCCTAAATAGGGTTAGGGTGTCTTTTGCAGGAAAAAGGGCCAAAAGATGAAGAATTGGGTGGTGAGCCATCGACTAATCAAGAAGTTCGATGTCCTAATGGTGGGTTCATACTGTAGAATTTATATAAATATATTAATGGTTATAATTTTTTTTTCAAGAAATCTTTTGTGCATTTTCTAGGATATTATTATTAAGGATTGCATAATAAACTTAAGGCACCTTGCTAAACAAAAGTTTAAAAAAAAGAAAAAAAAAAGAGGTATACGGTCATAACTTTTATGTTTGAATTTAAAAGAATAGGGTTCAGACATTTCTTTGAAGAAAAAACAACTCGAAGAGAGCGCAAAATTAATATAAATCTAGATTAAACTAATGATATTAAGCACATGATAGATATTTTTTTGCTCTTAGAGATAATCGCATTTTGATTGCTTTACCCACTCAAAGAAATTTAGGCGAAGGGCTCTCCTTAAAAGAATACTAGCCTAAGGTCACAACTAGAATTGAAAGCTGACTATCCTTGGAATATGAATTGGGGCACCTAAGAGGAGCATTCGTGGAGACCAAACAGAAGGAAAAGCAAAAGGAATGTTGTGGGTGCTTGTCAGAGGAGGCCACCTGACCTCAAATTTGAATGGGGGAGAGGGTTTAACTCTGGATCCTCCCTACTTGAAACAAAGAATTATAGATGAACCTACAAAAATTAATGTCCTACATGATAGAAGACAGAAGTCTCGGTATCTCTAGGCTCTCAACCCATACAGAGCAAGATTTTGCTAGTTTCAACATAATTTAATATTGATAGCATAGAAGCCAGGAGCACAATTGGGATTTCATTTCATATAGATTTCTAAAGGCAAGATTTTTTCCTAAGAAACAATATATCCATCAACTAAAACGAAGGAATAACAACACAAGAAAATACGAAACAATTTGAAGGAGCACTTACCAGACAAAATCCACATGAAGAAAACAACAAGAAGAGAAGAGATGCCATATACGGCAAGAATGGTAGATTGGGAAAGGAACCCAGGCACAAAACCAGGCAAGTTCAGATCTCTAGGAACATAGGGGTGATTCACCTCATCTGCCATTCCCGTGTTTCCTGGATACGCAGTGTTTTCATCATAGGAAACAATAAGTAAGAATAGTTGTTAAGATTTATCGCACATCTGAGCATATTTTAGATTTTCACCTCTTTGGCCCCAGATTCAACTTAAATACCATAAGCAATAAAGCAACACATACTTATAACTTTTAGCGTTAAGACTTAATCAGGAACAATCTTATTTGTGTAATTTAAATTAGAATATTGGTAGGGAAAACAACATTTCAACAATATAAACGAACCCAAATCAGATACCAAGTGAATAAATCGAACTATTCCCAAATCACTTCACCAAAAGCTAACCTGCCGATCATAAACAATACCATTACACCAGATTTGCTTTCTCACATAAGAAAACGCATGCTGAAGTAAAGAAAAGTAAATTCAATAGTAAAATAGTGTTTCAAGCTCCAGATTCGACACCAATCTGAGCAAGAGGAAAGGGAAACAACATTGCAAGTAGAAAACTCACAGATTTTTTTGGAGATGAATCGAGTCAACGTCAAAAGGGTTGTGGGTAAAAATATTATTGGATGTATGAATGCATAGAGAGCCTTCCGGCGTTTGATTTGTAGAACTTGACGTAGCAATGGTTAGCGGAAGCAAAAGGGACCTTAGCTAACCTATGTTTTTCTTATGCCGTCCGTAGCGGCGAAACCCTCAGACCAATGTCTTCTATTATTTAAAAAAAATTTGTATATCTCACGTGGGTACTTCAGAAGAAAAAAATTGATCTAAAGTCCATTTTAGAGATTTCATGATCTAATTCCTCTTGTTTTTCACATAAACAAAATCCCTAAATTTACAGAATTGATATGATAAAATTGATATCATGTGACCTGAAGTTCATGAGTTTAAATCGTGAAAACATGTTCTTTGCAGTGTAAGGAAAAGACTATGCATATAAGGCCAAAGTTCGTTGTACCACGTGTATTACCAAAAAGTTCACAGAGGCCAATTTTTTGGTCAAATTGGTCGAACATAATTTTATCCTTAACACAACTTTGCCTATTTTTCGTGACTTAGTTGTCTCTCATTGCCTTTTCTGGTCATATTAAGCCTGTTATGGGATCGGCTTGGACAGATTCTGAACCGTTTCCAACCGTTCCGATGTGTCCAAAATAGGATCGACAAATTCGGTTTCTAACCAAAGTGGTTCCGGTTTTGGTTCCGGTTCCATGGGATAACCCATGGAACCGCACCGATCCAAAAACTAGATCGATGCAACTTGATTGGTTCCAGTTTGAACCGGTTCCAACCAGGAATCGTTATTATTTATATAAAAAAAAAGAAGACAAACTGCCGCCGACGATCGATCGGTAGATGCACATAGCTATTGATCGTTGGTGGCAGTAACTTTTTTAAATAAAAAAAAAGTTCAGCAGTCGGTAGTAGAAGAGAAGCCAATTTTTTTTTCTTGCATCTTTTTTCCCCTTCTTTGACTCTCTTTCACTTATTTATCATTATTCCATACCTTTTCATTATATATAACTCATCTTTACCATTATAATTTGACATTAAGTTGAAATTTCCAAAATAAACTTCATAGATAATTAGTTAAATAAAACTTACAACAATTACTTAATTATGGCTTATTTAAATAAAAGATACAACAACTGAAATTAAAAAACTTAATAGTATTTATCACAATTGATTATTAGTCTTCACGCATTCTTCTTATTCTTCTTAAATGATGACTTTCAAATTCATTTGCTACTCATTCTTTTATATTCTTATATTCAGTTTCAAACCAATTCTTGAGTGATTTAAGAATGCATAATGATTCAGCTTTAAGACTATTTATGTAGTCTTCAGTGAGTCGGCTGCATGTTGAGAAAACCAATTCCAATGCAGCGCTTGATGCTTATACCAAACACTTAATTTTATCCCTAACACAATTTAGCCTATTTTTCATGACTTAGTTGTCTCTCATTGCCTTTTCTGGTCACATTAAGCCTGTTACGGGATCGGCTTGGACAAGTTCTGAACCTTTTCCAACTGTTCCGGTGTATCCAAAAAAGGAACCGACCAATCCGGTTTCTAACCGGAGTGGCTCCGGTTCCGGTTCCATGGGATAACCCATGGGACCGCACATATCTGAAAATTGGATCGGTGCAATTTGATTGGTTCCAGGTTGTTATTCGATATGTTGTCTAAAGTGATTGAGAAAATTTAACTTGAATATCATAAGCTTTATAGACATTTACAATATATTCGCAATCACATAACCATTGTGTGCACAATCTAATTCATCTAAAGATTAAAGTCATTTTTGCGTACACAATTATCATCAGTCAAATGAGAGACAACTAAGTCATGAAAAAAGGCAAAGTTGTGTTAGGGATAAAATTAAGTGTTTGGTACAAGCATCAAGCGTTGGTTCCAGATTGAACCGGTTCCGCATCAAATGGTCCACAAGATGAAGGTTAAAAACTTGCTGGTGCTATGAAATATTAAGTGGGATTGGGAGAAAGGAATCAAAAAGTTCAGATAATTGGCAAAGGGCATTTTGAAGCAAGTGAAGGCAGGGTGTTGGGGGAATTATTCCTTCTCCGAAAAATCTTTCTTCCAATAATTGTACAAGTCGCTAACTTAATAACTTATAACAATCAAATGATGCTAGTTCAGAGATCTTAAATTTTAAAATAAATCACTGATTTAACCCTATATACAAATGTCATATTTATTGATGTAATTAGCTAATTTGACCAGGGTTAATATAAAGCTCATCGGGCCAACTTTTGGCTTGTAGGGCATTTCTCCAACTTGCCCAAAAGCCAAAACAAAACTATAAACTCATAATCCAAGTAATTCAATCCAATTGAATAACTTGATGTACTACTAATGCCCTACAAGCCAAAACAAAACTATAAACTCATAATCCAAGTAACTCAATCCAAGTGAATAACTTGATGTACTACTAATGTACATTATTATGAGACATAAATATATCAAACGTTTTAATTTTAGAACTTTCTATAAATGAAACATTTTCAAATATAGAAACTCCACTAAATTGATGAGCATTCAAAATTAAATTCATTTCTTCTAAATCACTCAATTTGAGCACTTAACATTTAAGTCTCAATTCTCACCGATAGATCGACGGCCGGTTGATTGTGACCAGCGAGGCTCGAGTGTATCATAGCAGTAGGATCACAACCTTTGTGATTTTAGAAGTCAAACAACTTCTTGGGCTTACCATGAATGCCCAATTGCCGATTAAACTCCTTTAATAGACAATGGCCGAAATATAATTCCAGCAGCAACCTACCGATTGTGGGTAGCGTCTAGCATTTGTGCTTCACGAAGACCTAGATACAAATGACTAGAACGTACGAGAACCTTTCAGCCATAGTTAGCATGCATTACATTCCTTTCACTCAATATGTCCCGATTGAATCTAGGGCATTGGTTGGTCGAGGCCCCTTATGATTTCAATAACTATGTATTTGTTTATGTTATATGATTCATTGTGTGCGTATATGAAAAACTCTTTTTTCACACTTGGCCAGAGATTCCTTGAATCATATTCAGAAAAACACATAGGACATCCTGGTTCATCAAGACCAGTGGTGAATCCCCAACGACAATCATAGGTCTCTGACATCATCACTGCATACCCAAAATAATAACTTTATGACCCACATGTGATCAGTCATTAAATCAAAGTACCCAACTATCTATCAAGGCCTCAATGACGCCTCGGGTCATGAAGGGTAATGGTGCACAACTATGACTAGAAATTTTATACTCGACGAGTGGTAACCACTTATAGAATTCCGAGAGGGTCGTTCAGTGAACTCATTCCTAATGATCGCCTACTCATGTGTGCTGACTTCTCCAAGCCAGCGCCGATGAAACGCGGCGCACTACACTGGACACGTCATGAATACCAGTCTCTAACGAGCATATATCGATATCCCATTCTCGAAGGCTCATCGACCAGGAACTTTTAGAAATCGCAGTCAAAAATGTATTTCATGGTCACCAACATATGCGTAACCACATTCTATGGACTATAGCAATCTCAAGGACTTCATCAATACATCAAGGTGCATGGGTAAACAGATGAAGAAGTGACATATATATTAATATTCAAACAAAGATTTGTCATAATAAGATTATAAGTACAATCAATCAACTATTGATTTACTTAATCGCATATGACAACAATATCTTTCACTTTCCCAAAGCCAACTACTCATGTGTCTCAAGACCATCTTCCCAAGATGTCTGACAAACACCAAACGTTGTAAAGGCTTTGTCAGTGGATTCACTATATTTTTCTGTTGAAGCGATTCTCTCGATAATAATGTCGCGTCTACCATCTCTCTCATTAGATGATATTTTCTCAATATATGTTTGGATATTGATGAGATCTTGGCTATTCATAATAGCCCAACTGTTGTCACAGTACACAGGAACTGTGTCAACCGCGCTAGAAATTACACCCAACTCTTGGATGAAATTTCATATCCAAACTGCCTCTTTGCTGTATCGTAAGCTGCAATGTATTCAGCATCAGTGGTGGAATCCGATGTGGTGTCTTGCTTGGAACGTTTCCAATAGACAACATCATCATTAAGCTTAAATACAAATCCAAACATCGATTTGGTATCATCTACATCTGTAATACCCCCGAAATGTTATATGATTATGTGCTACGATGATGATTTACGATGTGTTTAAGAGGATTATGGTACCTTACTTGGGGGTTATAATTATGATAAGATGTTATGGTTTAGGGAGCATGTTAGGTGTTTTTAATTGTTGTATTGATGTAGTACAATTATAAAATATCGGGGAGATATTTTTATACATCGTATGAAATACCGGGACACAATTAAACACCACATGGCACCACAACCACACCACCCCACCCCCACCACTCGGTCACCACCCATCCCCCCACTTGGCAACCCACTTGGCAACCCATCCCTTCTCAACCCATGCTTCCACTCATTGGTTGGCAATCAATTCTCCTCCATCTCCTTCTCCCTCTCATTCTCGTCCCTGTAAGCTGCAGAAAGGAGGAGGGATTAGCTTGTGATTTCTTGTGCAAAAGCTTACCAAAAGAGGAGAAAAAGGGGGAAAGACTTGGTGCTCTGTTTTTGGTTGAGTTTGGTTTTGATGGGATGTTTTATTGCATGATAGGTATAAGTTTGGGTGGAACCTTGGTAGGGATGCTTACATGGTAGTATTATGTAACTACTAGCATGGTTGTTCGAGCATTTTACATGATTTATGTGATAGATTTCTTGTTATGAAACTATATGCTCGAAAATCTGGGAAAAGATAAGCATGCTCTGTTCTGTTTAAGGTTGGTTGAGGATGAAGATTATGATGATGTTATGATGCATGTTAGCTTAGGTTTTGCTAAACCTTTAATTTGAATACATGCATGGTAGTTTTATGAAGCTTGTAACATTTTTGTTCAGGCATGTTTTACGCCTTATGAAGTAGAAATGATGGTATGAAATGAGGTGCTCAAAAATCTGGGGAAGTCCCGATTTTTCAGAGCTCTTGATCGATCGAGATTTTGGTCCCGATCGATCGAGCGAGACAGAATGTTTAAAGCATGTTTTGAATTTCAGGTGTCGATCGATCGAAAGATTTCTCGATCGATCGGAGAAGCCCCTCGATCGATCGGTAAAATGTTTCGATCGATCGATCGAGGCAGAATGTTTGGGCACTATTTGTGTCACAATTCCTCGATCGATCGAGACCTTGGGGCCGATCGATCGAGAGAGGCAGAATGTTGAAAATAAGATGATGTTTTATTTTGTTAAGTTTATGATGTGAGATGGTATTGAGGCATCTAATATGGTATTGTGTGGTCTTGTAGAACCATCCCAGGTACCGGCACCATCAAGGAGATAAAGTCTGTTGACTCCTCCTCCTTTTAAAAAGGTACGTAAGAGACGTACGGGCATCGGATGGTAAAACACATCCCTACACTATGACTATGCATTTATCGCATGAATATTTACGATGAAATGATGATGTTTATACGATGAAATGATGATGTTTATACGATGAACTGATGATGTTTATACGATGTTTATATGATGATGTTTATACGATGAAATGATGATTTTTATACGATGTTTATATGATGATGTTTATACGATGTTTATATGATGATGTTTATACGATGTTTATATAATGATGTGATGCGATGATTGTGATGTGGTAAGATGCCACGGGGTAAGATGCCCATATGGTAAGATGCCATACGATGTTATTGTGTGGTAAGATGCCACGGGGTAAGATGCCCATATGGTAAGATGTCATACGATGTTATTATGTGGTAAGATGCCACGGGGTAAGATGCCCATATGGTAAGAGGCCATACGATATTAATTGTGGTAAGATGCCACGGGGTAAGATGCCCATATGGTAAGAGGCCATACGATATTAATTGTGGTAAGATGCCACGGGGGTAAGATGCCCCATATGGTAAGAAGCCATACGATGTTATTTGTGGTAAGATGCCACGGGGTAAGATGCCCCACATGCATGAATATGAATCAGGGACAACGAAAGGAAGTTAATGAATAACCAGCATATTTACTTAACCAAATTTTCATGCATTTGTTGTGATGTTTTTATGATGTTAAGTACGATTGTATATGCTCATGATGTGTTGTCCCTGTAGGTACACTTTTGGACTAAAGGACTAAGGGTCGGGTTGAGGCAGTGAGCTACGAGGAATACAGGATTGTATAGGATTCAAGTTATGATTAGTATCTACTCTAGGAGTAGTGTAAATCTAAATGTCATTCTTTTTGGAATGTAATGAACCATTTTTGAAGTTTTGTATTTTGGCTTGTAATCCTGTTAGCTCGTGTAACAACCGAAACCTTAAGATGTTATTTAATGCATGATCAGTCCTTCCTATGTTAAATTAACACTGTTAAGGTAGGAAGACCCTACATTAGTGGTATCAGAGCAGTGGTTAGATAACTCGGGAATGAGTGAAAGGTAGCCTTAGCAATAAGTTAGCTAGGTGCTTACTTTTGAACATGTTTTATAAGTATGTTGCATATGAAGTAGAAGATGTTATGCTAACATGTTTAATTATCTAACGATGTACTTTATGAACTGCTTTTGGGTATTGTTGTTAACCTTTGTGTTGCAGCATGGCAGCGAATATAGAAGTGGGTGACGCTATTAGTGTAAATGCAAGTGCTGGGCGTACGAACCCACTGCCACCGCCAGCCTTGGGCGAGGAGCCTTCAGAACAGCAATTATTGCCCGGGGAGTTGAGCTTGGCTCAGTTTATGACATACCGACCCCCGATGTTCGAAGGAACTGAGTCAGGGGAAAAAGCTGAGGAATGGTTGGAGAGGATTGAACAGATATTTGTGGCAGCGCCTTGTGCAAAGACGGCATGGATCAGGTTAGCAGAATTTCAGCTGGCCAAGAAGGCACTGATGTGGTGGAAGACCACAGTGATTGAGCAATAGGCTCAGGGTCAGGAGATCAATTGGAAACTATTCAGGACTAGGTTTCTGACTCACTATTTCTCAGCTGCTGCGAGACAGGCTAAAGAGGATGAGTTTACCAACTTGAGACAAGGTACTGTGCCTGTATCCGATTATGCTCTTCATTACTGTTCCTTACTCCGGTATGTACCTCATGTGGCTGCAAGTACCCAAGCTAAGATGAGGAATTTCATGAAAGGCTTGAGGCCTGAGCTGTATGACAGGGTCGTCAATTATGGCCCTGCCTGTTTTAACGATGCGCTTTCACGGGCCGAACTAGCTGAACTGGGAGTTGGAGCATATCCTAATGCCGTGCCACCTCCAGCACCCCCTCAGAGATCCACTTCTGACAATTTGAAGCCCAGGGGTGATCAGTTTAAACCTAGGGGGAACACTTCAGCGTCGAGATTCAGTGGCAAGAGGCCCGAGAATCGATGGAAAGGGAATGATGCTCCATCCGGGAGAGGACAGCCTCAGGGAGACAGATCTGGAAGAGTTCAGTGCACTCTTTGTGGACAACCACATTTGGCAAAGGATTGCGTAGGATGCTATGTCTGTGGCGATAGAGGCCACTTTGCTCGACAGTGTCCCAACAGGGGAAGACAACAGAACTCTACGGGGAGGCCTGCGGACAGAGCGGCACAGCACATACCACCTTTTGCACCGAGGCAGTATGGAGGTCAGCCCGCGGGGCCACCTCAGGGACAGGTGTATGCTTTGACGAGGGAGCAGGCTACAGCGGCTCCGGAGGAGGTTATAGCGGGTACGTGTCTTTTATTTACGCACCCTGCTCTTATATTGATAGACACAGGTGCGTCACACTCTTTTGTGCGACGAATTTTGTTGAAAGGCACCACATATGCACTTCTCCGTCGCCCATGCCTCTTATGGTCTCGACACCCAGCTGGAAGAAGTTTGACTACGGATCAGATTGTCTATGATGGCCTCATTTATTTTGAGGATAATGAACTAAGGTCAGATTTGATTGTTCTGGGGATGACAGACTTCGATTGCATTGTGGGCATCGATGTTCTGAACAGGTATCAGGCAGTCATGAACTGCAGGCAAAGGACTGTCTGATTTAGGTCTGATATGGGAGTCCAGTGGACATTCTTTGGGGATGATTCTCGCCCAAAGATTCCATTGATATCTGCTGTCAAGATGGCACAATTATTGGAACGAGGTCATACAGGATATCTTATATATGCTGTTGATATGACGGAAAAGAGGAAAGAGTTAAAGGTTGAGGATGTGCCCATAGTGGCAGAGTTTGCTGATGTCTTTCCGGAGGAAATTCCCGGATTCCCACCGACGAGAGAGGTCGAGTTTGGGATTGAGTTGCTACCAGGGACGTCTGCAATTTCTCGTGCCCCGTATAGGTGGCACCAGCAGAGTTAAAGGAGTTAAAGATTCAGTTGCAAGAGCTCCTTGACAAGGGCTACATACGCCCTAGCGTATCGCCATGGGGTGCGCCTGTCTTATTTGTTAAGAAGAAAGATGGATCGATGCGTCAATGCATTGACTACAGACAACTGAACAAAGCTACAGTAAAGAACAAGTATCCACTTCCGAGGATCGATGACTTGTTCGATCAGTTGCAGGGTACGAGGCTCTACAGTAAGATCGATCTGAGGTCGGGGTACCATCAGATTCGAGTAAGGGAAGATGATGTTCAGAAGACGGCTTTCAGGACTAGATATGGGCACTATGAATTCCTGGTCATGCCTTTTGGGGTGACGAATGCCCCAGCTGTCTTCATGAGTTTGATGAACAGGGTGTTCCAGCCATATTTGGATCAGTTCGTCATAGTCTTCATTGACGACATACTTATTTACTCTCGGACTGAAGAAGAGCACGTAAAGCACTTGAGGACAGTGCTTCAGATCCTTAGGGATCATCAGTTATATGCAAAGCTTAGCAAGTGCGAGCTCTGGTTGGACAGCGTGGTATTCTTAGGCCATGTCATATCTAGCCGTGGGATATCTGTGGATCCCAGGAAGATTGAAGCTGTGATAGAGTGGGCTGCACCCACCTCTGTACCAGAGATTAGAAGTTTTCTCGGTTTGGCAGGATATTACCGACGTTTCGTCGAGGGTTTTTCAAAGATCGCCAAACCCCTAACACAGCTGACTCAGAAGGGAGTCCCCTTCTTTTGGTCTGAGGCTTGTGAGGAAAGTTTCCAAGAGCTGAAGCGACGCTTGACTACAGCGCCTGTGTTGGTAATTCCGTCTGAGAATAAGATATTCGCCTTATATACGGATGCATCACTACAGGGTTTGGGCTGTGTGTTGATGCAAGATAAGCATGTGGTGGCTTATGCATCGAGGCAGCTGAAGCCACACGAGGCTAGGTATTCAGTGCATGATTTGGAACTGGCGGCCATCATATTTGCCTTGAAGATTTGGAGGCATTACTTGTATGGCACGTCTTTCACTATTTACACGGACCATAAGAGCCTGAAGTTCTTATTCACTCAGGAAGAATTGAATATGAGGCAAAGAAGGTGGATGGATTTACTCAAGGACTATGACTGTGAGATTGAGTACCATCCCGGTAAAGCGATAGCAGACGCCTTAAGTCGGAAGGTGAAGAGTACTGCTGGAGATACTATGTGCTTGTCGGCTTTGATGACTTCTTACTGCCATCTGGGCTATGATTTCGATGTAGACACGTCGCCTGTACGAGTGTCGACCTTATTGGCAGAGCTAGATATATTTGAGGCAATCAGGAAGGCCCAGAGGTCGGATGATGAGGTTCAGAGATGGACGTCGTTGGTACTTCAGGGTCAGCCATCTAAGTTCAGAGTGGCATAGGATGAATCTTTGAGACTGGGCAACCGATGGGTAGTCCCAAATACACCAGAGTTACGTAGGGGAATATTGGAGCGAGCCCACAGTAGTCGGTTCAGTATCCACCCAGGAGGAAAGAAGATGTACAAAGACCTATGCGGTCAATTCTGGTGGAGACGCATGAAGCGTGAGGTGATCACTTTTGTTAAAAGATGTTTGATCTGCCAGCAGGTAAAGGCAGAGAGGCAGAGGCCTGGTGGTGAGCTGAAGAGCTTAGATATGCCTGAATGGAAGTGGGAGCATATATCTATGGACTTCGTGACCCACTTGCCGAGGACGGCCTCAGGATTTGATGCGATCTGGGTGATCGTGGATAGGCTGACGAAGACGGCTCATTTCATCCCTTACTGTATGTCATACACATACTTGAAGATGGCCCAGATGTATATACGGGATGTAGTGAGATTGCATGGTATTCCAGTCTCGATAGTGTCTGATAGAGACCCGAGGTTCACTTCACATTTCTGGGAGGGTCTCCAGACAGCTTTGGGCATAGAGGTGAGACTGAGTACGGCATATCACCCTCAGACAGACGGCCAAACAGAGCGTACCATTCAGACGCTCGAGGACATGTTGAGGGCATGTATCTTGGAGTTTGATACTCCATGGCAGGATTCAGTGCCGCTGGTGGAGTTCTCCTATAATAACAGTTATCAGGCGAGCATTCAAATGGCTCCTTTTGAAGCTCTGTATGGACGACGATGTAGATCACCGCTGTATTGGGAGGACTTGACTAGCAAAGCGGTCGGAGGACCGGATATGATTAAGGACATTGAAGAAAAGATTAAGATGATATGCCAAAAGATGAAAGCGGCCCAGGATAGGCAAGCAGCCTATGCCAATAAGCGGCGACGACCGCTGGAATTCCAGTTAGGAGACAGGGTCTTCTTAAAGATCTCGCCCTTCAGGGGTGTGGTACGTTTTGGGATGCGGGGAAAGTTATCTCCGAGGTATGTTGGGCCATATGAAGTGTTACAGCGAATCGGTACTTTGGCTTATCGTCTGGCTCTACCACCGTCTTTATCGGGCATACACGATGTTTTCCATGTCTCTATGTTAAGGAAGTATGAGCCAGATCCGTCTCATGTCTTACAGCCTACTGAAGTTCAGTTAGACTCAGATGTGTCCTACGTAGAACGACCAATCAGAATTCTGGATCGAGAGGATCGCAGACTACAAAGTAAAGTTATACCGATGGTCAAAGTTCAGTGGGATCGTCGGGGTGTCGAGGAGGCTACGTGGGAGACGGAACGGCATATGGTGCAGCACTACCCGGAACTATTCTCTGGTATGTTTTTATGTTTAGTTCCGTTATGATGATGCATGTGGATTTCGAGGACGAAATCTTATAAGTAGGGGAGTAATGTAATACCCCCGAAATGTTATATGATTATGTGCTACGATGATGATTTACGATGTGTTTAAGAGGGTTATGGTACCTTACTTGGGGGTTATAATTATGATATGATGTTATGGTTTAGGGAGCATGTTAGGTGTTTTTAATTGTTGTATTGATGTAGTACAATTATAAAATATCAAGGGGAGATATTTTTATACATCGTATGAAATACCGGGACACAATTAAACACCACATGGCACCCCAACCACACCACCCCACCCCCACCACTCGGTCACCACCCGTCCCCCCACTTGGCAACCCACTTGGCAACCCATCCCTTCTCAACCCATGCTTCCACTCATTGGTTGGCAATCAATTCTCCTCCATCTCCTTCTCCCTCTCATTCTCGTCCCTGTAAGCTGCAGAAATGAGGAGGGATTAGCTTGTGATTTCTTGTGCAAAAGCTTACCAAAAGAGGAGAAAAATGGGGTAAGACTTGGTGCTCTGTTTTTGGTTGAGTTTGGTTTTGGTGGGATGTTTTATTGCATGATAGGTATAAGTTTGGGTGGAACCTTGGTAGGGATGCTTACATGGTAGTATTATGTAACTACTAGCATGGTTGTTCGAGCATTTTACATGATTTATGTGATAGATTTCTTGTTATGAAACTATATGCTCGAAAATCTGGGAAAAGATAAGCATGCTCTGTTCTGTTTAAGGTTGGTTGAGGATGAAGATTATGATGATGTTATGATGCATGTTAGCTTAGGTTTTGCTAAACCTTTAATTTGAATACATGCATGGTAGTTTTATGAAGCTTGTAACATTTTTGTTCAGGCATGTTTTACGCCTTATGAAGTAGAAATGATGGTATGAAATGAGGTGCTCAAAAATCTGGGGAAGTCCCGATTTTTCAGAGCTCTCGATCGATCGAGATTTTGGTCCCGATCGATCGAGCGAGACAGAATGTTTAAAGCATGTTTTGAATTTTAGGTGCCGATCGATCGAAAGATTTCTCGATCGATCGGAGAAGCCCCTCGATCGATCGGTAAAATGTTTCGATCGATCGATCGAGGCAGAATGTTTGGGCACTATTTGTGCACAGTTCCTCGATCGATCGAGACCTTGGGGCCGATCGATCGAGAGAGGCAGAATGTTGAAAATAAGATGATGTTTTATTTTGTTAAGTTTATGATGTGAGATGGTATTGAGGCATCTAATATGGTATTGTGTGGTCTTGTAGAACCATCCCAGGTACCGGCACCATCAAGGAGATAAAGTATGTTGACTCCTCCTCCTTTTAAAAAGGTACGTAAGAGACGTACGTGCATCGGATGGTAAAACACATCCCTACACTATGATTATGCATTTATCGCATGAATATTTACGATGACATGATGATGTTTATACGATGAAATGATGATGTTTATACGATGAACTGATGATGTTTATACGATGTTTATATGATGATGTTTATACGATGAAATGATGATGTTTATACGATGTTTATATGATGATGTTTATACGATGTTTATATGATGATGTTTATACGATGTTTATATAATGATGTGATGCGATGATTATGATGTGGTAAGATGCCACGGGGTAAGATGTCCATATGGTAAGATGCCATACGATGTTATTGTGTGGTAAGATGCCACGGGGTAAGATGCCCATATGGTAAGATGCCATACGATGTTATTATGTGGTAAGATGCCACGGGGTAAGATGCCCACATGGTAAGAGGCCATACGATATTAATTGTGGTAAGATGCCACGGGGTAAGATGCACATATGGTAAGAGGCCATACGATATTAATTGTGGTAAGATGCCACGGGGTAAGATTCCCCATATGGTAAGAAGCCATACGATGTTATTTGTGGTAAGATGCCACGGGGTAAGATGCCCAATATGCATGAATATGAATCAGGGACAACGAAAGGAAGTTAATGAATAACCAGCATATTTACTTAACCAAATTTTCATGCATTTGTTGTGATGTTTTTATGATGTTAAGTACGATTGTATATGCTCATGATGTGTTGTCCCTGTAGGTACACTTTTGGACTAAAGGACTAAGGGTCGGGTTGAGGCAGTGAGCTACGAGGAATACAGGATTGTATAGGGTTCAAGTTATGATTAGTATGTACTCTAGGAGTAATGTAAATCTAAATGTCATTCTTTTTGGAATGTAAAGAACCATTTTTGAAGTTTTGTATTTTGGCTTGTAATCCTGTTAGCTCGTGTAACAACCGAAACCTTAAGATGTTATTTAATGCATGATCAGTCCTTCCTATGTTCTAATTAACACTGTTAAGGTAGGAAGACCCTACAACATCCAACTAAAAAACCAGCATCAGCTTAGCCTTCAACTTTTTTCTCCACTTACAGATCTAAAAACTATGAATATATCCTAAGTTCTTCATAAGTACTTGAGGATTATTTTCACAGTTTTCCAGTGACTTCACCGTGATATGTCTGATGTCTGCTCACTACTCTAAGAACATACATCAGGCCAAGTACATAACATAGCATACATTATGCTATTAAAAGTCGAAACATAAGGTACTAATGTCATCTTTTCTCTCTCCTCATCAATCTTAAGACTCATTGACTCGAGAGATGAATACTATGACATATTGGGAAGTAACTCCTTTGTCGACTATTCCATGCTCAACTCTTTTAGCACAATATTTATGTACATAGATTGAGAGATCTCAAGCATCCTTTAGATCTGTCGATTCTAACGCTAAGCACCTAGGAGGCTGCTCCCAAATCTTTTATGGAGAAATTAGTAGATAATCATGCTTTAATTGATTAATCCAATACCATTCACAATGAGCATGATATAATCGACTTAAAGCATCACAAATATAACCATGCTCCCACTAACCCTTTTGCACACACATGTCACTCCCGGATTTTTAACAAAACCAAACACTTTAATGATGTTATCAAAACGGAAGTTCAAACTTCGGGATGCCTTCTTAGGCCCATAAATGGACCTCTGGAGTTTGCAAACCTTTTGCTCACTCCCAATGGTTGTAAAGCCCTCTGGCTGCCTTGTAAAAAAGTCTTCACATACATCTGTTATATCTCATAGTCATAATATGAAGATATAACTAATAAAATGCGAATAGAATTTAGCATCATAATCGATGAAAATTTTCTCACAGACAACTCTTTGCCTATGAGAATAAATGTTTCCTACCAGTCAAGCTTTGAAGGTCATTACATTCTGTTAGTTCTGGATTTTAAAGATGACAAAACAGACCAGACTGCTCGAGCCATGACAAATCAGATCAGACCGATATAGTCTATCTCAAAACAGAACGGATCGATGTAAACCAGTCTGACCAGATCGAAGCACATCCAGATCGAACAACAAGATCAGACCAGAGCAGCTCGATGAAGATCAGATCAGAGCAGTCAAAGTTTAGTAAGCTTCATTCTTCAGTCCGAATAATCAACGGCTATTTATTGAAGCATTTAATGATGCATTTAATGCTGAAAAAGACCAAGGACTGAAGATTACCTCAAATGGTAAATAGACAAAGGAGAGTCTATCTGACAAGCGCCGAAAGAATATACCAGAAGAGAAAGTTCCAAAAGAAGCAGACTTAAGCTAGTTCAGACATTGACCAAAGAGAAGGGTTGCACAGAAAAGAAAATATTATCGTTGGTATAAACGACTATATAAGGATGCAACTAAAATGCTCAATACAGACTTTCACTGATCAATAAAGAGACTGAACAACACAAGCTTACAAGTAAAAACATTCTTGAGCAGAACCATCGCAGAAAGATTTTTATCTTACCATTCTGCTCAAAGTTTTTATAGCACATCCTATTGTAATATTTGATCATCTAAATGATCAATTGTGCATAGATTAATCCACTCTATCTTGTGTATTTGTGCTATAATAGAAGAGTGAAATTCGATTGTAACTGTCAGACGTATTGTGTCTGAACAGATTGAGAGACTAGGAGTTTCAGTCTGGTAGTGGGGTAAATCCAACTGAATCGGGGTTGTACAAGTAGTTATATTACTCAAAATCTTCTAGTGAATCATTCCTTGATTGGGAGAAGGGGAGACGTAGAGATTTGCCTTCGAACTTCCAGAAACATATCATGTCTACTTACACCTCACACTGCTTTGCACTTCATAAATTATCAACCGTACTAGCTAAGAAAAGACCGTTTCCGCACTCTTATTTCAGTGGACTGTTCTGCTTTAGTATTGATTAAGAAACCGATTTCATTCACTAACTTGAGTGAAATCAATAAGGATTAATTTTTAGAAGAGTGTTCATTCACCCCTCCCCCCCCCCCCCCCCTCTAAACACTCTCATCCGATCCTAACTAGTGGTATCAGAGCAGGTCTTCTTAATCATTAAAGATATTTGGACTGATGGCATCCTTCAACAAGATTCACATGTTCTCAAAAGAAGATTATGATGATTGAAGAATCAGAATGCAAGTTCACCTAGCAGCATAGGATGACGATATGTGGTACGTCATTACAGACGAACCAATGAAAATATTAAAAGTGAATCCTGCATGATTAAGTAGCGAACCTCAAATGATCGAGAAAGAAAGGGCTACATGGACAAATGAAGAAAGAAAGAAAGCAATCTAGACAACGTAACCAAGGACATCTTGTTCAATACGTTGGACAAGAACATGTTCAGCAAGATTAAAATGTGATCCACTGCCAAATAAATTTGGGAGAAGATTGCACAGCTATGTGAAGGGAACGACCAGACAAAGGAAAACCAGCTGATTGTAGCTCTACAAAAATTTGAGAGCATAAAGATGAAGCTTGGAGAAGCTCTAAATGAGCTTGATGAAAGAGTTACTGGCATCATCAATGAACTGAACGGTCTGGGCAAGGACTATTCCAACATAGAGATTGCTCTGAAGGTGATGAGAGCATTGCCAAAGGAATGGGACGTCAAGACGATTGCAATAAGGGAGTCTAAAGATCTGAACAAGGTTGAACTCCATTACTTGTTCGCGGATCTTAAGGCGTATGAGTTTGAGCTGATCACCAGAGGTGAAGCAGAGCCATCCACCTCACAGCCAAACAAGGCACTTGCGGCCATTCCAGACAAGTCCACCCCTTCAACAGACCGATCTATCGAACAGATAAGTAATGATGCTTTGTCATTATTCATAAAAAAAATTTGGTAAACTTATGTCTAAGAATAAAAGAAATTTTAAACCTTCTCGTCAGTATAAATCAAGAAAAGATGATGCTGTTAACGATCAGGCTTGCTACAATTGTGGTAAGACCGTATATTTTATTGCAGATTGCACCAGACCGAAGAAAGATGAAAGAAAAGAAAGGCATCGTGATGACAAGAAAAAAAAAAGCATTACAAAGATCGTAAAAGTCATCACGGAAAGGCCCAAAAGGTTCTGGTAGCAGAGGAAGGTAACAGTAAGTGGGCTCAGACTGACTCAGAGAGCTCAGAATGTTCTTCAAGTGAAAGCGATGAAGAAATCCAATGCCTAATGGCAGACGAGGAAACGAGTCAGATAGACGAGGTATTCGACTTTGACTCAAATGAATTCACACGAGAAGAGCTTATGTCTGCACTACATGACATGGCTAATGATTACAGAATATTAGCTGAATCGATTGAGAAAACTAAAGCTGAAGCCAAAGATCAAACAGACAAGCATGTCAAACCAAGTTGTTCTGAGCTAGGTGAATGCAACGGTCTGAAGATCGAGCTGGAGAAGCTGAAAATCTCTTACAACAGCTCCATGAAGAAAATCAGAGAATTAGCACACAAAATGCTAAACAGTCTCACATTTTCAAAACATGGACAAAATCAAGAGCTTCCTTGGAAGAGTTACAAAGAAGTGTCGGTGACATCACTGGCATAGGCTTTGGCACCAATGAAAGCACCAAAGATGAATCTGAGTTGTTGCTGGAAAAGAACAAAATCAAACAAATGACATTTGTTAGATCCAGCACAATATATGAATCCGAAGTGCCTACAATTCAAACGGGAACCTTCTTCAAGGATCAAGGTTTAAGAAAGGGCATTGGGTACGTTAACCAAGCCAAGGAAAAGGCACCAGCGAGCTTTGTGTCTGTAAGACCAAACCCAAAGGAGCAAAATCTAAGGCAAGGAAGACCACCCAACTACCACAACTCACAACCGGTTCAACAAAGATATAGGTTGCCTAATAGGAATCAAAGGCCTCCATATCACACACATTATCACACACAACACCAAAACAGATCATCACACACCACACCAGACACACACAAGTCAATAAAGCTGATATAGGTGTGGGTTCCCAAAGAGCTAATCCGTTCCGGACCCAAGTAGGATTGAGTACCAACAGTAATTTTGTTTGATGACAGGTACTGCAGAAGCAAGTGTCTGACTGGTACTTAGACAGTGGATGTTCTCAACACATGACGGGAAACATCGAGCTGATGTCTGAAATCACAGAATGCACTGGTCCTAAGATTACTTTCGGGGATAACTCAAAGGGTAAGACTGTGATATCCCCGAAATGATTATGTGTTTTTAAACATTAATCATGTTATGAAGATTATGGTATTAATTCTTTGTGTTGAATTAATTATATTGGGGAAATTTATTTCATGGTGTATGTGAAGTATGTTGGGAATTTGGGTTGTAGTATGATTATTTGGGGTGTGTGTTGGTCATCGTGGTATAGCATGTTTAATTGGAAATTTGAAGTATTTTATTGTTTAAATACTATAAATATCATGTGAGGATATTTTAATACATCGTGCTAAATACCGGGACCAAAACATAACACATCACACCACCCAACACCCAACCACCCCCTTGATCCATGCCCTGCCAGCTGAGCCCATACCTCACTTTCCCCTTCTCCCACTCCACCTTCCCATTGCTGAAACTCCTCCATTTCTCTCCCAAAAACCGTCCAGCAGCTGCTAAGCAAGATAGAGAGGAGATCTTCCATTTTTATTGCTTGGAAACCTTGCAAAAATCGGAGCAAAAGAGGGTGAGAAGCCATGTCCAGTTTTGGTTTAAAGTTGTTTAAGTTCATGTTTTTGCTTGGTGTAAAAATGGCATGCTAGCTTAGGTTTTGGTAAACCTTCGATTCAAGTTCATTTATGGTGTTTTTATGAAGTTCCTAGCATGTTTATATGAGCATGTTATATGTGTTATGTGGTAGATTTGTTGGCTTGAATTTATGTGTTCGAAAATCTGGGTAAAGAAATATGTTACCCTGTTTCCAGAAAGCTTGGGTGAGCATTGATGTTGTTGGGTGATTTTCAAACGTGTGGGTTTTAAGTATGGGTATAACTTTGATATGAATACATTCATGGTAGTACCTAGTAACTCTTAGCATATTTGTTCAAGCATGAAGTGTGTCTAATATGCTATAATTATTGGTATGAAAATGGGTGTTCGAGAAACCTGGAAAAATCGCGCACAGAGTATGTGGCGATCGATCGCCACAAACGCGGCGATCGATCGCCGAAGGCCAGTAGCCAAAATCAAAGGCAGGCGATCGATCGCCATGAATGGCACGATCGATTGCCTCAAGCCAGTGAAGTCTGGCGATCGATCGCCTCGGAGTAGCGATCGATCGCCAGAGGCAGAATAATGAAAATGATTTTTTGTTGGAATTTTGATTTTGGTCTATAAATTGGCATCTAATATTGTGTTGTACACTGGTGTAGAGCCTTCATAGATAGCTACACAACGTAGGGGATAGAGACCTGCAACACACCATATTTTGGAAAG
Source organism: Haberlea rhodopensis (assembly GCA_907163345.1). NCBI lineage: Eukaryota > Viridiplantae > Streptophyta > Magnoliopsida > Lamiales > Gesneriaceae > Haberlea > Haberlea rhodopensis. Next base: position 424,774 of record CAJQUN010000192.1, read on the forward strand.
GTACGTAAGCGACGTACGGGCATCCCAACGGTAACATGTATTATTTATTCATTATTTGACACATGATAGATGCAAAGTTGTGCATTATGAGTATGATACATGTTGTTATGCATTGTTGTTGCATATGTATGTTGTGGGATAAATGGTGTGTATTCCACGAGTCAGGATTATCCCAATGATGATTTTAATGCTTACCGCTTATACCACTAAAAATGTGGAGCGGGAGGGGGGAGGCTTGCTTGCACATGGAGGGGAGGTATGCCATACGAAGCGAGGAAGAGATACCGCTTGTATGAAGAAGCGAGGAAGAAGTACCGCTTGTTAAGAAAATTACGAAGCGAGGGGCATTAAAATACACTGATGATAAACTGACTAAGAAAGATTTAAGATTTAAGAAGTGAAGTTATGTCATGACATTTATTTAAAGAAGCCATAATTTCATATAATGATTTGATTATGAGTTATGGTACAGGGACAACCAATGGGCGTTTTAAATGCATTGGAAATACAGGAAGTATTTTATATCTATTATGCATTATGCTTTACATTCATATTATGTTGAATATGAATTATGATGTGCTCATGTGTTGGGGGTTGTCTTTGTAGGTGCTTTTGACGATGAGAACCAGGGTCGGGGTTGATACTATGAGCTGTAAGGAGTGCTACAGGATTAGTAGAACAGAAATTTCTTTTTGTATAGTTTCTACAAAGTGTAGAGTAAAGCTATAGTGTAGTACCTTTTGTTAGGAATATGTACAATTCCTTTTTGAACTTTTGGTACTGTAATCTCTTAAGCTCAGGGAAATCAACACGGCCTAATACTCTGATTTATATATGAGTAGTTCTCTTATTTGCACCTTAGTATCTTGTTTAGATAACGGGGTCTCACAAAGACCGTGGGCAATGGTAAGATTTTCCATGGTAACATTATTATAAATGATGTGCTCTTAGTTGAAATTTATGCTATAATCTGATTAGCATAAGTCAATTATGTGATAATGGTTATGCTGTAGAATCTCACAAACACACTTGCATTGTCAAATCATCAGATGGTATAACCATGCTTGTAGGAATCAGAAATGGGAATACTTATAAGATTAACTGGAATTATGTTCAACCTGATAATCATACCTGCTTCATCGCGAATAATGATAATAAACAATGGCTATGGCATAAACGCTTGAATCATCTTAACTTCAAGACTATTTCTAGCCCGTGTAAACATGATTTAGTTATCGGTCTGCCTAAGATCGACTTTGCTAAGGATAAGATCTGTGAAGCTTGCCAAATGGGCAAACAGATCAGATCATCCTTCAAGAACAAGAATGACAAATCCTCTCACGTTGCTTAGAATTATTGCATATGGACTTGTTTGGTTCTATACCAATAACAAGTTTAGGGGGAATGTGGTACACTCTTGTTGTTAGTGATGATTACTCACGCTTTACATGGACTATATTTTTTAGCAGTAAATATCAGACCGGCCCGAAATTGATCAAGCTGCTGAAGCGCGCTCAGAACGAAAGATCATCTGGTATAGACAGGATTCGAAGTGACAAGGGCACTGAATTTTCAAATCAGAATCTTGAATCCTTTCTAGAAGACCAAGGAATTAAGCATTAATTCTCAGCAGCTCGAACTCCTCAACAAAATGGAGTTGCAGAACGTCGGAACAGAACGCTTAAGGAACCAACAAGAACAATGCTTGCTGACTCTGGTATTTCCCAAAAGTTCTGGGCAGAGGCTATAAATACTGCATGCTATACACAAAACCGGTTCATGATTAACAAGAAGCTAAAATTAACACCATATGAAGTATGGACAGGTAACAGACAGACTATCTCTTACTTCCATGTATTCGGCTGCAAATGTTACGTCCATAACAATGGTAAGAATCATCTTAAAGCATTCGAAGCTAAGTCAGATAATGGAATATTCTTAGGATATTCATCTGTTAGTAAAGCATTTCGTAGCTTCAATAATCGAACTTTAACTGTAGAAGAGTCAGTTCATGTAGTTTTTGATGAATCATTGTGTATTAAGGACCATAAGGAATCAATTCAAAATCAGATGGAAAATATCCATCTCGAAGCTAACAGTGATTATGAGATTGCAGTTAACAGGTCAAGAGACAATCCACCAGAACCTGAAGTACCAGACAGACCGGTTCAAGGCACTGAAGTCATAACAGATCGAGCTGATATCGCTGATATGGAGGGCATGAACTCTAACATTAAGACAGATACTGACAATGTCAATACTACTTCTCCATCAGGACCAGATGTTCCAGAATCAAACTACCGATGGACAAAGAGGCATCCACCGCATCTCGTGATTGGAAGTCCATCTGCACCTATAAGAACCAGAGGACAGATGATGGATGAGTTCACTCACGCTGCTTTCATATCTAATCTAGAACCCAAACAGATTAACGAGCTTTGGCTGAATATAACTGGATAGTGGCCATGCAAGAAGAGCTCAACCAGTTTGAACAAAATCAAGTATGGAGCTTAACTCCCAGACCAAGCGATCTGCCTGTTATTGGAACCAGATGGGTCTTCAGAAACAAGCTAGATGCAGATGGTGTGGTAGTTAGGAACAAGGCCAGACTGGTTGCACAGGGTTTCAGACAAGAATAAGGAATCGACTTCGATGAATCCTTTGCACCAGTCGCCAGACTTGAAGCCATCCGAATCTTTCTTTCATTCACCGCCTTTAAAGACTTCAAAGTATATCAAATGGACGTGAAGAGTGCATTTCTTAATGGTAAACTTCAGGAGGAAGTCTACATCGAGCAACCTCCTGGATTTCAAAATCACTTGTTTCCAGATCACGTATACTTACTGAATAAAGCAGTGTATTGACTGAAACAAGCTCCAAGAGCATGGTATGACACTCTGTCTCAATTTCTTCTGGATCATGATTTTCAGATCGGTTCAGTAGATAAAACTTTATTTTTGGGTCAACTAACCCCAAACTCTGCGAGAAGTTCTCTAAGTTGATGCAGGGACAGTTTGATATGAGTATGATGTGAGAATTGTCATTCTTCCTGGGTCTCCAAGTCAAACAGCTCCACAATGGTATATTCATCAATCAAACCAAGTATACCAAGGAGCTACTCAAAAGATTCGGAATGGAGACTTGCTCAACTGCTTCAACTCCAATGAGTCCATCAATCAAGCTAGATAAAGACGAAGTGGGAACTGCAGTTATGATGCCCGTGGATTAATGGTGTTAATCCCGATGTGGTAATAATCCTTAATGGATTTTAATTGTTGCAATTATGAATTAATTGCGGTTTTGGGACTCCCGGGGATTTTAAATCCGATTTTTGGAGTCGTTGGATCCAAGGGATGAGATTGTATTCTCATCGTGGTGATAAACTTGGAATTTGATTTTTGGTGGAATCTGGGGTCCGGAGTACTTTGTACTGAGGCTGGTGATGGAATTTGAGTTGGATAGATCATTATTGAAAACAGATGATTTTTTAATGAATCATGATGTAGTTGTGGAGGTATTGGTATTTTGGAGCCTTTGTGCTATATATACCAAATGGACTCGGTATTCCGTCATTATGCGGAATCTCTCCTCTCTCTCCTCTCCCTCACGCCTCTCTCTCACCCCAAACCCTTCCCTCTTTTTCTCTTGGAAACAAATCGATGGTGGCTCGTCTTGGGAGCCCGATTTCTTGAAGAAAAGCTGGTAATCTTCTTCTCTTCACCTTTAGCTCCGATTTGATTATGGTATTGTGCTAGATGGTTGAGTTTTGGGTTGGATTTGAGAATTGGGGGTTTTTGGTTAAAAATCTAAAAAGTTGTTTTTAGTGTTTTTTTTTAGTTTAATTGGTGTATTGGAGGTGTTGAGGATGTTAGAGGTGTTGGTTTTGATTTTGGGTGTCAAAAACACCATTAAAGCTCGAGTTTTTTGGAAATCGCAGGTCGCAATCGGTCGCCGAGGAGTGCCCATCGATCGCGACGAGCAGCTGAAGATTTGATGAAGACGAACAGTGATGGCGATCGATCGCAAGGTCTCGGCGATCAATCGTGAGCGGGTTGGCGATCGATCGTGGAGACTCGCGATCGATCGCGATAGGGCGCTGGTTGGCCACTGGTCAGGGGCGATCGATCGCGATAAAATCGGCAATTGATCGCCGCTCGAAGGTTGTTGTTTTTTCCTAAAATTTTGGAAAATGTTGGGATTTTGGAAACGGGGTCTAAATAGCCGATTTCCGGGGCAATGTCTACATTTCAATGGGAATGCTATACTTTTAAAATGGATTGGTTGGAGCCAAAGTTTGATAAGGCGGAATTCTCGGTTGAGTTTTTGGCTATCATTTAAACTTATAAAATGGAATATTTTGGGTATTATGAATGCTTAGCCGGTGGGGCTTTTATTTTGGTAATCGTCATGGATGGACGATAGGTTTGGAAGTTGTGAACGTGCTTGGGCACGTGATTGGATGCCTATGTTTAATTGAGAGTTATTTGCTTGTTAGCACTTAATTCATCGGGTCGCGGGACTCAGTCAAAGTTTAGCTCGAACTACGGAATTATAAGGTACGTATAACGTACGAGCATATTCCTTTTTGTAATTGCAATTGTTGAGTGTATGGTACACTATATTGCAATAAATGTATATGGAAATGCGTGGTATATGGTATTAGCAATAAACGGATATTGGAACGCATGGTTTATGGTAATTGCTACAAATGGATATATATGCATTGGGAATTATATGGTGCCGCTTTTGAGCGAGCAATGATTGGGATGTTGTCGCCTTTGAGCAAACATCGGTTATGACGCCACTGCTGTTGAGCATGCGTGAGAATAAAATGCCGCTATTGTAGAGCGAGCGATGAAATGGAACTATGGAACCATAAGTGAGATATACGGAATATCTGTAATCATTGTTAATGATTTGATATTATAGATTATGATATCGGTACGTGGCATACGGGTTTTTTAATCAACATAACGATTAACTGACTATTGGGAATTTGATGGTTTTGGTTGTTTTGAGAACAGGGACAGTACAGGAAATCCCGGATGAGGATGATACCATCCAGGGAGCATCTTTTATATTTCATAGCATTTATATTTTTGTAAATCATGGATTGTATTATTGTGATTATCGGTTTGGTGGTATTGGTATGCTCACCCCGTGTGGGGGCTGTCTCTGTTGAGGCAGGTGATTAGGTATATCGATGGCTTTGGAGTTGAGCTCGAGCTATGGAATGGAGGTGCTTCCAGGGATCGAAGTACCAGTGACGGTATTGAGCACCGTGTTTTATACATTTGATACACACATACTTTTGATGCTCGCATGTGAGCACTATTATGTGTATATGGCATGTATAAAAAGGCAAGGGCCTTTCTCTCTTCATTTATGAAGTGCATGCAATTATTTATTGAATTGCTAAATGAACTGAGAACATATTAGTGTATTATAATGGTGCATGATATGTATGTGGACTTGATTGGGGGAAAGTTAGACAATATATGGAAAAATGTAAAGAATTTTATTACTGACATGATTTGCTATGATGACAAGTGGGTTTTCCCCTATATATATGATTGCATGCACTAAATGCTTGGATTAATACACTAATAACGGAATAAGGGCACGGGGGTCCTTACAGCAGTTGAGGTAACAATGTATCGAGGTCTGATTGGATCGTTGTTATATCTTACAGCGAGCCGGCCTGATATTATGTTTTCAGTCTGCATGTACGCTAGATTTCAATCTGATCCTAAGCAATCTCACTTTATTGCTGCTAAGTGTATTCTTAAATACTTGAAAGGTTCTCAGAATGTTGGTCTCTAGTATCCCAATGATCCAAATTTTAACTTAATTGGATATTCAGACGCTGACTATGCAGGGTGTAAGATCGATCGCAAGAGCACCAGTGGAACTTGTCAATTTCTAGGTGAAAGATTGATCTCGTGGTTTAGCATGAAGCAAACATCAATTGCCACATCCACAGCTGAGGCAGAATATCTCGCCGCTGGAAGCTGTTGCGCTCAAATGCTCTGGGTTCAACATCAGCTCAGAGACTATGGCATTCAAGCTGATGAGTCTCCGATCTTATGCGATTATTGACATCAGACATCGTTTTATTCGAGATCATGTTGTCAAAAAGGATATTCGGATCGAGTATATTTCAACAGACCAACAAGCTGCAGACATCTTCACTAAACCACTCCATGAGGCTAAGTTTAATTATTTTCGTCAAATTCTTGGTTTAATAGATTTATCTTAATATATTTGACGATTGCTTAATTTTGTTTTTAAAGAATTAGTGTTAGCACAGATCGATAATACAATGGTCAGAAAGATACAGACCGGTCCAAACTTTCAGACCGATCTCTATAGATCTGATGTTATCCTATGATCTGTTTTAAAACACTATCAGTCTTTAACATAGTAACATTTTAGCAGCCTGGATTGATCGTAATTTTAACCGCCTTACTATTCTCTCATCTTGACCGTTAAAATTCGAATTTAAAAATATCAGTCATTGAGATACAGACACGTGTCTGTCATCTCCTATTTATTAGGCTGTACATTTCATTTAGCCTTTTCACTTTTCTCATTTTCTGATGTCTGATTATCTTTCTTTAAAATCTTTCCATCTTCTCTACTTGCACTACAATCACTCAAATGGCAACTATCACTCACAACTCTTTGTCTGTTGAGTTTGATACGATTTACAGGGACGAAGACTCAGATATGGTGTCCATATTCAAATCACTGGAATCTTCAGGCTTGAGGAGATTTCTGGAATGTGGAACAGTGATATACGAATCGGAGATTAGAGAGCTTTTCTCCAACGTCGTTTCCCACAAGACGTACATCTCTTCCTCCGTCAAAGGAAAAACCATTGAAATCTCTCAGGCGACGCTCTCAAAGACCTTTGGCTTCCTACCATTGGAATGTCCGACTTTGGTCAGATATCTCAGGCCACCCTTGAAACTTTCAGGGCCGAGTATCCATATTTGGACAGAATCTGCAGTCATCATTCAAAAAGAAAGAGATGTTGTTCCATTTTCAGGTTCTATGTGATATTGTTGGTAAACCATTGCTAGGCCAGGCTGTCAGCTTTGAGCAATCACTTCTAAAATGTTCAGAGCAATGGATGTTATCCATTCCGGACTGAAGGTTAACTGGTCCGCTATTCTTTTTGGAGTATTGTTGGAGACGGTCATTTCAGCAAAACAGGTTGTCTGCTTCGCTGTTCCACTCAGCAAGCTTCTGGAGTCAATGAACATCGAGCTGGGGAAGCCGTCAGCACTCAAACCCTTCAAGATTCTTAACCCCAAGGGATTGGCTTTACTCAAGTCAAAGAGTGCTCCCACCCCCCCCCCCCCCCCCCCCCCCCCCCCCTCCTTTTGATCTGATGGCAGTAAAGATAGAAGTTGGAAAAGAGAGGCTGCTGGAAAGAAGACTAGCGTCAAGCGCGAGCTGATAGTCCAGACTGATTCAGGTGAAACTCAATCTGCCTTCATTACTTCATCCCCAGCCAAACCTCTTTCAAAGAAACCACGAACCCAAATCACCAAACCACTGTCAACCTTAAACCATAAACCCATATCCATCTTTCCTTCAACCAAAGCCATCAATGTAACCCAAGCTCCATCCCCAAAATCCCAAACTCCACCGCAACCATCCAAAGCCCAACCATCCAAAGCTCCACCCACTGAACCCAAGGTCACCATCCGAGTTCCCTCCAATATCCCTGTTGACAAGGGAATTGTCATTAAAGAACTGGGTGACTACACCCAATTGATGTTGGAAAGGGCAAAGTTGTAATGACTGAGCATGTCTCTTCCAAGCCCAAATCAGCTGCTCAAACAGCCATTGATATTGCCATGGAAGATGTAGAAGACAAAGTCCAGGAGCTGACCGTCGTATTCGATGAATGGGTCGTATACAGAATGGTCAATCACTTCAATCTGTTCTTTGGCAAGCTCAAGCGGCTGCATAAGATGGAACAAGAGGTCCTGAAAGGGTCAAAAACTGATGATGTCTGGATTGCAGCACATCGCAAGGAGCTGTTTCGGGCAAACCACAGACTGAGGCTTGCGAATTTGCTTATCCAAGCCAAGAAGGTGAATTTTGATGCCACTAGCCCGACTGCCAAGGATGACGGTGTGGTCATAGCTCAGTTGGAGATGGACATTCTCAATCTCCACATGGTTGTTCGCATGCATCGTCAGAGGCTCAACATCTCTACTCCGGTTTCCAGTCCAGATCATCCAACAGCAAGCAAGACTATGGCAGAGCCAAACTCTGAGCCACCTACTTCTGAGACAGCGGAGCATCCACTGCCTAATGATCCGTCTGCTGCAGAGGCTGAGGCGATGGACGTATTGCTGGAATCTCCTACCACTTCCATTCCATTTGTGTCCTCAGTCTCAGATATTCAGATCAGCACGCTAGACGCACCTCTGACAGTTGTCCCACAAGTCTTTGTTGATCCGGATCTAGTTGTGTCAAACATAGTTGCAGCTCTGCAGGTTGAGGAGCCTACTGAACCTATCACTCATCCAGATCAGTCTGCTGCATTTTTGGCATTTTTGCAAGAATTTTCTACGAATTTGGTCGAATTAATCCGGTACGATATTCGCCAATCTGCTGACTCTACCATTGTACCGGTTGAAGCAGAAATTGATCTGACTGCATCACCTGCTGATCACTCCCCAGACCCCTTTGATGATGCCCCATCAATAGTCAAGTCCCTTCACGAATTCTTTGAAAACTGTCTCTTTCTCTCTCAACGAGTAAGAGAAGTTCATCAAAGCCAGAGGACTACGCATTTGGATTTTGAATCTTTCAAAGACAAGATGACGGCAAGCATCAACGATATTCAGTGTGGACTGAATGATCTATTCTCTCAGCAAGCATCGTATAAGAACAGCCTGAGAAAAGAACTGATCGAGCTGGCTACCGAAGTAAAAACTACAGTTGCCAAATCCCTTCTTGCTCAAGACATTCGCCTGGATGCTATTTGCGCTCAGCTTACGCAGATCGTAGATTTCCTCCATGAGATTGCTGCCGACAAAAAGGGGGAAAAGAAGAAGGAAGTCAAGCCAGCACAACAGTCCTCGGCAGCGAAGAAATAAATAATGGTCTGAATTATGACATGTAAATGTATTCATCAGACATATTAATAAAATAAAAGTCTTTCAATCGAATCTCTGAGTCTTATTCATTTATTTTGAATAGTTCATTTATTTTGAACAAAAAGACTTAAAACAATCTGAGCTAAAACTTCCAGTGTTCATTTATTTTGAACAAGAAGACTTAATTGATCTGAAAGATTATTCTTCAAAGAAATAAAAGACTTTATAAGAGGATTTAGAAGCTAGGTTTTGTTATCATCAAAAAGGGGGAATTTGTTAGTTCTGGATTTTAAAGATGACAAAATAGACCAGACCGATCAAGCCATGACAAATCAGATCAGACCGATACAGTCTATCTCAAAACAGAACGGATCGATGTAAACCAGTCTGACCAGATCGAAGCACATCCAGATCGAACAAGAAGATCAGACCAGACCAGCTCGATGAAGATCAGATCAGAGCAATCAAAGTTTAGTAAGCTTCGTTATTCAGTCTGAATAATCAACGGCTATTTATTGAAGCATTTAATGATGCATTTAATGCAGAAAAAGACCAAGGACTGATGATTACCTCAAATGGTAAATAGACAAAGGAGAGTCTATTTGACAAGCGCCGAAAGAATAGACCAAAAGAGAAAGTTCCTAAAGAAGCAGACTGAAGCTAGTTCAGACATTGACCAAAGAGAAGGGTTGCACAGAAAAGGAAATATTTTCGTTGGTATAAACGACTATATAAGGATGCAACTAAAATGCTCAAGACAGACTTTCACTGATCAATAAAGAGATTGAACAACACAAGCTTACAAGTAAAAACATTCTTGAGCAGAACCATCGCAGAAAGATTTTTATCTTACCAGTGCTCAAAGTTTTTATAGCACATCCTATTGTAATATTTGATCATCTAAAGGATCAATTGTGCGTAGATTAATTCACTCTATCTTTTGTATTTGTGCTATAATAAAAGAGTGAAATTCGATTGTAACTGTCAGACGGATTGTGTCTGAACAGATTGAGAGACTAGGAGTTTCAGTCTGGTAGTGGGGTAAATCCAGCTGAATCGGGGTTGTACAAGTAGTTGTATTACTCAAAGTCTTCTAGTAAATCCTTCCTTGATTGGGAGAATGGGAGACGTAGAAGGATTTGCCTTCGAATTTTCAGAAACATATCCTGTCTACTTACACCTCACACTGCTTTGCATTTCATAAACTATCAACCGTTCTTACTAGCTAAGAATAGACCGTTTCCGCACTCTTATTTCAGTGGTCTGTTCTGCTTTAGTATTGATTAAGAAACAGATTTCACTCACTAACCTGAGTGAAATCAATAAGGATTAATTTTTAGAGGAGTGTTCATTCACCCCCCCCCCCCCCCCTCTAAACACTCTCATCCGATCCTAACAAGTGGTATCAAAGCAGGTCTTCTTAATCATTAAAGATATTTGGACTGATGTCATCCTTCAACAAGATTCCCATGTTCTTAAAAGAAGATTATGATGATTGGAGAATAAGAATGCAAGCTTATCTGACAGCACAAGATGACGATATGTGGTACGTCATTATAGACGGACCAATGAAAATATTAAAAGTAAATCCTGCACTAGGAGGATTAAGTGGCGAACCTCAAATGATCGAGAAAGAAATGGCTACATGGACAAATGAAGAAAGAAAGAAATCCAATCTAGACAACGTAGCCAAGGACATCTTGTTCAAGACGTTGGACAAGAACATGTTCAGCAAGATTAAAATGTGCTCCACTACCAAAGAAATTTGGGAGAAGATTGCACAGCTATGTGAAGGGAACGACCAGACAAAGGAAAATAAGCTGACTGTAGCTCAACAAAAATTTGAGAGCATAAAGATGGAGCTTGGAGAAACTCTAAATGAGTTTGATGAAAGAGTTACTGGCATCATCAATGAACTGAACGGTCTGGGCAAGGATTATTCCAACAGAGAGATTGCTCTGAAGGTGCTGAGAGCATTGCCAAAGGAATGGAACGTCAAGACGATTGCAATGAGGGAGTCTAAAGATCTGAACAAGGTTGAACTCCATGACTTGTTCGCAGATCTTAAGGCGTATGAGTTTGAGCTGATCACCAGAGGTGAAGCAGAGCCATCCACCTCTCAGCCAAACAAGGCACTTGTGGTCATTCCAGACCAGTCCACCCCTTCAACAGACCGATCTATCGAACAGATAAGTAATGATGCTATGCCATTCTTCATAAAAAAATTTGGTAAATTTATGTCTAAGAATAAAAGAAAATTTAAACCTTCTCCTCAGTATAAATCAAGAAAAGATGATGCTGTTAACGATCAAGCTTGCTACAATTGTGGTAAGACCGTATATTTTATTGCAGATTGCACCAGACCGAAGAAAGATGAAAGAAAAGAAAGGCATCATGATGACAAGAAAAAGAAGCATTACAAAGATTGTAAAAGTCATCACGGAAAGGCCAAAAGGTTCTGGTAGCAGAGGAAGGTAACATCAAGTGGGCTCAGACTGACTTAGAGAGCTCAGAATGTTCTTCAAGTAAAAGCGATGAAGAAATCCAACGCCTAATGGCAGACGAGGAAACTAGTCAGATAGACGAGGTATTCGACTTTGACTCAAATGAATTCACATGAGAAGAGCTTATGTCTGCAATACATGACATGGCTAATGATTACAGAATATTAGCTGAATCGATTGAGAAAACTAAACCTGAAGCCAAAGATCAAACAGACAAGCATATCAAACCAAGTTGTTCTGAGCTAGATGAATGCAACAATATGAAGATCGAGCTGGATAAGCTGAAAATCTCTTACAACAGCTCCATGAAGAAAATCATATAATTAGCACACAAGGAACTGAAGTCATAACAAATCGAGCTGATATCGCTGATCCGGAGGGCATGAACTCTAACATTAAGAAAGATGCTGACAATGTCAATACTGCTTCTCCATCAGGACCAGATGTTCCAGAATCAAACTACCGCTGGACAAAGAGGCATCCACCGCATCTAGTGATTGGAAGTCCATCTGCACCTATAAAAACTAGAGGACAGATGATGGATGAGTTCACTCACGCTGCTTTCATATCTAATCTAGAACCCAAACAGATTAACGAAGCTTTGACTGAATATAATTGGATAGAGGCCATGCAAGAAGAGCTCAACCATTTTGAACAAAATCAAGTATGGAGCTTAACTCCCAGACCAAGCGATCTGCCTGTTATTGGAACCAGATGGGTCTTCAGAAACAAGCTAGATGCAGATGGTGTGGTAGTTAGGAACAAGGTCAGACTGGTTGCACAGGGTTTCAGACAAGAAGAATGAATCGACTTCGATGAATCCTTTGCACCAGTCGCCAGACTTGAAGCCATCCGAGTCTTTCTTGCATTCGCCGCCTTTAAAGACTTCAAAGTATATCAAATGGACGTGAAGAGTGCATTTCTTAATGGTAAACTTCAGGAGGAAGTCTACATCGAGCAACCTCCTGGATTTCAAAATCACTCGTTTCCAGATCACGTATACTTACTGAATAAAGAAGTGTATGGACTGAAACAAGCTCCAAGAGCATGGTATGACACTCTGTCTCAATTTCTTCTGGATCATGATTTTCAGATCGGTTCAGTAGATAAAACTTTATTTAAATTTATTAAGGGGGAACATACTTTGTTAGTTCAAATATATGTAGATGATATTATTTTTTGGTCAACTAACCCCAAACTCTGCGAGAAGTTCTCTAAGTTAATGCAGTGACAGTTTGAGATGAGTATGATGGGAGAAATGTCATTCTTACTGGGTCTCCAAGTCAAACAACTCAGCAATGGTATATTCATCAATCAAACCAAGTATACCAAGGAGCTACTCCAAAGATTTGGAATGGAGACTTGCTCAACTGCTTCAACTCCAATGAGTCCATCAATCAAGCTAGATAAAGACAAAGGGGGAACGGCAGTTGAGGTAACAATATATCAAAGTCTGATTGGATCGCTGTTATATCTTACAGCGAGTCGGCCTGATATTATGTTTTCAGTCTACATGTGCGCTAGATTTCAATCTGATCCTAAGCAATCTCACTTTATTGCTGCTAAGCGTATTCTTAAATACTTGAAAGGATCTCTGATAATGTTGAATATTACGTGTATTTTTGCAATGATATGTATATATTTTTGTGTTGATTCCTGGATGATGTTACACTTTTTGGTATTTATTTGTTTGTTTCAGGAATCTAGGTGGAAAGTGGAAGAATTAAGCTAAAAGGAAGAAAACGGATCAAACAGTGGCAAAAATTCTGACATAACCGATTGATCAGTAAGGGAGCGCGATCGATCGAAGGAGACAGAGTTTTTGCCAACAAGAAAAAGAGGAGCTTGATCAATCGGAAGATTATGCTCGATCGATCGAGCATGGCAAAAGATTTGTTGAGCGAGATTGAAGAAAGCTCGATCGATCAGAAGATGAAGCTCGATCGATCGAGCGAGGAAGAAGAATTCCTGGACGAGAAAAGAGAAGGCTCGATCGATCGAGACAATTTTACCGATCGATCGAGCAACAAAATTTTCAGAAAAAAAAAAAGACTTGATTGAATCTATTGGGAACACTTTCATCCACCTCATCTTCTATAAATAAGGGACCTAGGGCACGAATTCAAAGAACCAATATCATATCATGCACCATAAATCAGCCTCCTTTCAGCCTCCAACAACCATACAAATTTAGGGAAAAAACCTTTGAAGTGCAAGGAAGGAAGCAAGGGAAGAAGTAACGCTTTAACGCACAGATTCAACTCCTACTTTATCGTACTTCTAAGCTTTATTTATTTTGATTTTTGAATTTATTGATGTTTACGAGGTTGAGAAATAATTATTCATCATGTTAGTTTGATTTGAACATAAATTAAGTTTATTTTATCAAGGTTAGGGAAGATTGTGATTGAGTTATTGATTTGAATATTGTTTGAGTGGATTAATTCTTTTGTGCATGAATTATAATCTTAATGCTATCAAAGCCTTGCTAACTTTGATTGAATTTGTGAATTATAATTGAGATCGAGAGATAAAATTATAATACGCTATAATAATTCATGTTGTATGTTAAAGATTTAGATTGAGAGATTAAATCACATACGTGATCACTTTGAATTGAAAGATTTAAAGTTAACGGTTTGCATCGAGATTTATTCAATATTAAACTGGTTTAAGTGAACGAGAGTTACTTGCTTCAATTTAATGTTAGTTTCAATATATCTTGAGAAAGTATATTGATTATATTAGGGAATCCGCCACCTTAAGAATTAATTGGTTAGTAATTATTTTTACAAACAAATCATTGACGTTAACACAAGTGAACAGACATCTTGATAAATTTCTCGAGTGGAATTCCTCCGCATCTTCAAGGAGTTGATTTAATTTTGAGTTTTTATGTTTTTAGTTTAATTAGATAATTATTCATATATTTCGTAGGCTAAATATAATTTTCCTAATTTTATTTGGTACTTATACGTTAGTCCTTGTGGGTACGACATCCCTATTTCTAAATCACTATACTAAAACTTGACACCGAGCACTTGCGGTCTAAAATCGCTACACTGGAATTAATTGTTTAAAATAAATAGTGATCAGGTTTTTGGCGCCGTTTCCGGGGATTAATTTGTATAATATCTTACGAGATTAGTTAATTGTAATTTAGCCAATTTTTGTTTTGTTTGGTTGTTAATTTTTAATATTGGGTTTACTACATTTGTGTTTCCTTTTGGGTTGATTTTTACAGGTACTCATCTTCTTGGTGCATGCTAAGGAATAGCAACCCCACACTCGAGCCTTTTGACCCAGAAATTGAGAAAACGTTTCTAAGGAAAATAAGGGAATCTCGAACGATGGCGGACAACAATCAAGAAGGATGCGCAAATAATGAAGCACCGAATCCAAGATCTATGATGGACTTTGCTCAACCAGCTTTCCATGGATCACTGTCAAGCATTACGAGACCAAGTATTCAAGCTAACAATTTTGAGATAAAACCTGCAATAATTCAGATGATCCATCACTCAGTGATGTTTGGGGGAGTAGCCACTGGTGACCCAAACGCTCACATCTCCAACTTCTTGGAGATATGTGACACCTTCAAACACAATGGCGTTTCTGACGACGCCATCATGTTACGGTTATTTCCCTTTTCATTAAAAGATAAAGCTAAAGCATGGAATTTTTTTTACCTGCAGGATCTATTACCACTTGGGAGGGGATGACACAAGCGTTCTTGTCTAAATATTTTCCCCCTTCCCAAACAGCGAAGATGAGAAACGATATCACCAAGTTTGGGCAATATGATCCTGAAACTTTATATGAGGCGTGGGATCGTTTCAAAGACTTGCTTAGGAGATGCCCACATCATGGTCTTCCTTGTTGGCTCCAGGTACAAACCTTTTGTAATGGTTTATTTTCATCTAACCGTTCTATGATAGATGCAGCCTCAGGAGGATCCATCATGCAAAAAACATCGGAAGCAGCTTATGAACTCTTGGAAGAGATGGCTTCTAATAGCTATCAATGGCAATCAGAGAGGAATGTGCCAAAGAAACCGAGTGGAGTTCATCAAATTGACGACATCACTGCTCTTTCGGCACAGTTGGAAGAATTGAACAAAAAGATTGATAGCATGAGCATGACAGTGATGCAAGCTCAAGTTATCACCTGTGACTTATGTGGAAGCAATCATCCAAGCATCGAATGCCAGGCAGGTAATCCATTTACTCAATCTAATGAGTATGCTAATTATGTAGGAAACAGGCAGCCCAATTACTCGTACTCCAATAATTACAACCCGGGATGGAGGAATAATCCAAATTTGCAATGGTCCAACCAAAACAACGTGTTGAACCCACAACAACAACCGGGATATGTACCTAAGCCGAGTATGGAGGAGCTCTTGACCAAGTTAATATCATCGACAGAAACTAGGATGCAAAATCAGGATGCATCTATAAAAAAACTTGGAGGTACAAGTGGGGCAACTTGCATCAATAATTCATGGACGAGCTCAAGGGACACTACCTACTGATACAGTGAAAAACCCGAAGGAGCAAGCAAAATTGGACCACTGAGAAGGAGGTGGCAGTCCAGCTTGAGACTATAAATTAAGAATTTTCTTCTCTCTATCTCTTGTTTGTTTTTATTTTTAGTTCATTTGTTCATTTTCTTTCTTGTTATTTTAGTTTTTCGAGCCTAACTCCGTGCGTTAATTTTTAAATGCAGAAAAATGGAAAGAATCAAACAATGAAAAAAAATTATGGGTGAAAATTATTCTGGAATGGTCGATCGATCGAAAAGAGGGCTCGGTCGATCGACCATGGGTTACAAGAAAAAAAACAAATTCTGGAGTCGTCGATCGATCGAGAGACCACGCTCGATCGATCGAGGAAGGTTATAAAAAGAAAAAAAAAACTTTTCTGTCTCGCTCGATCGATCGAGAAGAAACTCTCGATCAATCGAGCAACAGATAAATTTGTTTTTAAAATCGATTTCAGCAGATTTCTTACAAAACCCTCTCAGTATAATCACAGAAAAAAATCGAATTCTTTACCCTAATCCCCAAATTCCTTCTGTAATCTTTCCCACAACTCACAAATCTTACAATTTATGCTTCAAAGCTTCTCCTAATTACACTTTTTGCAACAGATTTGAAGATCCAAAGCTGAATTGGGAAATTTCATCAAAAAGGAGGAACTCAAGCCTATGCTACAATATCACCTAGATTTTCATGGTATTTGGCTTCAACCCTTCTACATATCCATAAATTAGTGAATATTTTTGTTAAGGTATACAAGGATTGGAGTTTTGGTGAAATTGGTGAAATTAAGATAGTTGAGTAGTTAATTTTGGGGAATTGAAGTGTTGGTTGGTTATTTTGGTGAGTTCTTGTTGTGGTTGGGATTGAAGCAGTGTGAATTGTGAACTGATAAATGGTTCCAAAGAAAAAACAAAAGCAAGTCGAAGCCACCACTTGGTCTCAAGATTATGATGAGCGTCGATTTGTGAATTCCGTAGCGGCGGAATTATACCCCAGTTATCACAGAAAACCCCTCAGTCAGCGAAAGGGGAATGAAGTTTAGAACGACTTGAATGCCCTGTCATTCAAGAAGCAAGGCGACGAGGTTGGTTTGAGTTTATTCAACAACCTATTGAAGCGGTGGACCCTGTTGTACGGGAATTCTATGCAAATCTAAGGACAGTCCACCAAAATTCAAGGGAGGTTGTGTTTGTACGGGGTAAGGATGTGGAGTTTGGTCAGTTTAAAATTAATGCAATTTTTCGGATGCCGTCGATAAAGAACAGTGAGTACAAAGCTTTCAAAACGAGCCAAATCAACTATGATGAGGTACTCTCGGTGATCAGTGTTGAGGGGACTGAATGGCAGAGGAACAACAATGGAGAGCCCCAGTTGGTCCTAAAGAAACATTTGAAACCAAAGGCACAAGCATGGTTTTCCTTCATAGCCTCCCAGGTCATGCCATCGATCCACACTTCTGAGGTCACCAAGGAGAGAGCTGCCCTGGTATATGCCATACTCAGTGGGCAAACGGTGGATTTGGGGTACATTATAAATGACCACATCAGTGACATCGGTAGGAGTCCGCCCACCTCCGCATTACCTTTTCCATCTACTATCACTGCTCTTTGCAAGATATGCGGAGTGAAGTGGGGTGCCGATGAAGCACTCCTACCACCAAAAGGACCAATAGTGGTTGATGGACCACCACCGCCTACAGGCCGACGTAGGGCCGAGCCACGGCCTTCGAGCAGCAGACTTGCTGGGTCGTCCTCATCTTCCGCTACAGAGCATTCATCTATCACCTTGGACTCCCTCCACATGGATCTCCAAGACATACGTCTGGAGCAGCCGGGCATCCGAAATTTGCAGATGGAAATACGATGGGACCAAGAGCAGATAAGTCAGCGACATATGGAGTTCATGCATTATCAGTATGCATGGAACACTGCCTTTGCCCATGGTTTCCCAGCTATCCAGTTTCCACCTAAGCCACACTTCCAACCATACCAGCCACCACCACCTGATTATCCGCCATATCCACCATACTAGCCAGAGGAGCCTTACTACCCAGTACCCCCACCGGAGCATGATGAGGACGACGATCATTGACGATCGTCGTCGATGTATGTGTTTTGCTTTTGCGCTTATTGTTTACTTTACATTGAGGGCCATGCATGTACTAAGTTTGGGGGGTGTTTACTGGTATCTGCTGTTTTCTCTTGTTACTTATCTTGCATGCCTAGTCTATCATGAGATTAGATTGTTTTTTAGCACATAATTTTTTTTTTTTGAAAAATGAGTTAATCATTGAGAAATAATGAATTAGACTTGCAACGGTATTGCATGATGATATTAATCCCCATCTCAACTTAAGTCTTGAAGATTTTTGACTTGTTTGTGAATATCTGTGGTTGAGTTAATATTCCAAAATTGAGGAACATCTTGAACACTTTTGAGTCATGATTGAGGGAAATATATATTGGAAAAATTTTGTTAACTATGATTTGTCTTGAGGATCTTAAAACACTCTAGAACCTATTTGAGGGCACTTTGAGGCGAAATTTTATAATTAGGAACTTGACTTGGACATGATTTAGGCGATCTTTGGAACGTTTGAGCCTTTCAAGCTTACCATGTATATATCAATCTATAGTATCCCAATTTGAGCCTAATTAAAAAAGAATGGAGTGTGTTTAAACATACTATTAGCCCCAATCAACAAATTTTTGGCAACTCATTATACCCACCTTTATGAGCTTAAATTGAAAGAATTCATCCTTACCTAAAGGGAGTATAATGAATCTCATTAGATGCACATAAATTGTTATATTTGGATGAGCTTATTATTGAAAAAATGATGAATGAGAAAAGAAAAAGATATAAAGCCTTGAGAAAAAATGTGACTAAATAAGACCCAAAGTGGCCAAGGCTTAAAAGAAAAAGAAGAGAAGCTCAAGTTGTGCTAACAATTTGAATTTTACATGATTATACTCTCTTATTTGTGTTACCCTATCTTTTCTTTGAAGCCAAACACCTAGGCCTAACATTACATGCTTTAAAAGACCTATTGATCCAAATCTAGGGAATAATTACATTAGTGGAGAAGTGCTTAAAAAGTAAGCTTATGGAGTGTTTAATAGTAATCTTGCTTTGAGTTTAATAGCATTATTTGATCCTGAAAGTATATATGAAACACAAGATTGACATTAACACACACGCACGTTCTGATTTTGCGATATATTGCTTGGCTTTAGGAGAAAACACTTCTTGTCGAGTTTCGGATTGACTTATGGTTGATGTGTTAGTGAGATTTCTGAGCTTTTACATTTGAGTTGCTAAGTTAATTCATTTAAAGTATTGATGATGAACTTAGCATTTTGATCTTAATGCTTGCTCGAGGATGATCAAGTCTAAGTTTGGGGGAGTTGATAAGGTTGAATATTACGTTTATTTTGCAATGATATGTATATATTTTCGTGTTGATCCTGGATGATGTTATGCTTTTTGGTATTTATTTGTTGGTTTCAGGAATCTAGGTGGAAAGTGGAAGAATTAAGCTAGAAGGAAGAAAATGGATCAAACCGAGGCAATAATTGAAGAATTTGAATTCTGACATAACCGATCGATCGGTAATGGAGCGATTGATCGAAGGAGACAGAGTTTTGGCCAACAAGAAAAAGAGGAGCTCGATCGGTCGGAAGATTATGCTCGATCGATCGAGCATGGCAGAAGATTTGTTGAGCGAGATT
This sequence comes from Haberlea rhodopensis, assembly GCA_907163345.1. Classification (NCBI taxonomy): domain Eukaryota; kingdom Viridiplantae; phylum Streptophyta; class Magnoliopsida; order Lamiales; family Gesneriaceae; genus Haberlea; species Haberlea rhodopensis. The sequence continues at coordinate 444,674 of CAJQUN010000192.1, forward strand.
GAAGAAAGCTCGATCGATCGAAGATGAAGCTCGATCGATCGAGCGAGGCAGAAGAATTCCTGGATGAGAAAAGAAAAGGCTCGATCGATCGAGACAATTTTACCGATCGATCGAGCAACAGAATTTTCAGAAAAAAAAAAGACTTGATTGAGTTTGATCTATTGGGAACACTTCCATCCACCTCCTCTTCTATAAATAAGGGACTTAGGGCACAAATTCTAAGAACCAATATCATATCATACACCATATATCAGCCTCCTTTCACCCTCCAACAACCATACAAATTAAGGGAAAAAGCCTTTGAAGTGCAAGGAAGAAAGCAAGGGAAGAAGTAACGCTTCAATGCACGGATTCAACTCCTACGTTATCGTACTTCTAAGCTTTATTTATTTTGATTTTTGAATTTATTGATGTTTATGAGGTTGAGAAACAATTATTCATCATGTTAGTTTGATTTGAACATAAATTAAGTTTATTTTATCAAGGTTATGGATGATTGTGATTGAGTTATTGATTTGAATATTGTTTGAGTGGATTAATTCTTTTGTGCATGAATTATAATCTTAATGCTATCAAAGCCTTGCTAACTTTGATTGAATTTGTGAATTATAATTGAGATCGAGAGATAAAATTATAATACGCTATAATAATTCATGTTGTATGTTAAAGATTTAGATCGAGAGAATTAAATCACATACGTGATCACTTTGAATTGAAAGATTTAAAGTTAACGGTTTGCATCGAGATTTATTCGATATTAAATTGGTTTAAGTGAACGAGAGTTACTTGCTTCAATTTAATGTTAGTTTCAATATAGCTTGAGAAAGTATATTGATTATATTTGGGAATCCGTCACCTTAAGAATTAATTGGTTAGTAATTATTTTTACAAACAAATCATTGACGATAACACAAGTGAACAGACATCTTGATAAATCTCCCGAGTGGAATTCCTTCGCATCTTTTGAGTTTTTATGTTTTTAGTTTAATTAGATAATTATTCATATATTTCGTAGGCTAAATATATTTTTTCTAATTTTATTTGGTACTTATACGTTAGTCCATGTGAGATAAAATTATAATACGCTATAATAATTCATGTTGTATGTTAAATATTTAGATCGAGAGAATTAAATCACATACGTGATCACTTTGAATTGAAAGATTTAAAGTTAACGGTTTGCATCGAGATTTATTCGATATTAAATTGGTTTAAGTGAACGAGAGTTACTTGCTTCAATTTAATGTTAGTTTCAATATAGCTTGAGAAAGTATATTGATTATATTTGGGAATCCGTCACCTTAAGAATTAATTGGTTAGTAATTATTTTTACAAACAAATCATTGACGATAACACAAGTGAACAGACATCTTGATAAATCTCCCGAGTGGAATTCCTTCGCATCTTTTGAGTTTTTATGTTTTTAGTTTAATTAGATAATTATTCATATATTTCGTAGGCTAAATATATTTTTTCTAATTTTATTTGGTACTTATACGTTAGTCCATGTGGGTACGACATCCCTATTTCTAAATCACTATACTAAAACTTGACACCGTGCACTTGCGGTCTAAGATCGCTACACTGGAATTAATTGTTTAAAATAAATAGCGATCAATCTCTGAATGTTGGTCTCTGGTAGCCAAAGATCCAAATTTTAACTTAATTGGATATTCAGACGCTGACTATGCAGGGTGTAAGATCGATCGCAAGAGCACCAGTGGAACTTGTCAATTTCTAGGTGAAAGATTGATCTCGTGGTTTAGCATGAAGCAAACATCAATTGCCACATCCATAGCTGAGGCAGAATATCTCACCGCTGGAAGCTGTTGCGCTCAAATGCTCTTGGTTCAACATCAGCTCAGAGACTATGGCATTCAAGCTGCTGAGTCTCCGATCTTCTGCGATAACACAAGTGCAATTGCTATAACGTATAATCCAGTCTTGCACTCTCGAACGAAGCATATTGACATCAGACATCATTTTGTTCGAGATCATGTTGTCAAAAAGGAGATTTGGATCGAGTATATTTCAACAGACCAGCAGCTGCAGACATCTTCACTAAACCACTCCCTGAGGCTAAGTTTAATTATTTTCGTCAAATTCTTGGTTTAATAGATTTATCTTAATATATTTGACGATTTCATAATTTTGTTTTTAAAGAATTAGTGTTAGCACAGAACGATAATACAATGGTCAGAAAGATACAGACCGGTCGAGACTTTCAGACCGATCTCTATCGATCTGATATTATCCTATGATCTGTTTTAAAACACTATCAATCTTTAACATAGTAACATTTTAACAGCCTAGACTGGTCGTAATTTTAATTGCCTTACTATTATCTCATCTTGACCGTTAAAAGTTGAATTTTAGAATATCAGCCATTGAGATACAGACACGTGTCTGTCATCTCCTATTTATCAGGCTGTACATTTCATTTAGCCTTTTCACTTTTCTTATTTACTGTTGTCTGAATATCTTTCTTCAAATTCTTTCCATCTTCTCTACTTGTACTACAATCACTCAAATGGCAACTATCACTCACAACTCTTTGTCTGTTGAGTTTGATACGATTTACAGGGACGAAGACTCAGATATGGTGTCCATATTCAAATCCCTGGAATCATCAGGCTTGAGGAGATTTCTGGAATGTGGAACGGTGATATACGAATCGAAGATTAGAGAGCTTTTCGCCAACGCCGTTTCCCACAAGACATACATCTCTTCCTCCGTCAAAGGAAAAACCATTGAAATCTCTCAGGCGACGCTCTCAAAGACCTTTGGGCTTCCTACCATTGGAATGTGCGACTTTGGTTAGATATCTGAGGCCACCCTTGAAAACTTTCAGGGCCGAGTATCCATATTTGGACAGAATCTGCAGCCATCATTCAAAAAGAAAGACATGCTGTTCCATTTTCAGGTTCTATGTGATATTGTTGGCAAACCATTGCTAGGCAAGGCTGGCAGCTTTGATGCAGTCACTTCTGACAAGTTCAGAGCAATGGCTGCTATCCATTCAAGACTGAAGGTGAACTGAACCGCTATTCTTTTTGGAGTACTGTTGGAGACGGTCATTTAAGTACAAACAGGCTGTATGCTTCGCTGTTGCACTCAGCAAGCTTCTGGAGTCAATGAACATCGAGTTGGGGAAGCCGTCAGCACTCAATCCCTTCAAGATTCTTAACCCCAAGGGATTGGCTTTACTCAAGTCAAAGAGTGCTCCCCCCACTCCTTCTGATCAGTTGGCAGTAAAGATAGAAGTTGGAAAGAGCAGGCTGCTGGAAAAAAGACAAGCGTCAAGCGCAAGCTGACAGTCCAGACTGATTCAAAGAAACCACGAACCCAAATCACCAAACCACTGTCAACCTTGAACTCTAAACCCATATCCATCTTTCCTTCAACCAAGGCCATCAATGTAACCCAAGCTCCAACCCCAAAATCCCAAGCTCCACCACAACCATCCAAAGCCCAACCATCCAAAGCTCCACACACTGCACCCAAGGTCACCATCCGAGTTCCCTCCAATATCCCTGTTGTCAAGGGAAATCATTAAAGAACTGGGTGACTACACCCAATCCGGGATTAAGCCCTTTGTCTGATGTTGGAAAGGGCAAAGCTGTAATGACTGCGCCTGTCTCTTCCAAGCCCAAATCAGCTGCTCAAACAACCATTGATATTGCCATGGAAGATGTAGAAGACAAAGTCCAGGAGCTTATCGTCATATTCGATGAATGGGTCGAATACAGAACGGTCAATCACTTCAATCTGTTCTTTGGCAAGCTCAAGCGGCTACATAAGATGGAACAAGAGGTCCTGAAAAAGGACAGAAACTGACGATGTCCGGATTGCAGTACATCGCAAGGAGCTGTTTCGGGTAAACCGAAGACTGAGGCTTGCGAATTTGCTTATCCAAGCCAAGAAAGCAATTTTTGATGCCACCAGCCCGACTGCCAAGGATGACGGTGCGGTCATAGCTCAGTTGGAGATGGACATTCTCAATCTCCACATGGCTGTTCGCATGCATCGTCAGAGGCTCAACATCTCTACTCCGGTTTCCAGTCCAGATCATCCAGCAGCAAGCAAGACTATGGCAGAGCCAAACTCTGAGCCACCTACTTCTGAGACAGCGGAGCAGCCACTGCCTAATGCTCCGTCTGCTGCAGAGACTGAGGCGATGGACGTATTGCTGGAATCTCCTACCACTTCCATTCTGTTTGTGTCTTCAGTCTCAGATATTCAGATCAGCACGCTAGACGCACCTCCGACAGTTGTCCCACAAGACTTTGTTGATCTGGATCTAGTTGTGTCAAACATAGTTGCAGCTTTGCAGGTTGAGGAGCCTACTGAACCTATCACTCATCCAGATCAGTCTGCTGCATTTTTGGCATTTTTGCAAGAATTTTCTACGAATTTGGTCGAATTGATCCGGTACGATATTCACCAATCTGCTGACTCTACCATTGTACCGGTTGAAGCAGAAATTGATCTGACTGCGTCACCTGTTGATCACTCCCCAGACCCCGTTGATGATGCCCCATCAATAGTCAAGTCCCTTCACGAATTCTCTGAAAACTGTCTCTTTCTCTCTCAACGAGTAAGAGAAGTTCATCAAAGCCAGAGGACTACGCATTTGGATTTTGAATCTTTCAAAGACAAGATGACGTCAAGCATCAACAGTATTCAGCGTGTACTGAATGATATGTTCTCTCAGCAAGCATCGTATAAGAATAGCCTGAGAAAAGAACAGATCGAGCTAACTACCATAAAAACTACAGTTGTCAAATCCTCCTTGCTCAAGACACTCGCCTGGATGCTATTTGCACTCAGCTTACGCAGTTCATAGATTTCCTTCAGGAGATTGTTGCTAACAAAAAGGGGGAAAAGAAGAAGGAAGACAAGCCGGCACAGCAGTCCTCGGCAGCGAAGAAATAAATAATTGTCTGAATTATGACATGTAAATGTATTCATCAGACATATTAATAAAATCAAAGTCTTTCAATCGAATCTCTGAGTCTTATTCATTTATTTTGAATAGTTCATTTATTTTGAACAAAAAGACTTAATCGATCTGAACTACAACTTCCAGTGTTCATTTATTTTGAACAAGAAGACTTAATCGATCTGAAAGATTATTCTTCAAAGAAATAAAACTTTATAAGAGGATTTAGAAGCTAGGTTTTGTCATCATCAAAAAGAACAGACCAGAAGTAAAAGTTCCTAAAGAAGCGGACTGAAGATAGTTCAGACATTGACCAAAGAGAAGGGTTGCACAGAAAAGGAAATATTGTCGTTGGTATAAACGACTATATAAGGATGCAACTAAAATGCTCAAGACAGACTTTCAAGGATCAATAAAGAGACTGAACAACACAAGCTTACAAGTAAAAACATTCTTGTGCAGAACCATTGTAAGGACCCCCGTGACCTTATCCCGTTATTAGTGTATTATTCCATACCATTAGTGCATATAATCATACTATCATGGGGAAAAGCCATATGCAAGTACAACACCATATGCCATCCTGAAAATTTCTTGCATTTGATCCACATAATATTCAAATTCCCCAACCAAGATTACATATATAACATGCACCCTCATAATACACTAACATGCTCTCAGTTCATTTAGCAATTCCATATTTAATTGCATGCAAACCATAAGTGAACTGAGAGAAGTCGTAGCCCATTTATACATTTCATATACACGTAAAATGTACTCACATAAGAGCACCCAATGAATAAGCGTGTATCTGAAGTATAAAACACTCTACCGGATACCGTTACTGGTACTTCAATCCTGGAAGCACCTCCCAAGCACAACTCGATCTCAACTCTGGATCTATGCACTTATTCAACCAGCTCTGGTACCTCGATCCGGGAAGTACCTCTAATCAACAGCCCGAGCGTAACTCCAAAGCTGCTGCTACACCTGTAACAACTGTCCCAACAGAAACAGCCCCCACACGGGGTGAGCATACCAATACCACCAATCCAATAATCATAATATTGCAGTTCATAATTTACAGAATGTAAATGCCATAATTTAAATGATACTCCCTGGATGGCGTCATCCTCATCCGGGATCCCCTGTATTGTCTATGTTCTCAAAATAACCAAACTCATCAAATTCCCAAAGCCAGTTAATCGCCACATAGATTAACTAATACCATTCCTATTATGCCAGTTCCATAGTCAATATGGTAAAATCATTATATAAGAGACCGTAGATATCACATATATCTAGCCAATGATTCCATGTTCCTATTTCATTGCTCGCTCCACAATAGCGGCATTCTAAACCCCGCGCACGCTCAACAATAGCGGCGTCATAACTGATGGTCGCTCAACGGCGACAGCATCCCAAATCATTGCTCGCTCAATAGCGGCACCGTATGGTTCCCAATGTATGTCCATTTAACTTACCACTTACCATGCATATCACTATCCATTTATTGCAAATACTACATACCATGCATTTCAATGCCAATTTAACGCAATTACCACATACCATGCATTTTACAGTTGCAACATTATAATAGGTTATGCTCGTACGTCATACGTACCTTATACTTCCGTAGTTCGAGTCCGACCTCGCCTGAGTCCCACGACCCGATGAATTATGTGCTAACACATAAATAGTTTACAATTAAACACAAGCATGCAACCACGTGCCCAAGCACGTTCATAACCCCCAAACATATCGTCAATCCATGACGATTACCAAAATAAAAGCCCCCCGGCTAAGCATGTATAATACCCAAAATATTCCCTTTTCATGTTTAAAAGATAGCCAAAGACCCAACCAAGAATTCCGTTTAATTAATTTTGGCTCCAACTAATCCATTTTAAAAGTATAGCATTCTCATAGGAATGTAGACATTGCCCCGGAAACGGCCCCTTTAAACCTCGATTCCAAAATCCCGACATTTTCCAAAAAAATTCAAAAAAACAAAAATCCACGGGCGACAATCGATCGCCACTTTTGGCGCGATCGATCGCCCCTGTCCAGTGGGCAAAATCACTTCCTCACGATCGATCGCCAGGCCTTGCGATCGATCGCCAACCTGCTCGCGATCGATCGCCTAGACCACGCGATCGATCGCCTAGACCACGCGATCGATCGCCTGCACTGTTCATCGCCTTCAAAAATTGAACTGCTCGTCGCGATCGATCGCCTCTCCTCAGCGATCGATCGCCACCTGCGATTTTCAGAAAAATTCGAGCTTCCATGGTGTTTTTCACACCCAAACTCAAAACCAACACCCCATACACCACCAACACCTCAAATACACCCTTAAAACTCAATAAAAACTCCAACAACAAACTTTAAGATTTTTACCCAAAATCCACAAACCCAAATCTAACATTAATACTCAACCAAAAACAACAATACTACTATCAAATCGAAGACAATGACGAGGGGAAGACTAATACCTGATCATCTTCGAGAAATCGGCCCCCGAGCCAAGCTACCATCGATTTTGCTTCCAAGAGCAAAGAAGGGAAATGGTGGGGGAGGGTTTGAGCGAAGAGAGAGGGAAGAGATAGAGGGGTTCCGTGCAAAAATGACGGAATACCGAGTCCACTTGGTATATATAGCACCAAAACTCAAAAATACCAATCCCTTCACAAATACATCATGATTCATTAAAAATCATCTGTTTTCAAAAACCATCTCTCTAACCTCAATTCTCATTATCAGCCCCAGTACAAAGTACTCCGGACTCCAAATCCCACCAAAGACCAAATTCCAAGGTTATCACCACGATGAGAATACAATCTCATCCCTTGGATCCAATGACTCCATAAATTGGATTCAAAATCCCCGAGAGTCCCAAAATCGCAATTAATTCAAAATTGCCACAAATAAAACCCCTTAAGGATTATTACCACACCGGGATTAACACCATTAATCCCCGGACATCACAACCATAGCAGAAAGATTTTTATCTTACCAATCTGCTCAAAATTTTTATAGCACATCCTATTGTAATATTTGATCATCTAAAGGATCAATTGTGCGTAGATTAATTCACTCTATCTTGTGTATTTGTGCTATAATAGAAGAGTGAAATTCGATTGTAACTGTCAGACGGTTTGTGTCTGAACAGATTGAGAGACTATGAGTTTCAGTCTGGTAGTGGGGTAAATCCAGCTGAATCGGGGTTGTACAAGTAGTTGTATTACTCAAAGTCTTAGTGAATCCTTCCTTGATTGGGAGAAGGGGAGACGTAGAAGGATTTGCCTTCGAACTTCCAGAAACATATCCTGTCTACTTACACCTCACACTGCTTTGCATTTCATAAACTATCAACCGTTCTTACTAGCTAAGAACAGACCATTTCCGCACTCTTATTTCAGTGGTCTGTTCTACTTTAGTATTGATTAAGAAACAGATTTCATTTACTAACCTGAGTGAAATCACTAAGGATTATTTTTTAGAGAAGTGTTCATTCAACCACCCCTCCCCCCTCTAAACACTCCATCCGATCCTAATACCTTCCCATCCACTCCAAGCTTTCACTTGTAGATCAATTGCAGCCAATGGGAACAATTCCCAAAAAGGATCTACTAAGGTCCATACCTTATTAGAGTACATGGGGTCTATTTCAAATCTCATGACATTTTGCCAATGTCCCGAAACGATGTCCAACATCATCTCCTTGAAAGTCCTAGGATCACATCCATGGTCAAAATCATTTTGATTACTTTCTAGGAGTAAATACAATTTATTAGGAGTTCTTGAAACACTTTCAGATCTCCTTGGTATGTGTAGTTCAAAGGTTATGATTGACTCAATTAATTTCACTGTTTTCACTTTTCTAGTGGTTTGTGGTTCTTGAACCCTTTCAAGTTATATTATATTGCCATTTCTTTCTAATAGAAACATTTTCTCTAGAAAGACTGCACTTGCAAAACAAACACTTTGTCTCCAATTGACAATATAATTTCCACAAAATAACATAAGATGGATCAACTATCCAACTCATCTCTCACTGGCTGCTTCACATAAGCAGGACAATCTCAAATCTATATTTGAATTATTTTTCATTCCACATCGTATATGGAGTTTTGGTCACTGTAATTGTATGAATTATGTTCAACAAATATATAACTTTAGAGAGTTACTCAGAGAGAATCACATTATGTTTAAGATAACTCAACTCCTCTTGCACTAACATTCAGTGCTCCATATACGTCCATATGAATCAAATTCAATGGACATTCAGCACATGCTAAATATATGTTGGATTTAAGTTATCATTCTTTTTATATTCTTTGAATATAATCATACTAATCATTCATAAGTTCACCAGATTCAATAAAACATGCATTCTTAAAAATACTGCAAATCACATTTGCGTATTTAAAAGAATATCATTCTCTATCAAAATAAGAACAATGTTCATGATTAAATCTAGAACAAATAAATAATTGCTCAAACCAATTCCTAACCAGTTCAAGATTTTATATTAAATAAATATTTCAAACAGCTTTTGAATCAATGACTCATTAGTTTCCAACATTTTGACTATAAGATCAAATCTACAGCCAGTTAATGATGATTTGTCACATTCATATTTTTCAATTTCTGAACAAGAGATATTTTTCTTACACCATGCTCATAGACCGAAGCCCCATCTTGTATGTAAAATGAAAATAGCTCTTTTGAAGTCGCGAGTCTCAGTAATCGCGTCCGTTCACCAAACAACATTTGTAGGTGTTGGAAAATATCAGCAATGTAAGTGAGTTTCTCATTTTTGTGTTGAAACTCATTGGTGACATTAATGCTATCATATAGCACCTAGCCGAGAGATCATCGTCTCACCACTTCTCAAGTGTGGCGATCTCTTCATGAGACGAACCGGGAGACACTTCAACATGAGGCTCCCACCAAGGGTATATAGCAACCTTTTAGAAGCAAGCACTATTTTAAAATTAATAGCCAATCATAATAATTTGGTGGTTAATTTGTTTATATCGAGACTTGATGTAATCGGATTCACGACAATCACAATACTGAGAATAAACATAAAATATATGCAAACCGTTTGTTTATTAATTAATTCAAAAAATATGGACTTTAGTTATTGAATGCTCCCACTAAATTTTTTGAATCCATCACCCTCATGACAAATGAACGGAAAATCATATTTTCTTAGTGGGCTTGAAGTCCAACTAGCTCATGATAACCCCGGACGTGGGCCCACCGACTTCATGATACTAAAGGTAGATCTAATTGCATCATATGCAACCCCCAAGATATTTGTCTCGCGATTGACATAACCCTACGTGGGCAGGACATTTATGCCTTCTCACGTCAAACTAACCCATGTGGGTGAGTAATCTAAAAGGTTAACATAACCACACCCTTAATTAAGTAGCAGTTAAACGCACAGCTTTCACATGCCAGATACCCCCTATATGACACAAGTAGCGTCTCGTGGCTTAGCTGTTGATGGAAGACAGGAAGTATCAAACCCCTTTGTGCTCCCCTTCTCAATTTGATATTAAAATTTTTGAATCATATTCAAAAGAGAGATTTAACTTTATTTTAAAATGCATCAAGTGCTCGTTTGTTTGTTTGCTGGATTCATGCAACTATGCTTTATTCATGCATCATCATATGTACTAATAAAACATACAAACAAACATTTATCATATATCACATGCATAATAAAATAAATATGGACGAATACGGCCTTTTCCTAATTGATCAACGTGAGTCATACGTGGATCACAAGTCTGTCTAAGGTGATGCAGGTATGCAATGCAACCCTATTACATTTTTGATTCCATTATACATATCTTGACTCTTGGTGCTCCATCTTTATCTCGGTCTCCATTAATTCTAATAATTTTACATTTAAATCGTGCAAATAAGAGAATAGGGATACAAATCTGGGGTGGGATACATCAGAAAACAGAGAGAGTAGGCTCGCATGCCCGAAAACCAAAAATCACAATTCTAATGAAACATTAAAAACCTAAACATTCACCTAAACACATTGGTCAAGGCTCGTAATCATCCACCATGCAATAACATCATATGTAATTAAAAATTAAATTAAACAATTACATCATATGTAATTGTACTAATTACATCACATGTAATTTAGAGCACGATAATTAATTTATTCTATCGTTTCTCACTAATCGCATCATTAATTGAAAATAAAATTAAAAAAATAAATAAAAATATTTAATTTAATTTCTTAAATTTCAAAAAATTGGTAAAATCTGTATTTTACCTTTAATCATATTAATCGAAAATAAACTTAACAAACTAAATGAAACACTTCATTTAATTTCTAATTAATTCAATTTTCAGTTACTTGGTAAATTTCTATTTTACCTTATAACCATAATATTAATCAAAAATAAAATTAACAAAAATCATATTTTTTAATTAATTAAATATTATGATTTATCATTTATCCGGACAAAACATCTAAAATGACCCAAAAATTAATTTATGGACTTCAAAATTTTAAAACAATTTTTCACACCAATTTTCGAAATTTCTGGTCCAAAAACTTTAAAATTCGAAAATAGCCCAAAAATATTTAAAATTCCAATTTTGTCCCTGACACCCTAGCAGCCACTATTCAACATCTTCTTCCCCAATTTACACATTAGGGTTTCTGGCTAGGGTTAGCTAGCGGCGCCACCCGCCTCGCCAGCCCGCGCGTGCTCCGCCACTTCAGCAACTGTTGGTCAGAGACGTGAACACACAAGCCGATTCGGGTCCCCTTCCCGTCGCACATCTTCGCGCAGAAACAGAATGGTCTCGCGACCACGAGTCACACCTGCAACGCTTGCATGTGTTCGCGCGATTCTGTGCAAATCAACCTGCGAGAAATTTCGACTCAATCTGCAACGATTGCAGACGTGCGCCTGTGCGCCGCCGTGAGAGCCGCCGTGTGCGCCACCACGATCGATGAATTTTTCGACGGAGGGTGTTGGAAACATCTTCCAGTTTTATGAATTTCGGGTCTTATTTACAACAATTCTATGTTTTTTCGGACTCCGTAATTTTTGAAAATCCAAATACAATTAGTATTACATGAAAACAATCCAATAAAATTAATTATCAATTCATGAATCAAAGCACAACATGCCTCTGATACCAATGTTGGGTTTATGTACCCTGGCGTCAGATCCAAACCCAGCGGAATAAAACATAAACAGATCTAACCCGGGGATGGATCGATCGCGCCTGATTCATATATTAACATGCAAATATCAAATATAAAAGCACGAAAAAGAATTACCGATAACAGCGAAATCAATCTGCGGCAGTGATCCTCGAGTCCAATCAACCTGACCAGATCTACAAGCTCAGTACCAGTGCTAGTATGGTGTTAGCTTTTGTGAGAAGTGAATTGATTAATTAATTTAACCCTAGATACAAATGTCATATTTATTGATGTAATCAGCTAATTTGGATAGGGTTAATATTGTAATGCCCCGAAATTAATTATATGCAATTTGAGCATTAATGATGTTAATATGATGAATTATGTTGATAATTGATTTATGTGTTGAAATTAATTATCATGTTGAAATGCTTAATCACATGATAGGCGTGACCCGGGGGTTGCATTTCAGGGTGCATGTTATGCATGTTAGAAAATAAGGTGTTAACATGATTTAACTATGTTGATGGCTAATTATGAGGAAAGCATGATTTAGTGGAGGTTTAATGCATTTTTGTAAATGCTTTTAAAATACCATGTTGAGGTGTTTTATACATCATGTTAACTTTGGGGTATAATTTTAATATTAACCTTATAACCCCCTTTTCCCTCTATACCCACTTACTTTACCAATCACTTTTAAAATCCCCAATTCATTCCTCAACCCTAACCCATCTCCCATTTTCGAAATTCACCAAGGAAGGAAGAAGAAAGCTTCACAAAATCCTTGTTTGTGTGATCTTTGTTAAGATTTGGAGCCTACAAGAGGTATGAGACCCTTCCTTAAGTTTTTAAGATGTTTGGTGTTGAAATGGGTTAGTTTTTGATGTTTTTATGTGGGTTATTTTGGGGTATATGTTATTTATGGTTGGGGTATGATTTTTGAAGTGTTTATGTGGGTCTTTGTGAGTTATGATGGTATTGATGTTGTAGGGAAGTTTGGGTTTGTAAGGAATGAAGTGGAGCTTGAAAAATGCACAAAAATGACGATTTTTCGTGGTTCAGCACTCGGCGATCGATCGCCCGTTTTTGGCGATCGATCGCGAGCCACCAGTGCGCGCCAGTAGCATTTGGCGATCGATCGCCACCTTTGGGCGATCGATCGGCGAGGCTGGCGATCGATCTCGCCAAAAGTGGCGATCGATCGCCAAGATGTAAATTTTCGAGCCTCGTCCAGTATGATCTCGCGATCGATCGGGCCTGGGCGGCGATCGATCGCGAGGTATAAAAATGTGTACTTTTGATGTTTTTGTGGGATTTTTGGATATTGGACTATGATTAGCTTCTAATATCGATTTGTATGGTTATGTAGAACCATCCCAGGTACCCACAACATCCAGGAGATAAAGTTCTCTAACTTCTCCACTTTTGGAAATTAAGGTACGTAAGACGCGTACGGGCATCGGACGGTAACATATTCTTACACTATGACTACGCAATAATCGTATAAGTATTTAAGATGTTTGTGATGATGATTATGATAAGTAAGTTTATGATGATGATGTTTATGATAAGTAAAGATGATATGATGTTTGTGATGATAATTATGATAAGAAAGTTTATGATGATGATGTTTATGATAAGTAAAGATGATATGATGTTTACGATGATGATTATGATAAGTAAGTTCATGATGCTGATGTTTATGATGAGTAAAGAGGATATGATATCTATGAGGATGATTATGATAAGTAACGATGATGTTTATATGATGCCTATATAATGATACGATGTTATGATATGGTAAGATGCCATACGATTGGGTAAGACGCCCACGTGGTAAGATGCCACACGATATTAAGATATGGTAAGATGCCATACGATAGGGTAAGATGCCCATGTGGTAAGACGCCACACGATATTATGATATGGTAAGATGCCATACGATGGGGTAAGATGCCCATCTGCACGAATGTGAATCAGGGTCAACAAAAGAAGCTGACGGATAACCAGTATGTTTACTGAACTATGATTTCGTACATTTACTGTTATATTTATAAGATGATGATGCTATAAGATGATGATGCCTATATGATGATGATGATGATATGATGATGATGTTATAAGATGATGATGCTATAAGATGATGATGCTATAAGATGATGATGCTTATATGATGATGATGATATGACGATGATGTTATAAGATGATGATGCTATAAGATGATGATGATGTTATAAGATGATGATGCTATAAGATGATGATGCTTATATGATGATGATATTTATAAGATGATTTTAATTATTCATGTCAAGAATTAATGATTATATGCATGGCTATGAGACAGGGACAACCAAAGAAGGTTAATACAATTAACCAGGAAGTATACGTTACCAATTATTTTCATGCATTTATTTATATGCCATTGCTTTATGATGATAAGTAACGATGTACATGCTCATGATGGGTTGTTCCTGTAGGTACACTTTTGGACCGAAGGGCCTAGGGGCGGGTTGAGGCAGTGAGCTAAAAGGAGCAAGACGCTTATAGGATACATGATTTTGATAGTCTCTACTCTAGAAGTAGTGTAAATATATAGCTTTAACATTCATTATTGAGAATGAAATTAATTAGCTCGTGAAATTTTATTTTGGCCTGTAATCTTATTAGCTCAAAGCTACAACCGAAACCCTAAGACGTTATTAATGCATGTTTAGTCCATAATTGTGTATTAAGAGGATGTTAAGGTAGGAGGACCCTACATTAGTGGTATCAGAGCAGTGGTTAGATAACCCGGGAATGAGTGAAGGGTAGCCTTAGCAATAAGTTGGCTAGGTGCTTACCTTTAAACATGTTTTATGCATATGTTGCATATGAAGTATATGATGTTGTACGAACATGTTTTGTTTCTTTAACGATGTATAATATGAACTGCTTTTGGGTACTGTTGTTAACCCTTGTATTGCAGCCTAGCAGCAAATGCTGAAGTAGATGATGCGATTTCATATGCACTCCTCCGTCGCCCACGCCTCTTACAGTCTCGACCCCCGCTGGAAGAAGTTTGATAACTGATCAGATTGGTTATGACGACCTCATTTATTTTGAGGGTAACGAGCTGAGGACAAACTTGATTGTCCTGGGAATGTCAGACTTCGAATGCATTGTGAGCATCGATGTGCTGAACAAGTATCAGTCAGTTGTGGACTGCAGACAAGGACTGTCCGATTCAGGTCTGATATGGGAGTCCAATGGACATTGTATGGGGATGGTTCTCGTTCTAAGATCCCGTTGATATCTGCTATCAAGATGGCGCAGTTGTTGGAACGAGGTCATACAGGATATCTCATATATGCCGTTGATGTTACGGAAAAGAAAGAAGAAGTAAAAGTTGAGGATGTGCCCGTAGTGGCGGAGTTCCCTGATGTATTCCGGAGGATATTCCCGAATTCCCACCGACGAGAGAGGTCGAGTTTGGGATTAAGTTACTACCAGGGACGTCTACTATTTCTCGTGCCCCGTATAGGACGGCACCAGCGGAGCTAAGGGAGTTAAAAGTTCAGTTGCAGGAGCTCCTTGACAAGGGCTATCAAAAAGAAAGATGGATCAATGCAGCTGTGCATCGATTACAACTGAACAAAGCCATAGTGAAGAATAAGTATCCGCTTCCGGGGATTGATGATTTGTTTGATCAGCTGCAGAGTACGAGGCTCTACAGTAAGATCGATCTGAGATCGGGGTATCATCAGATTCGAGTTCGAGAGGATGATGTACAGAAGACAGCTTCCAGGACTAGATATGGGCACTACGGATTCTTAGTCATGCCTTTTGGGGTGACGGATGCCCCAGCTGTTTTATGAGCCTGATGAACAGGGTGCTCCACCCATGTTTGGATCAGTTCGTCATAGTTTTCATTGACGATGTGCTTATTTACTCTCGAACTGAAGAGGAACACGTAAATCACTTGAGAACAGTACTCCAGATCCTTAGGGATTGCCAGACCCCTGACACAGCTGACTCAGAAAGGAGTGCCGTTCTATTGGTCTGAAGCTTGTGAGGAGAGCTTCCAAGAATTGAAGCGTCGTTTGACTACGGCACCTATGTTGGTGATTCCTTCTGAGAATAAGAGGTTTGCCTTGTACACAAATACATCACTTCAAGGTTTGGGCTGTGTGTTGATGCAAGATAAGCATATGGTGGCTTATGCGTCAAGGCGGTTGAAACCACATGAGGCTAGGTACCCAGTCCATGATTTGGAGCTGGCAGTCATTATTTTTTTCTTGCCTTGAAGATTTGGAGGCATTAATTGCATGGTACGTCGTTTACCATCTACACGGACCATAAGAGCCTGAAGTTTTGTTCACACAGGCTGAATTGAATATGCGCCAAAGGAGGTGGATGGATTTGCTCAAGGATTATGACTGTGAGATTGAGTACCATCCTAGTAAAGCAAAATTTGATAGCAGACGCCTTAAGTCGGAAGGTGAAGAGTACTGCTGAGGATGTTATGTGTTTGTCGGCTTTGATGACTTCTTATTGCCATCTGGGCTATGATTTCGATGTAGACACGTCGCCTGTGCGAGTGTCGACCTTATTGGCGGAGCCAGACATATTTGAGGCTATCAGGAGAGCCCAGAGGTCGGATGATGAGGTTCAGAGATGGTCATCGATAGTACTCCAAGGGCAACCATCAAAGTTTAGAGTGGCTGAGGATGATTCCTTAAGACTCGGCAACCGCTGGGTAGTTCCAAATACACCGGAGTTGCGTAAAGAAATTTGGAGCAAGCTCACAGTAGCCGGTTCAGTATCCACCCAAGAAGAAGAAAGTAGTATAAGGACCTAAGTGGTCAGTTCTGGTGGAGACGCATAAAGCGTGATGTTATGACCTTCGTCAAGAGATGTTTGATCTGCCATCAGGTGAAGGCAGAAAGGCAGAGGCCTGGTGACGAGCTGAAGAGCTTGGAGGTACCTAAGTGGGAGTGGGAGCACGTATCTAGGGACCTTGTGACCCACTTGCCAAGGACGGCCTCTGGATTTGATGCGATCTGGGTGATCGTGGATAGGCTAACGAAGGAGCTCACTTCATCCTTTGTCATGTGTCTTTCACATACCTAAAGATGGCCCAATTATATGTGCGGGATGTGGTGAGGTTGCATGGGGTTCCAGTCTCGATTGTGTCTGACAGAGACCCAAGGTTTACTCCACATTTCTGGGAGGGCCTTCAGACAGCTTTGGGCACAGGGGTGATACTGAGTACAACTTATCACCCTCAGTCAGACGGCCAGACAGAGCGTACCCTTTAGACACTCGAGGACATGTTGAGGGCATGTGTTTTGGAGTTTGATACTCCGTGGCAAGATTCAGTGCCACTGATGGAGTTCTCCTATATTAACAGCTATCAGACGAGCATTCAAATAACTCCTTTTGAAGCTCTTTACGGACGACGATGTAGGTCACCGCTGTATTGGGAGGACTTGACTAGTAAAGCGGTCGGAGAACCGGATATGATTAAGGATATGTAAGACAAGATTAAGTTGATACGCCAAAAGATGAAAGTGACCCAGGATAGGCAAGCAGCCTATGCCAACAAGCGGCGACGGCCGCTAGCATTCCAAGTAGGAGACAGGGTCTTCTTGAAAATCTCACCCTTCAGGGGTGTAGTTCGTTTTGGTATGCGGGCGAAGTTATCCCCGAAGTATGTTGGTCCATATGAAGTATTGCAGCGTATCGGTACTTTGGCCTACCGTTTGGCTCTACCGCCGTCTTTATCTGGGATTCATGATGTTTTTCATGTTTCTATGTTGCGGAAATATGAGCCAGACCCGTCTCATGTATTACAGCCTACTGAAGTGCAGTTAGACTCAGATGTATCCTACGTTGAACGACCGGTCAGAATTCTGGATCGTGAGGATCGCAGATTACGAAGTAAAGTTATACCGATGGTCAAAGTTCTGTGGGATCGTCGGGGTGTCGAGGAGACTACGTGGGAGACGGAACGGCATATGGTGCAGCACTACCCGGAACTATTTTCTTGTATGATTTATGTTTAGTTTCATTTTGGGTAAGTGCATGCGATTTCGAGGGCGAAATCTTATAAGTAGGGGAGTAATGTAATGCCCCGAAATTAATTATATGCAATTTGAGCATTAATGATGTTAATATGATGAATTATGTTGATAATTGATTTATGTGTTGAAATTAATTATCATGTTGAAATGCTTAATCACATGATAGGCGTGACCCGGGGGTTACATTTCAGGGTGCATGTTATGCATGTTAGAAAATAAGGTGTTAACATGATTTAACTATGTTGATGGCTAATTATGAGGAAAGCATGATTTAGTGGAAGTTTAATGCATTTTTGTAAATGCTTTTAAAATACCATGTTGAGGTGTTTTATACATCATGTTAACTTTGGGGTATAATTTTAATATTAACCTTATAAACCCCTTTTCCCTCTATACCCACTTACTTTACCAATCACTTTTAAAATCCCCAATTCATTCCTCAACCCTAACCCATCTCCCATTTTCGAAATTCACCAAGGAAGGAAGAAGAAAGCTTCACAAAACCTTGTTTGTGTGATCTTTGTTAAGATTTGGAGCCTACAAGAGGTATGAGACCCTTCCTTAAGTTTTTAAGATGTTTGGTGTTGAAATGGGTTAGTTTTTGATGTTTTTATGTGGGTTATTTTGGGGTATATGTTATTTATGGTTGGGGTATGATTTTTGAAGTGTTTATGTGGGTCTTTGTGAGTTATGATGGTATTGATGTTGTAGGGAAGTTTGGGTTTGTAAGGAATGAAGTGGAGCTTGAAAAATGCACAAAAATGACGATTTTTCGTGGTTCAGCACTCGGCGATCGATCGCCCGTTTTTGGCGATCGATCGCGAGCCACCAGTGCGCGCCAGTAGCATTTGGCGATCGATCGCCACCTTTGGGCGATCGATCGGCGAGGCTGGCGATCGATCGCGCCAAAAGTGGCGATAGATCGCCAAGATGTAAATTTTCGAGCCTCGTCCAGTATGATCTCGCGATCGATCGGGCCTGGGCGGCGATCGATCGCGAGGTATAAAAATGTGTACTTTTGATGTTTTTGTGGGATTTTTGGATATTGGACTATGATTAGCTTCTAATATCGATTTGTATGGTTATGTAGAACCATCCCAGGTACCAACAACATCCAGGAGATAAAGTTCTCTAACTTCTCCACTTTTGGAAATTAAGGTACGTAAGACGCGTACGGGCATCGGACGGTAACATATTCTTACACTATGACTACGCAATAATCGTATAAGTATTTAAGATGTTTGTGATGATGATTATGATAAGTAAGTTTATGATGATGATGTTTATGATAAGTAAAGATGATATGATGTTTGTGATGATAATTATGATAAGAAAGTTTATGATGATGATGTTTATGATAAGTAAAGATGATATGATGTTTACGATGATGATTATGATAAGTAAGTTCATGATGATGATGTTTATGATGAGTAAAGAGGATATGATATCTATGAGGATGATTATGATAAGTAACGATGATGTTTATATGATGCCTATATAATGATACGATGTTATGATATGGTAAGATGCCATACGATTGGGTAAGACGCCCACGTGGTAAGATGCCACACGATATTAAGATATGGTAAGATGCCATACGATAGGGTAAGATGCCCATGTGGTAAGACGCCACACGATATTATGATATGGTAAGATGCCATACGATGGGGTAAGATGCCCATCTGCACGAATGTGAATCAGGGTCAACAAAAGAAGCTGGCGGATAACCAGTATGTTTACTGAACTATGATTTTGTACATTTACTGTTATATTTATAAGATGATGATGCTATAAGATGATGATGCATATATGATGATGATGATATGATGATGATGTTATAAGATGATGATGCTATAAGATGATGATGCTTATATGATAATGATGATATGACGATGATGTTATAAGATGATGATGCTTATATGATGATGATGTTATAAGATGATGATGCTATAAGATGATGATGCTTATATGATGATGATATTTATAAGATGATTTTAATCATTCATGTCAAGAATTAATGATTATATGCATGGCTATGAGACAGGGACAACCAAAGAAGGTTAATACAATTAACCAGGAAGTATACGTTACCAATTATTTTAATGCATTTATTTATATGCCATTGCTTTATGATGATAACCAACGATGTAAATGCTCATGATGGGTTGTTCCTGTAGGTACACTTTTGGACCGAAGGGCCTAGAGGCGGGTTGAGGCAGTGAGCTAAAAGGAGCAAGACGCTTATAGGATACATGATTTTGATAGTCTCTACTCTAGGAGTAGTGTAAATCTATAGCTTTAACATTCATTATTGAGAATGAAATTAATTAGCTCGTGAAATTTTATTTTGGCCTGTAATCTTATTAGCTCAAAGCTACAACCGAAACCCTAAGACGTTATTAATGCATGTTTAGTCCATAATTGTGTATTAAGAGGATGTTAAGGTAGGAGGACCCTACAAATATAAAGTTCATCGAGCCAACATTTAGCTTGTGGGGTATTTATGCTAACAACAAAGAGATTTGAGAACTCTACTGTGGACATATAGATGAATTTTTCGACGGAGGGTGTTGGAAACATCTTCCAGTTTTATGAATTTTGGGTCTTATTTACAACTATTCTATGTTTTTTCGGACTCCGTAATTTTTGAAAATCCAAATACAATTAGTATTACGTGAAAACAATCCAATAAAATTAATTATCGATACATGAATCAAAGCACAACCTAGCTCTGATACCAATATTGGGTTTATGTACCCTGGCGTCAGATCCAAACCCAGCGGAATAAAACATAAACAGATCTAACCCGGGGATGGATCGATCGCGCATGATTCATATATTAACATGCAAATATCAAATATGAAAGCACGAAAAAGAATTACCGATAACAGCGAAATCAATCTGCGGCAGTGATCCTCGAGTCCAATCAATCTGACCAGATCTACAAGCTCAGCACCAGTGCTAGTATGGTGTTAGCTTTTGTGAGAAGTGAATTGATTAATTAATTTAACCCTAGATACAAATGTCATATTTATTGATGTAATCAGCTAATTTGGACAGGGTTAATATAAAGCTCATCGAGTCAACATTTAGCTTGTAGGGTATTTATGCTAACAACAAAGAGATTTGAGAACTCTACTGTGGACATATAGATGAATTTTATTTCGAATTAAATTGTGTTTCTTGCTCTGTATGTATATTTTGTTCTTTTGTGATCTTGTCTCAGGAATAGTTTACAGGTGTATATGATGGCTCTTTGATGCTATTACTCTCGGGCCGACATGACCATTGTATTTGTACATTTTGATTGTGTTATTGACTGATAAAAAAACTGAGCCTCTGACCAAAATCTCAAGATGAACGGCATATTAATTAACAAAACTGGTTCTTGGGATAGCTAAAGTGCATGACAAACACGTTTTAATCCAACTAAAAGATGAAGCTATCTTGACAATATAGATCTGGATTTGTTGAAGTTATTTACATTTGAAAGGTCATAAAAGTGAAGGAGTTTAATATAGATATATGATTGATACTTTATATATATATATATATATATAATTATTAAGGACTCATTCCGCATTCCTTAAACGTCTCTCTTTGTTAAGAATCTATGGGATTCCTACTCATAACCAACTATTTTGAGTTGGAACCCATTTAATAATCTTAACATGGTATTAGAGTAGGCTTTTTCATATGATTGGTTATTTCATCTGCATGCTCACCATCACCCACATTATCAATCCACGTGTTTGATTTATATAATATCACACGTGAGGATGGGTGTTGAGAAATGTTATCCCATATTATGAACTTAAAAATTATATTTGTTCATTGTAAATGATTTTGGATTACTCATCTCATAATTAATTGGTTGTGAGCTGGAATATACGTAAAAATCCTAAAACCCTTAAATTTCTAATGGGCTAAATGGAGCTTCATTATATTCCTTGACGTTTTTCTTCTATCAATGGACTGAAAACAAAATCGATTTTCAGAGATTGAAACTAAGAACTTGCAATTTGATTTCGATTCCTAGAAACAAGAAAATATACATTATAAGTTCTGAGACATCGGGTATAACCAACTCAATTCAAATATTTTTATATACTTCAAATTCAAGCCTTTTTTATTTCTCTCTAAGAAAATATTATATTCATAATATTATCTGATATAATTATTGAACATTTCCAAAAATAATTTGTTTGATTATCTTACAAGGTGCATCGTTACTTTTTTTTATCATTAATATTTCAAGAAAAAAAAAGGTTCAACAACAATTTCAGAAGGTCAAGCACTTATGAAGATTTGACCATTTCTTTCATGTAGTCTGTATTTGCTTTTTCTTTGTAGTAGACTTGAAAAGCATTTTATAATTTGTTTTCCTAATTTATTTCAATCCAAGGATATATTAGACATCACAGTTATTAATGATGATAGTTTGAACTAGGTGTGTTCGTGGGCGGGTTTGGATGTGTCGACATTAAAAAATCATACAACCCAATACATGTGGGTTGTTAAATAGTTAAACCACGACTGCATAAATATACAAAATCAAGCGGTTCGGTTGGGTGTGGGTGTGGGCAGATGCAGGTGAGTGCGGGTGGTTAGCTTATTATTTTATAAGTTCTATTTTACAAATCCCTATTGTCGATGATAATAAACATAACTAGAATTAAACTAAATATGAGCAATATAAAACAATAAAAATCTAAAATGTGATCAAAATTATTATCTGAAACATAATTATCAAATCTTATATTATTGAAAATCAAAAATAGTTAAACTATAGATCATCAATTATATCATCGTCATTCTAAAACTATATATATTCAAATCATATATTAAAACTGAAACTGAAAATTTTATCTCGCAATATGAAACAAAAAACATAATACATTAAAGTATCAAAATCTTCCACCCATCAAATTAGGACATCAATAACTTTAAACATTTACGTGAAAATGATAATTCATAAGTTCACAAAATAAAAAAAATATTTCTTTTTACTACGAGATGAAGTTCCCAAATAAAAAAACATTTCTTATTATTACAAGATGCATAATAAAAAAACTTGAAACTATTGTGTATAAATGAATCAATTTTTAACATTGACAAAATTAATTATAGTAAAAAGATAGGTATAGGTAATATTCTAAATAATATACAATAAATCAAGAAATATTAGTGCGTTTAAATATTACAAGTTGCAACATAAACATCTAACATATTTAATTTTATAATTTAGAATATCTTTAATATATAAAGATGTGTGTAGATTGTGTGTATATGCAGTTGGACAAGCAACAATCCGATATTTACTATCCGTTCACATAAATGTGGGTTGCTCTATTTTTCAACTATGACTCATTTTTTTCGAATATTAAAACGGACAAATACGAGTAGTGAATACGGATTGGGCGAGTGAGTTAGTTTTAAATGTTTTTTTTTACAACCCGTAGTTCGAATGTCAATCACCACTTAACGAGCACCTTACTCTCTCTGACTCGCAACGCAATGTTAAATTGCATTAAATGTTTTATTAGGCATATTAAATAGGGATTTAATTTTCTCTCTCTGATAAAAATCACATTGATTATTATATTAAAATTTCCAAAAAACAATCTTCATTTTCCCACAAACTTTAGTCAAATGTTTTTATTTATTCTTTTTCCTCAGTATATATATTCGAATATGTTGGATTATGTAACTTTTTATGTGACCTTGAGTGATTAAGAGTTTTGAAAATTATAGAATTTATCAGATATATAATAGTTTAGGTCATCTCCAACCACAAACTTCATCTTAGCGTATTTTTACACCAAAATATTGAAATTTTTACACTAAGTACAAAGCTGATCTCTAACTCATCTACTTCAAACTTTACTCCATAAAAATATTCACTAGAATATTCATTTTAATTCAATCATAACTATTATTTATTTCTTTATATAAATATTTATAAATTTATGTTTAAATAATTTATTAATTTAATTTGTTTAAATAAAAAAATTAATTAAATTTAACAATTAGTTTATTTAATTTAATCATTACTTACTTTTTGACAAGTTCTATGTCATATAATAACTACAAAATTTAATTTTTATAAATTTTTGTTATGACAAATTAATTATAAAATTTATTTTACTATAAATAATAATCCATAATCCCAGTCTACTATAAATATTTATTATATAACAAATCAAAGTTGTTCAAGTGAAGAGTGTGAACTAGACATGGCCACGGTTATAAAATAAACGTGGCCCGGCCCGACCGTAACCGGGTCAACGAGGCGGTTACCCGTTGACCCGGTTCAACGGTTTGGAACCGTAACCGTAACCGGTTCCGCCACTGTACGGGTCAGTTACGGTTCATGGATTTGAATAACCGTGGAACCGGCGGTTCCAACCGCCAGGAACCGCCGGTTCCACCTTTTTTTTTAATTATTTATTTTTTAAAATTAAATTGTGTTGTTGAGGATTCGAACCCTTGACCTCTGTCATATATATACAGCTTCTTACCACTAAGCTATTGTCTTGATTGTTTTATTTTAGACAATCCCATTATATATACTAAAAGACAATATATATTATATGTCTAATATAACAATAACTATTTTATATTAACAAATAAATATTATCTAAAAAATATGTTATGCTCTTAAATAAATATTTTATAATAAAAACATATCTATAACAAAGTAAATATAACAAAAATGTTGGATAAGTTAATAAGAACTATAAATAGTGGTTGTAAAATAAAATATTTGAAGCAAATTATTACAAAACAAATATATTATATACCTTTTATAATTATTCTACAAGTATTTTATGCTCATTATTTGATTTACATTATATATATAATATGTAAATAAGTATATCTTAGTTTATCACAATATAACTTACAATAAAAACTCAATAATATAATATTTGATTAATTAATAAAATATTTTAATATATTTATAATTAATCAATGAAATCATATAAAAATAACTTTACTAGCATTTGTTTATAAGTTGATAGTGACAATCTTATTACTGACTTTTTTTAACATAACAAGAATTTTATGTTGGTTTTTTAATAGATAAATAACAAACAATTCAATGTTATACTCGTCAATTTTATATGTAATTAATATCATAATTGTAAATGTTTCATACCAATATCATTTGTAATTAGTACCAAA
Source organism: Haberlea rhodopensis (assembly GCA_907163345.1). NCBI lineage: Eukaryota > Viridiplantae > Streptophyta > Magnoliopsida > Lamiales > Gesneriaceae > Haberlea > Haberlea rhodopensis. Next base: position 470,067 of record CAJQUN010000192.1, read on the forward strand.
GTTATTTAAGTTTTATACCAATTTCATAAGTAATTAGTACCAAAATTGTAAATATTTCATATCAATCTCTTTTGCAATTAGTACCAAAATTGTATAGGTTTCATACCAATTTCATATGTAATTAGTATCATAATTGTAAATGCTTCATACTAATATCAATTAATACCAAAGTTGTATATTTTTCAGACCAATTTCATATGTAATTAATATCATAATTGTAAATATTTCATACCAAACTCTTTTGTAATTAGTACCAAAGTTGTATATGTTCTATACTAATTTCATATGTAATTAGTATCATAATTGTAAATGTTTCATACCAATATCATTTGTAATTAGTATCAAAATTATATTTTTCATACCAATTTCATATGTAATTAGTATCGTTAGATAATCAGATTCAATCAACTAAAATGACATTATCTTATTTGTGGTCCCATCGAGTTTGATTAAACATTGGGGTAAGTTTTGTAAGATTAATGACATGCGAGCTAGAAAATTCCACTAGATATACCCACACGGTGAACTAGAAATTGCTAAATGATTCATATGAATATAGAGTGAGAGTTAATGGTACTTAAAAAGTTCCAACTTCCCCCCGTTCCATTTCCTTTGTACTTTTTTATGATTCTTTTATACTAAGTTAAATTGTTTAAATAAAATTGTAATTTTAATTTTGTAATTTAAAAAATATAAGGTCGAACCGTAACCGTAACCGTAATCGGCGGTTCACAAACCGTAGCCGGAACTGTCTTCAAAAGTTAAAGTTAATGGTCGAGCTCTTTTGAACCGTCAACCTGCGGTTCACGAACCGTTGTCATGTCTAGTGTGAACACAACGTACAAGGTCCATTAAACCTGTCATAATCCATAATCCCAGTCTACTCCAAGGTCTCCGTTCACAATAGCAAAGTTTCCAGATTTCACACTTTGCGTAATTCATCTTTCTTGAAGTCTTTTTTTCAATATCAATAGTTAAATTTATCATTATTTATTTGCTAAATACGTATGGAGTTTATTAGCTTGTGGCTTTTGGGTTGTCTATTCTAGATATTGAGATTTTTGGTGCTGACTTTGATTTGTTTCCCCAAGACTTGATTTTTTTAGTCTTGTTTTATTTCTTGGAGATGATTGGAAGTTCTGGGCTTCTGATTGTTGATTACGGAGAATTTTGTGGTATCGCAGGTGGGTTTTTCTGCATATTTTTCCTTTTTTGGCTCAAGTTTTTGGGTCATTAAAATTTGTTCTGATTAAGAGGCATAAATGGGTTAAGTCGACAATAATTTTGTGATGTATTTGGCTTATTGACTATCTTTATTTGATGTGCTGTATCGTTGTTGGAGCAGTTGGCTTTAATTCTCCAGCTTCTTGTTATCTGTTTTCTTGTATCTTTTTTTCTCCTGATCAGGGTTTCTGTGTTCTTGGGGATAGAGGAAGTGTTGAGTTTAATGAAGTCTCTATTTGATAATTTAATGTAAACCGTGTTAATGATATTTGACCGCCTCATTTCCTGTAACCAAACTCTCAAAACACATATTCATGAGGATATGGGAAGATTTTTAGTAATTTGTGTAATTTTTTTAAGTAAAATTGGCTTTTTGTTGTGATTGTGATATTTGATTTTTACTGTGCTTTTGTTCGAGGGAATGAATATTATGCAGATAACTGTCTAACATGAGAGTTTAGTAATGTTAGGACTTTTTGTTTCCCTTTGGATTATTCTACGATTGAGTATTCACCTCTGGATTAAATGGGAATGATCTCATTGCCATGTATTGATAGTGGGGTGATTTATGGTTGGAAAACTGTTGATCATGCTCCACCGTAGCCAGACTTACCTGAAAGTTTGAGATGTCTTAATTTTTATGTTTTGTGTTATCTTGTTTTGTTTCAGGAAGTGAACTACTCGACTTGTGATGCACCAAATACATCGAGTTTGTTTCGTTTTCGTACCTTGTTATGGCCCCTTTATCAGAATTCATGTTATTCTGTTCTCAAGCTCGTCCTACTCTCGTTATCATCTCTATTTGGTTGATCCTAACTGAATCAATCTGCTATGCTGCGCAAAGTGATGTGGACTGTCTCAAATCCATAATAACTTCTTTGGAAGACCCATTCAATTACTTAAAGCCCACATGGATTTTCGACAATAACACTGATGGATATATCTGTAATTTTAATGGCATTGATTGCTGGCATGAAGGTGAAAATAAGGTCCTAAATATCAAGCTAGTGGACATGGGCCTTAAAGGAGAGTTTCCTCAAGGAATTGCTGGTTGCTCATCGTTGACTGGCTTAGATCTTTCGAGCAACAACATCTACGGTAACATTCCAAATAATATCTCAAAGTTAATTAACTACGTGACGACACTGGACCTCTCATCCAATCAGTTATCAGGAGAGATCCCTGTGGATCTTGCCAAATGCCAATACTTGAACACTATTAAACTCGACAAAAACCAATTGAGCGGTCAAATTCCTCTTCAGATCAGCCTACTTAGCCGAATCAAGAGTTTTTCGGTGGCAGACAACAAATTGAATGGTCCAGTTCCAACATTTATCAATGCATCTATTCCGGCTGAAAACTATGCAGGTAATGCGGGACTGTGTGGCGGTCCTTTGCGCAAGTGTCAGGATGTTTCAAAGAAAACCCGTGCTCCGGCAATTGTTGGGGCAGCTGTTGGTGGTGTGATTATTGCAGCTTTAGGTGTTACTGGCATGTTTTTCTATTTGCCTAAGGTTTCAAGAACGAAGAAGGATGAAGATCCTCTGGGCAACAAATGGGCAAGGACTATCAAGGGTACCAAACGCACTAAGGCAAGATAAATGCTTACTTTTATAGAATTTCAGTTTTAAATGTGAAACGAGGGTAAATTACATTGATGCGGCTTATGTCAGGTTCTTTGGTCACATTTTGGATCTGTTTCTATATGAGGGATAACTGAGAGTTGTGTTTTTTTCAGCTTAAAATGTTTGACAAAGCGGTGTCTAAAATGAACTTAAGAGATCTCATGAAGGCCACTAATGACTTCAGCAAAGAAAATATTATCGGGTCTGGAAGAACTGGGACAATGTACAAAGCAGTACTTGAAGATGGAACCTCTCTTATGGTAAAGAGATTGCAGGATACTCAACACTCAGAAAAAGAATATATGTCTGAAATGGCTACTCTAGGAAACGTAAAACACCGCAACTTGGTTCCCCTTCTCGGTTTTTGTATGACCAAGAAGGAAAGACTCCTTGTCTATAAGAACATGCCGAATGGTAGCCTCCACGACAAGCTGCATGAAGTAAATGACGGTGGGAAAGTCATGGATTGGCCTCCCAGGCTCAAAATCGCAATCGGGGCAGCAAAAGGATTTGCATGGCTCCACCATACTTGTAATCCACGTATAATTCACCGAAATATCAGTTCAAAATGTATACTGCTAGACGTGGATTATGAACCCAAAATCTCTGATTTTGGACTTGCTAGGCTCATGAATCCCATCGACACTCATTTGAGCACGTTTGTGAATGGTGATTTCGGGGAGTTTGGGTATGTTGCTCCCGAATATACTAGAACTTTAACGGCCACCCCAAAAGGTGATGTCTATAGTTTTGGGGTCGTGCTTCTGGAGTTGGTAACTGGGGAGAAACCAGGTTTCGTCAAAAAAGCGCCCGAAAGTTTTAAGGGGAATCTAGTCGAGTGGATTTCACAACTCTCGAGTACCTCTAAGCTTCAAGATTCGATTGACACAGTCTTGAAAGGGAAAGGTTATGATAACGAGCTTCTCCAATTTCTTAAAATCGCCTGCAATTGTGTGCTTCCAGGTCCGAAAGAGAGGCCTACGATGTTTGAAGTTTACCAGCTTTTGAGAGCTATCGGACAGAAGTACAATTTCACAACGGAAGACGATATTTTGGCACCATCGGACGTTGGGGATACGGAACAGCTTGTGGAACTCATAGTGGCTCGAGATGTATGATAGAAGCATGAAAAGGTCAATTGTGTTAGCATCCGGGCAATCTCAGCTAGTTGACGGTTACCTCGTTATAAAGTTGCTGATTTTCCGGGGAAACTGAATTGAGGTATAATGGTTAGTGACTTTATGATGCTTATGGAATTATATCCTGATACTACTGCTGGTTTTAAAATCAAAATCGTAGTAATCTTTATAAAGTATGAAGAACTAGTCTTGAGTTCTTGTGAGATGAATAGTTAGTTTTATATGATTTCTTGATTTATGCTGTGATTAGAACTATGTTCGAATCCAAGGTCATGTAAAAGCATAGTTAGAAGTATAAATAATGTTTAAAAATTAAGGCCATATTTTAAATTGAAATCTGTGGAGCTGTATATAGGGGCGGACGCAGAATTTGCTGGAATGGGTGGCAAAAAATATTTTTAGAGGTCAAAAAATAATTTAAGGGGGTAAAATTTAATTTTTGAGGGGGTAAAATGAAATTTTAGAAAGTAAAACTGTAAATTTCTTTTAAAAAAAATTGTAAGGTAATAAAATTTATTTTTTGGGTAAGGATATCTTTGCCCATGGTTGTGTTCCGAATATTTCCGGTTATGTGTTTCAGGAACGTAATGGCGGAGCTAGATGTTTTTGTTTGAGGGGGCAAAAATAAATATTTCATAATAAATTATTATTTTAAAAAATAAAAATACAAGTATGGTATCTCATATTTACTCATAAAATAATACTAGCGGACAACGCACACGCAACGTAATTCAATATAATTATTAGCTTTTATACATCCCAAACAAAATATTATAGCTAAATCAACATATCACTACCTTCGTCATATTCAAACTAAAGTATGAAAATGGTAAAACAAATCACATACATACATGACCAATGCAGATAAAAGTCATTCAGCAGACATGTTGGTAGCAGCACAATGAATTATGGTGGTAAAGGTATATTATAGTGCAATAGAAAGAATGCTTGTCATATACATGATATACCGATCAACCAAGTAATTAAACCAAAGCAAGAACTTATGAAACTACAAATTAGCCTGTCAATGCTAATTGAATTGGTATATTAGCCAATCAAGATGATAGCTAATACACGAAAATGAATATAACCGGTAATGAGATACCTTCGCATTTTAACTCTGATCAATGCCATTATCAGATGGCCCAACTTTGACTTTGATGTCCATGCTTTTCTTGTTTTGCCCATTGTTCCTCAAGCTTCTTTATTGACTCCATATAGTTATTCTGATACTTGAGTTTCTCAAGCTAAAAAGAGAAAACACAAAAGAAGTAGGTAAATCCAATTATATTCAAGAAATCATGAGCGTAAGTCATCAAATCTTAATCTTGTTCCTTGTTAAACCAAAACTCTTGCATTTTCCCAGTTACAGCACATCAAAGTTCATCTTTAAATCAGGTTTAAAACAACTGTCAATCCCTTATAAATCTTCAAATAATGGAGAAAGAATAACTTGAGATCTAAGCCAACCCGCCAAAAAGTTTACATACAACTGCAAAAAGAGAAGTTTGTGCACACGCGCTAATTTCCATGATATTAGAAACCTAGACAAATTATGACTGAATTTTACTCCCTAGGCATTAGAACTAAGAAAATTTAGCTGATACAATTTGTCAAAATTAGCTTCGCAACTACTTCAGAAACAGATGCAAAATAGGTCAATTTAAATTTTCTAGCTTCTTAACTTTGGTTTGTAGAATGACACTGGTATGAATGGTTCAACATTAAATCATTTATTGCTGAAATTATGTAGATGTTTCTCAAATAGAAAAATAATGGAAATAAGCTGAGTTCCCTACTTCTGATCTTCCCTTCCATAATTGCATAATCCAGAAACTAAAGCAAACTTCCAATAATCTAAGCTGTGCACCAGGAGATTTGAAAATTGTAAAACTACAAACATCTCACAAATGTGGACCTTGACATTAAATTCAGAATAAACAGCTGAATATACAAACATAAATATGTAAATTACGTAGTCCAAAATATCAATTTAATTTGTGGTTTATCAATTTGATTATATGATGCGCTACTTCACTTCCAATATGCGAGATGAAAACATGAAGTCGGGATAACAACGTATTCCAAATAAAATCAATCGTTTTTAGCAGCCAATATAGTATGTATATGCTTCTCAAATAGGTCATGATCCTGAGTAACCCCATTACATGCAAAGATCAAGCATGCATGAAAGAGTCAAACACCTGAAAATACAAATCAAGTGTGAACTATGAGCCAACTTGAGATCAATGTCAACAGGTTGCTCTACTTAGGGCAACCCTATAACGATGGAGAAGTCCGCAAAAGTGAATGACACCACAATGTCTAACCTAAAATAGAAACATGAGGTATCTGCATGGAATCTTTTGAGAACAGCATAAACCTTGAAATGCTTATGTATATCTTTGGGATTTTCATCCATTCCGCAAGTGTGTATTTTCTATCTTCAACTGTTGTCTATCACATAATTTTGGGATTAATTTGTCAATCATATCTCCAAAATACGTTGTGGAACACCATGATAGAGCTTCTTTGCCACTCTATCAACGACCCTCGTCATGATCATCAACGTTTTTTTCCTAATCATTTGTATATCAGAAAACATACAGTAACTAAAAATCAGACTAATTCCCATGCATGTCACCTAAGATTTACATAAATAAGTTATACTAAAGACATAGAATTTTTGAAAAGTCTTAATTCCAGCAGCAGAAGAAGAAAACGTTAATATAAAACAATTACCTAAAGCAGAATAAACTCAATTCAAAGAACACATGACATTGAACTCAGTTAAATTCATACTTATTAACGAATTCCATATAAATCACTAACCAATGCAATTCTGATCATCCAACAATATTTACCTAAAATATAATAAAAATTTCGGTTTAAAGTAATAAACCACAAATATTGAACTCCAAATCGCTATCATTCACTTATCTATGGATTTTGATTTATATGTGTCAAACTTTAAGTTTCAAACACTAAACAAAAAAATGGGAACCATCTCACTATAATTGAGTAAATATCGATATTTTTCAGTTTATATTTTCAAACCTGTAAATTGGGCACAGGCTAAATTTAAAATTCAAGAATATATCAACCAATTCCAAAAATGTAATTCTAAATGCAACAAATTTAAACAGTAAGGCATTGTTAAAAACTCAGTCTCAACAAATAAAAGTAAATGCCCAATGGAACAAATTACACCTCGAACTTGCTGCATTCGTCGGTGGAGAATTAAATTGTGAATCGTCGTCCTTGCACACCAACCCATTGCTGATGCAGCCAAACAAATTGTGCAAAATGGAGAAAACTGGGAAGCTTAAGAAAGGGGAAATGACGGGGAATGAAGAATGGAGGGAGAAATGGAAGTGGGAGAGCACGAACAGGATAAAAAAGGGAAATGGGTGAAGAATATTTTGACAGTTCTTTGTTGTTAATGGGTCGGTTTCTCCTTTTTTTTATACCCAAATTTTACCCTTTTTGGCAAGCATTATCTGAAGTTTAGATGAATTGGTAGGGGTATATAAGTAATTTGATATTGGTCTATTTAGGACGGACCAAAGTAGTTACTATATGGTATTTAGACTTTGTAATATAGTATAGATATTTATCATTTCTTTTCATTAGCTATTATTTTTCAATGTGCAAATCCAATTCCCCTCGCCGCACAAAGTGAGTGCTGGTTTCGCTAGAAACCTACTCAATTCCCATCAATGAATGAGCAGTCAAAGAGCAAGAAGTGCAAGTTATTATGCACGAGTCCTTTCAAGTGACAGACAAACTACCATCATTACAGAAGATCTTCACAAAAATACGAAGAAACCGGGGTCTTGAAGATTTGAACATATGAGGGAAAATATGGTTTTGTTGATGTCGTTTTTATGACGAGAAAATCAATTATTGAATAAGAATATTTTAATTCAATGATATTGTCCCGTAGAATTTGCAACTACTCAACATGAAAATAGAAGTGGATAATCAGGTAACTAAGAGGGTAAATTTCAGAACCAGGAATGCGATAAAAAAGACCCAATTGGACTTCACTCATGGACCAACTCAATATAATTGGTTTAAAATAATTGATATACGTAATATTGGATTACTGTATAAATAGGGCCTAAACTGTGTGCATACAAATATTTCCCTGAATACGATATGGTCTAGTAATAAATTATGGAAAGAAATTTTAAAATCGAAAGCAGCACAGAACAAAATACAGGAGGAATTTTAACCATTTGCTTCCAAGAAATTTTATGTGTATACATTTGTAAGATTAGTAGTTTTATCAAAATCTCTTACTTTAGTTTACAATAATGAAAAACAAATTCTATAGTAAAATACTATATATAGGAAGAGTGCTACATTTTTAATGGCCAGAACTCGACATGACCATTAAAATTTAAACATCAAGGGGAAGAGCTATCATCATCAGATGAAATGCAATTTTTTCCATAGAGGCATCCTCCAGACAATGGCTGTAGAGTCGGGTTCACCGGAAGTGGAAATTTGTGCGATAAACTGATAATAGTACACTCGTTTATCATCCCGACTTCCTTGCAGACACGATGTAGGATCGTTAAAAAATCTCTGACGACTAAAAATATTCTGAATGGATGAGCCTCTTCCTTCACTGAGTTCCCATGGAAATATTCAGTAATTTGCTTCACCAAAGATAGAGCAACACTTTCTATGGCTTGTATCTGAATAATGTCCTCTTCTGCCCTCTTCATGAAGAGGTTCATCGTCTCAGAAAAATTACCACTTCCAGTCTCCTCTGATGGGATTTCCTCGAGTAATCTTACAACTTCGACTATGTTACCTATTCCATTCGAAAGCTTGGAAACATCGGTGCTAAGTACGTCTGAGTCCATGGCAGCAGCTTTCTTTACGTTTGAAAGCTCTGAACTGAGACCTGAAACGACTTGGAGGCCAATTTTCCTGCACTTGGCATCATCATTTACTGAGGATTTGTCGATTTCGTTTTCATTAGAAAGACGAGCACCTTCACTTCTTATTATTTCTTGAACAACAAAATGCAGAAGTGTTGTTTTACCATCAGCTCCCTTTACATCAACTAGTTTGAGGAGCGTGTCGAGCTTAAAGGCATGTGCATCGCCCCGATTTGTTCCCACATTCATGCGGTTTCCAGTCTTTAACACTGCTTCTAGAAGTTTTAGGAACATCCTGCTGGTTCTCAATTCTTCACAGGCTGCCTGTAAAAAAATGTCATCCAAAGCTTTATTATGTGATTTTTTAACAAGTTAATGCTTTTGACAAGATACATTTAGAATCTGACTTCACTATGTTGAGTTTTAATAGAAGAAACATAAGGAAGAATACATTGCAATACAAGATTTATGTAGTTCGATCACGAAAGCTTATTTTCACCCATACAAAAGGGCATTGTATCATAAAGTAAATACAAAGACTATATAAAAGATAAGAGGATATGGAACCTGACCTTCAGAGTCCGAAACGATTTTCTGAGGTAATCAACTTCGGAATCAAAATTCGTTACATATAGCATCGCATCCACTCTTTTGAAAGCATAAGGTATATCAAGAACAGCCTTCAAAAATTTCTCAGCAGTCCCGAGTTTAAGTGGTGAATCTTCTTTGTACTCTATAAGCTTCCTCTCTTCTTCCTTAGTTGGAGCCATCTTCAACAAACTCTCCAGAAGATCCATTGCAAGAATATCTGCATTTCCTGTGTTGAGCTAGGAAATAAATTATTGCCCATGAATTCAATAATTGATATTCTCAACACATACTTTATATAAAATCATAGTATGTCACTAGATCTACACGGAGTCCAGAAGAATCATAGTATTTTTGAAGGATGGTTTCCTGATTGAAGCAACCTCGATTTCTCAAATGGCAGCTCACGACAAGCAAGGTTCAAGAAGTTTCAAACATGATTATATCTCTAAAAATAATAACCATCTAACGAAACAGACAAGCTGTACTTCATAGCATAAAACTGAAGAGTTATCAGCTCATTTTGGATGTTACATATTGCCACTCTGCAATGTGATGTCAAAATGGAAATAAGACCAAGGAAAAAATGGCGAAGACCATCAATATCATCGTGGTCAGTTCAAGTCACAATCTTCAAAGTTGGTAGCCTGATAGGCAAAGAAGCACGTCTTGCGAAACAAATAGAAAAAGGAAATGATCAAAAATTGAATAATGGCTAACGAGACGCGAATGCCTAGACATAATATATTTATTTAATTTGATGACCATCACTAGCCATGTAGAAATTATCATGTGCATATCATCTTATATATCTACCAGCTAAAAAGATCCACGTAATCTTGAAATCCCAGAAAGACATAAAAGGCCACATATAATACCTTCTGAAAGTCCTTCACAAACTTCCTCCACCGTCACATTGAGAGCCTTCAGCAGAATGGCAATATTCTGAGATTTCTTGGGATCAAGAACCCGATTCCCACTATCTGGTCCAGGTGTAGGAATAACTTGCCACCTAGTTTTTTCCTTCAAATTTGGTGTCGGGGTATTCACGACAAACAATGTTTCAATCATCTCCTCATTCAATCTGAATATGATTTAATCAAACCCACAGGGCTTATTAACTTACCAAAATGTGTTTATAACAATAAGAAGAGTAGAGAAATTTTGTACTTGAAAGAGCTGGATTTGAGTTGATCCCACACCATCTCATGATCAGAGCTTGCTCTTACTTTATCCCAATGCAATGGCTTCAACTTTGGCTTTGTAATAATCCCCTCCTCATTTTGCTCCATGGTTTCATTTGAGTATTCTCCTTTTTCATTAGTCGAAAATGTGTTGTCCTCATTCTTCTTGGCAGACTCTGAATCATTTGCAGGCAGTTCAATCGGAGAAATCAATGGGGGACTTTTGGCAGTAATCGGTCTAAAGGGCGTTATCAAAGCTGGTGGTCCAGATGCTTGCTTTTTAGCTGGCGGAGTTGGCGTTCTGGGGCAATCCAAGATTTTACCAGCCACTGCCCTCGGCGGTGGCGGTGGCGGTGGCGGTGGTGGTGGAAAAGAAGCTTGTGGTGGCAGCGGTGGAGGGACTGTTGGGGTGACAACGTCGTCTTGGTGTTCAATGCTGCTGCGTTTTCCCACCGGAGATTCCGAACCGACTATTGAATACGACTCATTTGAAATCCTCGGCGAAGATTCCACGCTCGCCCTGGAATATATATCCGGTGAAGACGAACTCGGTGGATACGGCCATGCAGATTCCTTTGATGATGTCAATGGGCAATGAAATGGCCTCACAGCCTGAATCTTAATTAAGTCCGGCGACTTGGGGATCGGTTTCATAGGGCTCAAACTATTCTCCGGCGAAAGACTCACCGACACCGACCTTACCGGAGACCCGGAAACCGATCCCGATACTGAAGAAGAATTCGACATCAGCCCGTTAAAATTATCAACTTCAATGGCAGCGAAATCCCTTCTCGAAGCCGATCCAGTGCCGACAGAACTCTCTCTACCATTCAGTGATCCTCTGGGAGAGTAAAACTCTTCATCCACATCATCTTTACACGGGCCCCCGGCGGCATTTGGGAAAATTCCCCGGTAACTATTCAACGGCGGCAAAGGTCGGAGCTCAGGAGAGACCACTTTTCTGGAACTCGAAACGCCACTTAAAGGCAATGTGCTGCTGCTTTCACTGTAAGAGACAGCCCGCGAGTCAATGACGCCGCCGTGTGAATTGACTATAGTCCCCAGGTACAAGAACTCCGCGCTGGTCTGAGATGGGCGCTGAAGCTTCGGAATGTGGTGGGCATCACATCTGGTAGTATTTGTCATAATGCTATCATTGTCAGATCTTTGGGTTTTACCATCACAGGAAGAGGATAGCCGTTTACGTCGGAGATGGAGGAATACGGCTATAGAAACGATAACGGCGGCGGCTATGACAGCAGTGGCGGCGGCAGCGATTAGTTTGGAGGACGAAGATTTGGAGGTGGGGGATTGTGGGACGACGAGAGAAGAAATGTTGGCGGGGAAGGAGGTGAGAGTAGCGAGAGAGGGAGGTGGCGGAGGAGGAGGAGAGGTCGAAGGAAGGGAAGAATGGGACAACTGGTGTTGAAGTGGAAAACGGGTATTTAGGAGCGGAAGATGGGGACGGAGTGGGAGGATGAGAGGGTGGAAAGGAGTCTAGCGGGAAGAAGGGTTGGTGGAGAATGCGGCGGTGCACGGCTGCAGAGTGGCGGAGGAAGGAGAGGAGGAGGAGGAGGAGGAGGAGAGTGGGGGTGCGCATTATGATTTGTGGGTGCAGGAGGTAGCTTAGCTGTGGTTTGATTAAGAAATGTGTTCTTCTAGGGAGATTGTACTCACTTTTCACACTTACTGTATGTGTGTCGGGGGAAAAAACAAAGAAATATACATATATTTGATTTTATAAAATTTATCACATTTTATAAAACTATTATTTAAAATATATTCTTTTTTTAATGAAATATATTCTATTATTGCACAAAAACAATAGAGAATTCGAGACAATAAGTTTTGGTTTAAGAGTTTTTAATAATTTTTTTCTTAATATAATTTGTATAATGTGAAATGGTAAACCTCTTATATTACATTTAAATAAAATTTTTATTATGTTTTCGGTATTTTTAATTCAAAAATCCAATTAGGTTGCGTTTGGACGGAATTATTTTATTGAAGAAATTGCAAATATGTGTTGTTTACAAAAACTTATTACAAATAAAGCTAGAAAAAAAAATTCTTACCTGAAAATACAATTAGGACAACATTATATTCACATAAGTAATTTTTTAACTATTGATTTGAAAATGTGTTTTTTAGTTACCAAAATACCATTCAGTTGAAAACACTATAAACATAATTGTAGATATTTCTTTTCTTCCCCATCCTGTCTCACACCTTAAAATTTCTGCTAAAACTTTTCGACGATTCTCAAATCATTACTTTCTTCATCATCTCGTCGCCTCATCCCTAAAAATTATTTGCTAAAATGTTCTGTAAATGAGATATGTTTGAATCGAAGCATCTAAATTGTTCGTAGCATTTGGAATCTTTTTGGAACTACAATGACCTCGGACTAATCTGCGCATATAATTTCCGGATCTACATTGCACATTCCATCATGTGTGTGTGTATACTGTGTGTGTATGTGAATTATAAATTTGAATAACAATGTTAAATTATAGACATCGAAAGTTTGATGGTATTTTTTAAAAAAGAAAACTTTCATGGCTCTGGTTGATGCATATGGATGAAGAAGTAAGGTATGCGTTAATGTCCGTGCTTGTTTGCTCATTTCCAAAATTTATAGCCTGACAGTAAGATATTGCAACGAAGAAGATGACTTTTTCAATGTTTCGTGCATCAGTTACTGATTTTAATTTCGTGCATCAATTACTATTTTTAATTTTCGTGCATCAGTTACTGATTTTTAATTTTCATGCATCAGGAATTGATATCCAATTTCCGTGCATCACTTAATGATTTTTGTGCATAAATTATTGGTGCACGAAAGTTTTAAAAAAACCGGTACACGAAAATATAGTCTTGGTGCACGAAAATCATAAAAAGTAATTGATGCATGAAAATAATAAAAAACCGGTGCATGAAAATTATAAAAAATGTAACTGGTGCACGAAAATATAACATTGGTCCATATGAAATATAACATTGATGCGTGAAAATACAACACAGTGCACGAACTTGTATTAATTAACTGATGCACAAAATTTATAAAAAAACCACTGGTGCACGAAATATAATATCTGTGCACGAATTTAAATGGTTCATGCATCACTTACTTAATTGTATGCTTCGTGCATCACCTGTTGGGATATGCCATAAGACAAGTCATTAGATGTTTGTTTGTGACATACACTGGTTTATGATTTTATGAATGTCAATTCATTATTATATATTATTCAAATATCTGTGCAATATGAATTAATATATATGTTAATGTCCTTAGAATAATAATGTATTATTCTTAAACATTGTCCCTAGTCAAGTATTATCATGAATCGGGATAATGATAATACATAGAGACTAGTATGTGTTGATTGATGAATTGTTCATTGATAGGAGATATCAAATCAACACATGGGTACATGTTAGAGAACGATGTACTAGACAGACCCACCATGAATGCAACATGGATAGTTATATGATTGTCATATGCAATTTTCATAGTGATAATAATGTATGTAATCCTTAGGACTTGTGATCATCAGAGATCCCAACATAAGGAGTTATGTATCTTGATATTGTCAAACGTTACCCGTAACAGGGTAAACTATAAAGGCGACTATTGGATACACTACGAATTATGTAGAGGGATGTTGATTGATCGAGATAGGATTTGTCCCTCCTATATAACAGGAGAAGTGTTTGGCCCTTGATCAAGTGAGACTAAAATGCATGGCCATGCTCGAATGAGTCGATATGAGATATCGAGCTTATTCGTTTATTCTAGTTCTACTTGGGGATCAAGAAATAGAGATTGAATATACGAGTATGACTATTCCATGACTAGTGTTCAATCTAAACACAAAGGACAAAGGGATTAAGTTACATGGTTAATATTATCACAAGTTCTAAAGGTTATGTCGAGTCATTGACATTCTTGTGATTTGGGTAGCCTTGATGTGTTGCTAGATACCGCTCATTGCTTGTGACGTAAAATGAGATTTTATGTCACTGTCAACATTACAAGATCCTATTGGGTCGCACAAAAGATTAAATCGATAAGGGAAATTAAACTCATGGGATGAATTAATTAATTAAGAAGAGTCTTAATTAAATGATTATAAGGATTTAATTAAATCATGGGTTTGAGCCCATGAAGCTTTGTGAAAGCCTTTAATTAAATCATATATAATTAGATAGCAAGGTTAATAATTGATTAAGCTTTCATATCATAAACCTAACTCACTCAAATAACTCTTGGCCGCCTCTTCCTCTCTTTCAAAGCTCACGGCCGCCACTTGCTCTCCAAAAGGGCTCACGGTCGCCGTCGAGTTGTAGGGAGAAGGGATTGGTAATTGTTGATCGGTTTTGAACCGGGAGTTCAGTTTTGGTTCAAGAATAAGTCTAGCAACTTGTTCTTGAACGTCCCTTTCGATTCGATCGTGTGGATACCGTAGAGGCAAGACCTTGGAGGTATTGTTTGTGACTCGGAGTTCGTTGGATGTGCTGCTTCGTGGAATCTGCTCAAACACGCTACAAGGGTGAGACTTTTGTAATCTCTAATCCGATATGAACCCCTTTGTATAGATCCGGTGTCTTGTAATCCATAAATTTTTATATTCCGCTGCTTACGATGCTTGATGGATTACTTACAGTGGTATCAGAGCCAGGTTCAAGGCTCATATCGGATTTATGTGGTTAAATTGTTTTAATCATATTAGGATTATATTGCATGCTATAAAAACTGTATATAATCATATATGTTATGATTAAATTGAGTTTGTAAAATCATCGTAAAATTGTATTTGATATAATTGTTGCATATGTGTATATGATACATGATGGCGCACAACCAAGGATGCATGAGGCGCGACCGAGCCTCTTCTAGCCATGATGGGCGCACGACCGGATGAGGCTGGTAGGGCGACCGAGCCACCTCCTCCCATGATGGGCGCGCGACTGGATGTGGCAGGGAGGGCGACCGAACCTCGTTGCACTAGCCATGTCGCGCGACCGATTTGATAGAAGGTTCGGACCATGGTTCACGGGTTCATGCGTTTGGCGGCTACCTCCACATGAGAGCTAGGGTTTTCGAACCCCTTGGCTCGAGATGGTCGAGCCGCCACCGTCATGAATCGTGCATGGAAAGACCGAGAATCATAGCAAGGTTTCGAATCTTGTGGCTCGCGACGACTAGGGTTTTGAACCCTAGTGGCCGCCGCATGGACGCACGTGCTCGAACCATGGCTTGGGCTAGGGTTTCGAACCCTAGGCCCATGCATGGTCCAACCGTGTGGTTAGATGGGTCGGACCCATTTGGTTCATGGTTTGAGTCGCATTAAGTTCGTGGCATGTGATGTCCCGAGCGTACGATAATTTTCAAAATTTTATTTTACAGTTTTAATTAGAATTAATTTTTAAAATGTTTAGAATTTAATTAATTAAATGTTAAAGCATGTTTTATGTGTTGTTTGAGCATGGTGCATGGTTATAGCCCTTTGACCTATTAGATAGGATTTGTGAATGTTTGTAATTTATAATACGACCTGCGTGTCGTGCCTTCTCTATTTTATTCTAAATGTTTTCCCTCCCCTATGTTCCCCTCGAATGTGAATCGAGGAATTCTATATCTTGTAAATAGTATAGTTTATTTGTTGATGGTGATCAATGAAGATGGAGCATCGTGCCGGGATGAGGAGGCCATTCACAAATTGGAGCCAAAGGAAGGTGCTTGTGAAGTTACCTTAGGTTGACTCTTAGGATTTTCTCATTGGCTTGAGAAAGTCGCTAGTAGGGGCTATAACCATGTCACGTTTAATTATGTATGTTGATGCATGATTTATCTTATGTTTTAGATTGATAATTGTATTACACATATATGTAGATATGTATACACCTATATGTAGTGGACATATTTTAAATTATCAAACTAATCATGAGATCAATAAATCCCTCTAAAATATTAAGTTTTAGATGCCTTCCAAAATTAAAAGTACTCGTCAAAAACCTCGATTGTACATATGTGGGTTTGCCAAAGCAAAGCACCGTGGCAATCTTGGTAAGGCGCGAAAGGATAATTGTGATATCCGTTATACTTTAAATTGGGTACGACTTAACTAGGTTATCTCAATAGGATTGGGAACCTAGAGGCATGGGTTGAATAATAATTCATTTGATGAATTGAACAAAGCGTTGTTCGTCCAACTATCCAAGAATTACATGTGATGTAATTGACAAAGTGTTGTCTACCTAAATAACCGAGTCTTGGGCGATTAGCCAAAGCTAACTCAAGATTAGGCGAAATATGGATCTTGGCCCACTAAAGGTTTCGAGGGTTGATATTTTTTAAACAAATTAGTGGGAGTATCATTTGATATAAGACCATGTTAAATGATTAAATCATAAACTTATTTTGCATATTTATATTGTAGATATCCATGGCAACTAACAATACAACAAGCACATTATCACTGCGATCGGTCCTTGAGAAGGACAAATTAAATGGGACAAACTTCCTAGACTGGTATAGGAATCTGAGGATAGTCCTCAAACAAGAAAAGAAGCAATATGTCCTAGAGAAATCCTTACCTGTTGAGGAACCTCCCCTGACGGCTACTAGAGTCGATAAAGATGCTTACAAGAAGCATCAGAATGACGCACTTGATGTTGGCTGCCTTATGCTTGCCACCATGAACTCTGAGCTTCGGAAGCAACATGAGGAAATGGAGGCGTTCGATATGATCGAACACTTAAAGCAATTGTACCAACAGCAAGCTAGACACGAGAGGTATGACGTCTCTAAAGCGTTGTTCCAGTGCAGGATGGTAGAGGGAAGCCTAGTTGGAATCATGTACTCAAGATGATTGGGTACATTGAGAATCTGGAGAAGCTGGGTTTTCCATTGGACCAAGAGTTGGCCACCGATGTGATATTGCAATCGTTGCCTGAGAGCTTCAGTCAATTTGTAGTAAATTACAATATGACTGACATGGAAAAGACTCTACCACAATTGCTTGGTATGTTGAGAACATATGAAGCGAATACAAAGAAGACTAAGGCCACAAATGTTCTTATTGTGAATAAGAGCAAAGGAAAGGCCAAAGCTAAAGGCAATAAGAAAGCAAAGAAGGTCTTTGTTAAATCTAAGCCAAAGTCTTATGCACTGAAGCCAAAGGGAGGGATAGCAAAGGAATGAATTTTTTTCCATTGCGGTGAGACCGGCCATTGGAAAAGAAACTGCAAAGTATATCTGGAGGATCTAAAGAAAGGAAGTGTGACTTCCACTTCAGGTATTTTTGTTATAGAAGTCAATTTATCTACTTTTTCATCATGGGTATTAGATACTGGATGTTGATCTCACATTTGTGTAAATGTGCAGGACCTCAAAAAGAGTAGATTGTTGGCGAAAGGCGAAGTTGATCTCCGAGTTTGAAATGGAGCAAGAGTTGCTGCAATAGCTATAGGAGATTATTATTTATCTTTGCCTTCTGGTTTATCGTTGATTTTAAAAGATTGTTATTTTGTGCCTTCAATTACCAAAAACATTATTTCTATTTCTTGTTTGGACAAGTATGGATTCTCATTTATTATAAAGGACAACTGTTGTTCCATTTATTTAAATGATATGTTTTATGCTAGTGCACAAATGGTGAATGATCTTTATTTATTAAATCTTGATATGCCTGTCTATAACATAAATACTAAAAGGATTAAAAATAATGATTGTAATCCGACTTATCTCTGGCATTGTAGTTTGGGCCACATAAACGAGAACCGCATATCTAAACTTCATAAGGATGGAGTATTAGATTCATTTGATTTTGAATCATATGAAACATGCGAATCTTGTTTAATGGGCAAGATGACTAAAGCCCCTTTCAAGGGACATGTTGAAAGGTCAAATGTGTTATTGAGACTAATACATAGTGATGTATGTGGACCAATAAGTACACAAGCTAGAGGTGGTTTTCAGTACTTCGTTACATTTACTGATGACCTCAGTAGATATGGGTATGTGTACCTAATGAAGCATAAGCATGAAACCTTTGAAAAGTTCAAAGATTTCAAAATGAAGTACAAAACCAACTTGGCAAAAGTATCAAAATCCTTCGATCAGATCGAGGAGGTGAATACTTAAGCCAAGAGTTTCATGACTATCTAAAGGAGTGTGGGATAGTCCCACAACTCACTCCTCCGTATACTCCACAATGGAATGGTGTATCCGAGAGGAGAAATCGAACCTTGTTGGACATGGTTAGATCAATGATGAGTCATGCAGATCTTCCGATATTCTTTTGGGGACATGCTTTAGAAACAGCGATTTTCATACTGAACCGTGTTCCATCTAAATCAGTGGAAAAGACACCATATGAGATATGGACTGGGAAGCGTCCTAGTATGTCTTTTATGAAGATTTGGGGTTGTGAGGCTTTCGTTAGACGTCACGCCACTAACAAACTTGGACCCAAATCTGATAAGTGTTTATTTGTGGGGTATCCTAAGGAAACTAAAGGATACTATCTCTATTATCCCACCGAGAACAAAGTGGTTGTTGCTCAGACTGGTGTCTTTCTTGAAAGAGAATTTATTTCTAGAAAAACCAGTGGGAGACAAATAGTACTTAGTGAAGTTCAACCACAAGAAAACACTGAACCTGAGATTGAGATGGAAACAGAGCAGGCACCGCAAACTGTTGTGGAAGAAGTACCTGCTCAATAGACACAAACCCAGCGTAGGTCTGTAAGAGAACACCGGGAGCCACAGAGATATGGATTTCTTGTGACTCAACAAGGTGACTTACTACTTATTGATGAGGATGAGCCGTCATCTTATCAACAAGCTATAATGGGCACTGATTCTGAGAAATGGCAAGAAGCCATGAAATCTGAGATGAAATCCATGTATGCAAACCAAGTATGGACTTTGGTTGATCCACCTGAAGGGGTACGACCCATAGGGTGCAAATGGATTTTCAAGAAAAAGACCGATATGGATGGTAATGTACAAACCTATAAAGGCCGGCTGGTTGCAAAAGGATTCAAACAAATTCATGGTATTGACTATGATGAAACCTTTTCACCAGTGGCCATGGTTAAATCCATAAGGATCTTACTTGCAATAGCTGCATTTCATGATTATGAAATCTGGCAGATGGATGTCAAAACAGCTTTCCTTAATGGAAATCTGCTCGAGGATGTGTACATGACACAACCCGAGGGTTTTGTCGATCCAAAGGATGCTGGAAAGATATGCAAGCTACAACGATCCATTTATTGATTGAAGCAAGCTTCTCGGAGTTGGAATCTTCGTTTTGATGATGCAACCAAAGAGTTTGGTTTTATCAAAAACGTAGATGAAACTTGTGTCTACAAGAAGGTCAGTGGGAGCATAATCATTTTCCTAGTGTTGTATGTAGATGACATACTTCTCATTGGAAATGATATCCCTGCCTTACAATCTGTAAAGATTTGGCTAGAAAACTGCTTTTCGATGAAAGACTTGGGAGAAGCCACCTATGTATTAGGAATCAAGATCTATAGAGATAGATCAAGAAGGCTTCTTGGCCTAAATCAAAGTACATACATAGACAAAGTGCTAAAACGGTTTAGCATGCAAGAATCAAAGAAAGGATTCGTGCATATGACACATGGTATATATCTCTCGAAGGAACAGTGTCCTTCAACACCAGATGAGAGACAACGCATGAGTAAGATTCCATATGCGCCAGCTATTGGATCTGTCATGTATGCCATGATATGTACTCGTCCCGATGTATCGTATGCTTTGAGCATGACGAGCAGATATCAAGTTGATCAAGGTGAAGGTCACTGGATTTGCAGTCAAGAACATCCTGAAGTACTTGAGAATGACTAAGGATACATTCTTGATTTATGGAGGTGAGGAAGAGCTCAATGTAATGGGTTACACTGATGCAAGTTTCCAAACCGACAAAGATGATTTTCGATCGCAATCAGGGTCTGTGTTTTGCCTAAATGGATATGCAAAGTACCAACAGATGATAATGTATCTGACCCATTGACGAAGCCACTGTCACAACAGTAGCATGATCGTCATACTAGATCTCTAGGCATTAAGTATATGTCTGATTGGTCTTAGTGCAAGTGGGAGATTTGTTGGGATATGCCCTAAGACAAGTCATTAGATGTTTGTTTGTGACATATACTGGTTTATGATTTTATGAATGGCAATTCATTATTATATATTATTCAAATATCTGTGCAATATGAATTAATATAAATGTTAATGTCCTTAGAATAATAATGTATTATTCTTAAACATTGTCCCTAGTCAAGTATTATCGTGAATCGGGATAATGATAATACATAGAGACTAGTATGTGTTGATTGATGAATTGTTAATTGATATGAGATATCAAATCAACACATGGGTACATGTTAGAGAACGATGTACTGGACAGACCCACCATGAGAATGAGAATGCAACATGGATAGTTATATGACTGTCATATGCAATTCTCATAGTGATAATAATGTATGTAATCCTTACGACTTGTGATCATCAGAGATCCCAACATAAGGAGTTATGTATCTTGATATTGTCAAACGTTACCCGTAACAGGGTAAACTATAAAGGCGACTATTGGATTCACTACGAACTATGTAGAGGGATGTTGATTGATCGAGATAGGATTTGTCCCTCCTATATAACAGGAGAAGTGTTTGGCCCTTGATCAAGTGAGACTAAAATGCATGGCCATGCTCGAATGAGTCGATATGAGATATCGAGCTTATTCGTTTATTCTAGTTCTACTCGGGGATCAAGAAATAGAGATTGAATATACGAGTATGACTATTCCATGACTCGTGTTCAATCTAAACACAAAGGACAAAGGGATTAAGTTACATGGTTAATATTATCACAAGTTCTAAAGGTTATGTCGAGTCATTGACATTCTTGTGATTTGGGTAGCCTTGATGTGTTGCTAGATACCGCTCATTGCCTGTGACGTAAAATGAGATTTTATGTCACTGCCAACATTATAAGCTCCTATTGGGTCGCACAAAAGATTAAATCGATAAGGGAAATTAAATTCATGGGATGAATTAATTAATTAAGAAGAATCTTAATTAAATGATTATAAGGATTTAATTAAATCATGGGTTTGGGCCCATGAAGCTTTGTGAAAGCCTTTAATTAAATCATATATAATTAGATAGCAAGGTTAATAATTGATTAAGCTTTCATCTCATAAACCTAACTCACTCAAATAACTCTTGGCCGCCTCTTCCTCTCTTTCAAAGCTCACGGCCGCCACTTGCTCTCCAAAAGGGCTCACGGCCGCCGTCGAGTTGTAGGGAGAAGGGATTGGTAATTGTTGATCAACCTGGAGTTCAGTTTTGGTTCAAGAATAAGTCTAGCAACTTGTTCTTGAACGTCCCTTTTGATTCGATCGTGTGGATACCATAGAGGCAAGACCTTGGAGGTGTTGCTTGTGACTCGGAGTTCGTTGGATGTGCTGCTTCGTGGAATCTGCTCAAACACGCTACAAGGGTGAGACTTTTGTAATCTCTAATCCGATATGAACCCCTTTGTATAGATCCGGTGTCTTGTAATCCATAAATTTTTTATATTCCGCTGCGTACGATGCTTGATGGATTACTTACATCACCCGCTTGCGATTATGGTTCGTGCATCACATACTTTTTCTATGTTTCGTGCATCAGTTACTGATTTTACATTTCGTGGTGTACGAAAATATAAAACTGATGGATGAAAATATAGATCGGGACTTAGTTTTCGGTCATATACGAGGACGCCTTCAGGCCCAAGAACAATTGTTAGATGTCTTGAGGGGGACCTATCCTCCAGGACGCATCTCCAACGGTGCAAAAAAGAAGTGTTTAGAGAACTGAGCTCATCTAACCTGGAAGCAAGGGATTCGCATACCCCTGTCACAGGTGCTGCATATGATGCATTCCTTGAGGATGTACAAGTTGTAGCGAATGTTGAGGGCCAGGTGTCATCACAATCTGAACCTTCAAATCAAGCCAGCACCTCTGGGTTAAAGGAGGGGGAGTTGAACCTTAGGCCACATACAGACACTTCTAGGGTTCAAATTAATGAGGATTTAGTTTCTTATCATATGCATGATTACCAACGTACTTGGGAGAAACTGATTACCAGACGGTGTATCAACCCAAATAAAGCAATTGTTGATATCTCTGGAAAATATCCAAGGGTTGGATGAAACTAGGTAGCCATCCGAACGAGGTACAAGAATAGTATAATTTCAGAGCTATGGCTACGATTTATATGGCTGCACCAGCATTCTGTGAAATTTCCAAATTATCAAAGTGGATCAAAGAAGCTGTTCACGAGACATGGACCAATAATCAACATTTGGCTCGAGGAGATATTTTGGAGTTGTATTTTTCAGTGCCGCTCCAGAACCAGCAAAGAAAGGCTTTATTGAAGTTTTCATTTTATCAAGCTCAGACGACATATGTGAACGCCATATAAAATATCAAAACGGCGCTACCAGAGGACGCAACATTATTAGTTGGAGCCATCACCGAAGATGAAGCTTCAACCAGACGAGCATGAGGTCGTTGGCTTTGTCTAACCGAAATGGACAAAGTCAAATACTCGTTCAAGTTCTTTCAAAATTCAGGCAATGGACCTTAATGTTGAATTCCATGACAGGAGCGACAACAGGATTTGCTGAAGAGCTCTTCGAAGCAAAAAAAAGAATTTTTTGGGAAAACAAGATTCAGGCAAGCAAAGAAACTTACCAGAAATTCTGTAACATGGCACATATTGGCCGATGGATAGATCAAATTTGCCAAGCATGCCCGGAGCAGAAAGAACCAGAATTCAGAAAAGGATTCTGATCCAAACCCGACATATCAGAGGCAGGAAAAGACAAAAGACCCGCTGACAAGAGGACATGTTTTCCTAAGGCCCGGGGACCCCAAAAACCAATAATGTAAAGATTCCCTGTCAAAGAAAAAAGTCGTGGACCATTAAACACACTCAAACAAAATAATGGACTACTCACGAGAAAAGTTGGCACACTCAGACAAAAGATGACAGACCACGAGATAAAGGTGCACTCATGGGCGCATTTAACATGGAACAAGAGTTTGGAATCCACATTTGAAGTCTGGATTCATGCCTATATACGGCGAGGCATAGATGAAGCTAAGGACAGCGAAATTCTCCATAGTTTTCTCAGAAATAAATATAGTAGTCTCCAAGCTTTGTAATCGTTCAACTTTCATAGATTGGTAATAATTTCTTTCTTTCCTTGTAATATTTCTGTTTTGTAAATTAGTCTATGTGTTTCGAGTCCAGACTCATTATATGAGAGACTAACAAGTTAGTCTCCTCCTAGGAGTAGAAGCATTAATGTAATAAATATTATAAGTATTTCCAGAATAAATGAAGGCTTTTGTCCATCTATCTTTCTGATTTCTTTAAAATCTTTTTATATTTGGTTATACTCTACGCCTTAAGGTAGAAAACGAATTAAGGTTGTGATGTGCGATTTCTGAAGGAGTCGGATAACTTGCAGACTAACCTCATCTCAGGGGTTCATGTTAGATGGTGAGGAGTCATTCTTAAACAGTCTGGGGCAGTAATATTTGGACTGGTGGATTTGCGACCCACCCCACCCGGTGCCGTTATGGTCAAAATGTATAAACCGTTTTCAAAATTATTGTAATACGGAAGCATGATGAGCATGTTATTTATTCTTACATGTTCCTAGAATAAGAGAATTTTAGGGCTTAAAATTATCATGAACTGTGATTCATTTGCAAAAGTATGCTCTTAAGTTTTCTCAAGATGGCAGAAACTGAAGAATCTCATATTCATTAAGGCTCATGTGTTTAAGTCCCCTTATTATGAGTTGTTTATTAGTAAAAATTGAATTTTGGGTATTTTTGTAACAATCCTAAAAGCATTAAGGAGCTTTATGCAATTAAAATAAGGGTTTTTATGTCAACTGAGGATGGTAGAAGTTGAAATAAAGAAAAGAAGTATAGAAGTGAGTTTAAATAAAAAAATCTTTGACATATGGAGGAATGTTAAAGTTATGTTTGGGTAGGAAGATTTTAAGTGAATTTTTCAAGGTGTTGGAGATAGACATGGCCACAGTTATAAAATAACCGTGGCCCGGCCCGGACCGTAACCGGGTCAACGGGCCGGTTACCCGTTGACCCGGTTCAACGGTTTGGAACCGTAACCGGCCCGTCACTGTACGGGCCGGTTACGGTTCATGCCCATGAAGAACCGTGGAACCGGCGGTTCCAACCGCCGGGAACCGCCGGTTCCACTTTTTTTTATTATTATTTATTATTTAAAATTAAATTGTGTTGTTGAGGATTCGAACCCTTGACCTCTGTCATGTATATGCAGCTTCTTACCACTAAGCTATTGTCTTGATTGTTTTATTTTAGACAATATAATTATATATACTAAAAGATAATATATATTATATGTCTAATACAATAATAACTATTTCATATTGATAAATAAAAATTATCTAAAAAAATATGTTATGTTATTAAATAAATATTTTATAATAAAAACATATATATAACAAAGTAAATATAACAAAAAATACTGGATAAATTAATAAGAACTATAAATTGTGGTTGCAAAATAAAATATTTGAAGCAAATTATTACAAAACAAATATATTATATACCTTTTATAATTATTATTTTATGCTCATTATTTGATTTACATTATATATATAATAAGTAAATAAGTATATCTTAGTTTATCACTATATAACTTACAATAGAAACTCATTAATGTAATATTTGATTAATTAATAAAATATTTTAATAATTTACTTATACTGATTTGGGAACAACGTATTGAATTGATAATTCACTAACTATATATTATATAAATTAATAACTCCTAACTTAATATATTTATGATTAATCAATGAAATCATCATAAAAATTACTTTAATCGCATTTGTTTGTAAATTGATAGTGACAAATCTTGTTACTGACATTTTTTAACATAACAAGAACTTTTGTGTTGTTTTGTTTATAAGATAAATAACAAATAATTCAATGTTATACTCGTCAATTGCATATATAATTAATATCATAATTGTAAATGTTTCATGCCAATATCATTTGCAATTAGTACCAAAGTTGTATAAGTTTCATACCAATTTCATAAGTAATTAGTACCAAAATTGTAAATATTTCATACCAATCTCTTTTGCAATTAGTACCAAAATTATATAGGTTTCATACCAATTTCATATGTAATTAGTATCATAATTGTAAATGCTTCATACTAATATCATTTGTAATTAGTACCAAAGTTGTATATTTTTCATACCAATTTCATATGTAATTAGTATCATAATTGTAAATGTTTCATACCAAACTCTTTTGTAATTAGTACCAAAGTTGTATATGTTTCATACGAATTTCATATGTAATTAGTATCATAATTGTAAATGTGTCATACCAATATCATTTGTAAGTAGTATCATATGTTTCATACCAATTTCATATGTAATTAGTATCGTTAGATAATCAGATTCAATTAATTAAAATGACATTATCTTATTTGTGGTCCCATCGAGTTTGATGAAACAATTAGGTAAGTTTTATAAGATTAATGGCATACGAGCTAGAAAATTTCAACTAGATATACCCACACGTTGAACTACAAATTGCTAAATGATTCATATGAATATAGAAAGTTAATGGCAACTTAAAAAGTTCAAACTCTCCCCCCGTTACATTTCCTTTGTTCTTTTTTATGATTCTTTTATAGTAAGTTTTAAATTGTTTAAATAAAATTTTAATTTTAATTTTTTAATTTAAAAAATATAAGGGTCGAACCGTAACCGTAACCGATGGTTAACCGTAACCGTAACCGGCGGTTCACGAACCGTAACCGGAACCGTCTACGAAGGTTAAGGTTAAGGGTCGAGCTCTTTTGAACCGTCGAACCGGCGGTTCCGAACCGTCAACCGACGGTTCACGAACCGTGGTCATGTCTAATTGGAGACAAAAGAACATAAAAAAATAAAAAGAGATGGGGATAACAAGTTTGGTGTGAAAGGACGAAAGCGACGGAGAGGAGAGTGATTATAATTTGGCTGTATTAGATAATGCATGCAAGATACAGCCAACTAGCATTATGCGGCTATATATATATATATATATATATATATATATATTTTATGTTATCAAAAATAAAAACTTCTATATTTTTTATTTTATATATATCACTTTCGAGATATTCAAATTTGAGTGTGACTCATAATATATTGAAAAATATTTAGTCACTCCTTTTCAAATAGCTATTAATAGCATATATTTGTGTAATCATAAAGATAATACAAATGGAACAGATGATTTCATTTCGTCACAACTTGTAAAGATTAAATTGTTTTTCTTATTTTATTTTATTACGAAATTTTTTATAGTATCAAAATAAAAAAATTTAATAGTTTTCTTAGTAAATATTGGATCATTTGAATCCATCTATATTGTGGTACAAACAAACCGAATCGAACTGAATATAGAAAAAAATTGAAGCTTGAATTATATATAATTCGAGCTCGATCTCGAGCTTGATATGAAGCCCGAATAGTCTAAAATTTTGGTTAGGATTCGGCTTGAATTAAAGCTCGAGTTGGAGTTCGACATGAAAGATTCGAACATATTCGTAAGTTATTTGAACAATTACTGGGAAATAAATACTTTATATAATTTTATTTAATATATAATTATATTCTATTAATAAAATATTAAAGCTCAGAAACGATTCTCGAACAAAATAAGTTCAATCCGAGTAGATAATTTCGAATACGAATCGAACATTTGTTTAGTCGGTTCAATTAGTCTATGCTCTTAACTCTATATTTATATCAAGTTAATCATTATCGTAGTAATTATCATGAATTTGAATATACTCAAATATTGTTATCATTTGAAAATTCATTAATTATTTTATTTTTGTAGGATTTGCTCGATAAAAGAGGAAAAGGACAATGTTTCAATATTTTAAAGCACAAACAAGTAATGTCGCAATCACATCGTAAGAAATTTCTGATTCATATGCAGTTTATATTATTTCGAGAAAAAATAAATTTGATATTATATTACTAATATATTTCATCAACAAAATGAGTGTTTACAAATACTTTTACAAACTATTTATTAGCTTTTCAAATAAAAAAACAGAATTTGAGTGTTTTATTTTCTTGCTTCTGTCATTGCTTATCTAAAGATATGCAGAAAAAAATAAAAGCTGAGAAACAGGCCATAACATGCTTTTGACTATTTAAGTTGTTTTGTGGCAATTTTGTAATTAATTGAAGTTTATTAAGCTGCTTTTGTATTTAAATAGCAAACACTCAATGATTTTGTTTAAAAGCAACTTTTCCCAACTTTAACCAAAAGCAACATAAAAGTGCTTTGAATAAGTAAACTTTTCCCAACTTTAACCAAAAGCAACATAAAAGTGCTTTGAATAAGTAACTGCAAACACGCCATAAGTAAGTGTTTGCGTTTGTTTTCAAAACTACTTCTCTGTTTTTCAAACCAAAAGTAGATTTTGAGTGTTTTATTTCATTACTACTGCTATTGCTTCTCTAAATATAAGTAGTAAAAACAAGTAGAAGTAGAGAATCAACTCATGAGATGTTTTTCACAGCTTTTACTTGTGTGGTGACAATTTGTAACAATTTAAGTTTATTAATTTGCTTAAAAGCAATTTTTTCCAACTTTAAACAAAAGCATCATAAAAATACTTTGAATTAAGTCATTGCAATCACACACTAGATAACTAATTTAAGTTTGATGAAGTAACAAAAGTGTCGCTACTTATTTCACAAATAGATTATTTTAAGAAAATAATTTCTCCCGTATACACAAAAATGAGGCTCATCGTTTCGAGCAGATATCAATAATTTGACCGTCTAATGGCGTGTTTTCATATTGGTTGAATAGCCAACTCAAAATTTAAGATTTTTCTCGAGACAATCTCTCTTTATCCGAATCTTACCTAGGAAAAATAACATCTGCAAGTTCGAACATAAACAAACCAAAACAACAAACAGCACAAAAAGATCAGCTCTAGTGTTTCGGATATATCTCATAATTCTCCCGATAGAAACATAATGATTTTGTATGTATTAAGAAGCTAAGGCAAAGATCTAACTTTTATATTCAGAGATTGAAGCCCAAAAGGAATCT
Source organism: Haberlea rhodopensis (assembly GCA_907163345.1). NCBI lineage: Eukaryota > Viridiplantae > Streptophyta > Magnoliopsida > Lamiales > Gesneriaceae > Haberlea > Haberlea rhodopensis. The sequence continues at coordinate 498,964 of CAJQUN010000192.1, forward strand.
TAAGCTGATGAAAAATTATTTAATTAATTTACAAATAGAAGAAACTCATAATCTTGAGAGAAAAAAATAAATTATAAAATTTTGAAATGATGTCATCCTATATTTATTGATCGGGTCCGTTAGTGTATAAATAAAGCTCAATATAAATTTACTCGACTAGATTAACTAATGTTGTTTCATGTTCATTATTTACTTGACGCCAATGATTACCTGATAATTGTAAAAGTGATTAACCAGACGTGAGCATTATATTCTTTTTATGTTATTTAAATATTTCTTAAACTTAATCGTTATGATCAATCGTTTTTCACTAGGTTAAAAATTATAGTTGTTCAAATTTATTTTCTTATACAGTGACAGCATAAAGCCATGTACTAAGTGACAGATGGAAAACCCCCCAACTTGAGGGGTGTCGTGGATTAGACGAGTCAACTCATCAAAATAGAAGTAAAATTTTTTTTTATTATATTTTAATGAATTAAAATTCTTAAAAAATATTATTAGTAACTCATATTTTAAATTTTATTATTAATTAATTAACTAATCCAAACAAACGGGCTGGCATGTTTAGGCACACCTCTAGGCTGACTAGAAAATCTTGGCCCAATATACCAATTTGGTGACCAACCCGACGGACCCAACCCATTTTGACAGCTATAAGCATCATGTGGGTGCCAACATGTCAAATTTATTATGCTTTAGATAATAGATACTATTGAACGGAACGCACATAATTGTTGGGTATACCACTCATGACTTTGCTCTGATAGTAATTATTAGGATCAAAATCACTTACAACTAAGCCAAAAGTTATACTTATTAGTAGATGTACAACTTTATTTTCTTATACAGTAGCAACGCAAATTCACGTACTAAGGGACACGTGAATATGAGGGGCTGAACAACGTGGATGCCAATGAGCCAGACTTGTTATGCATTAGACAGTAGATGACTGTGCATTCGTTCATGAGTGTACAGAAAAATTGCTGGTACATCACTCCCAACATTAATAATAAATAATGTTTATCATTTAGTTCAAATATATATTTAAGATACTTTTTAGAATAATCATTAATAAAAAATATGTAAGATACAAAAAAATCAGGTTGCTTGGTGGTTGGAAGGCTATTCAATTGGGATAAGAGGGGAATATTCATATTTTAAAGCTAATTTGGTGAACTTTTCAAAAAGTGGGAAAAAAGGAGAAAAAAAAACTTCTTAAAATATAGCTACAATAATTTGTTTGACAAAAATGAAAACTTTTCAAAAGTAACCTTTGGAACAAGGAAAAAAATCTTAGAATTTAATTACAACAATTGTCAGACAAAAACAACCTGTAATGGAAATCCAATGTCAAGAATCACAAGAAAAATAATTAATGACTGCTTGATGGTTGGAAGGCAATAGGTGGTCCCACTTTGTACATCTGATCTTACAAATATCAACATATACTCAAATATATATATATATATATACATATTTATATATCTTGGTCTTTACAAACACTCGAGCTATATAAGTATTTTCCGACAATTGGGGTTAAACGCTTTTATCAGAAAATCAATTCAATCCAAAAGTAAGATTAGAAACAGCAAAAAGACAATCATACAAATTACAAAGTCATACTCTTTCACTTTAGAATCTAGATAAAAGAAATTTCTTTGCATAAAGAGAGTCACTCACACATCCAAATATATGCGTATTAGATTAGTTGAGTGATGTCTTTTGCTTATAAACCTGAAAAAATATGCATTTATTGTCATTTCGATCAAGATGGTTTTGGTGGCTTGAATGCAGTGTCGGCTCATAATTTTTGAAGTTATTAGACAAATTATAAAAATGAGATTTTTATTTATAAAATAAAAAAATAATATTACTTATTAAACTTTTGGAATAAATAATATATATAATCAAAACCAACTTACAAAAGCTGCACCAGGAAAAACCTTGAATTTCAATAAAATTCCCTACTACCTACCATTTTTATTGCAAAATTGATACAAGATAATTTTTTAAAAAACAAAAAACAAAAAGAAGAGGGAAAAAATAGAACAACCGACTATATTTTGGTAAATGTTCTTCAATCTCAGCCTAAGTACCAATATTCCTCGAGAATTTTTCCTTCACCTGCTCAATAATCCATCTCGCCACATTGATCTTCTCAATGCTCACTAACAAATCAACGAGATATCTCGTAGTCGACATATTTGAAATCTGTAAAATTCTGACTAAAATGCCTGAATTTGGCTGAAAATTTCTTAAATAAATTATTATAATAAAAACATTGTGAATTATTTTCAAATTATTACTTGTTGTAAAAAAAATAGTTTACTTTTAATATAACCACATTAACGTTTAAATGAAAATCAATCTTGTTTCTAATAATTTATTTAATTAATTATATTTAACCTTTAGTTAAATATCTAATCAGTGAGCCTTGTGCTTTGCCCAATTTGTTGTAAAAGGCTCACCCTTTGTAATAGGTCTAGAGTTTTAATCCCCCCCTCCCCCAATTGTCAAAAAAAAAAAAAAATCTAATCAGTTTATATAATTATTTTAGATAAATTTATCCGAACATAAAGATTTTAAATTTGAGACATTATTTAATCATGTATATATACGTAATTTACCTCTTAAATTTAGTCTCCTAAACTAAAAATAAAGTCGCCGCAGTGAACCGACTCCGCAAGATAAAATCCTAAATTGTGTGATTAGGTATCTTAATTAAATTAAGGTTAATGTTTTAGTTAAGAGATATTATGATTGAGTCATAATTATTGAATTGATAAATGATTTAAGAGGATTATGAAATTAAATTAGAAAAGTGGCTAATAAATTAAATGATATTTATGGAATTGTGGTAAAAGTTAGAAAGTTAACAAATAAAGGGACTAGTGTGCAAAGTTGTGGGAGTATAACCCATTCTCTACACCTCAAAACACATGATCATACTACATTCCCTCTTCCCCTTTTCTTTATCGATTTCTTTCTTCTCTTCAAGGAAAAGATTTGTAGACTTTATATTGCATAAAGGTGTTAGTTAAAGATTCTTGTTTTGTTTAGTTGATTATTGAGTTAATATTCATTTTCTTGTATGTGATGGTAGTAGGGATTGGGACTAGGATTGGAAATTTTGTTGATAGAATGATGGGTTTTATGGTGTTTTATGAGGTTATTGTTGAGATTTGGATGGAAATTGAGTATTGGTATCAGCTTTATTATATATTGATAAGGTTGAGATTGGATAGGTGTTAAAAATGGAGGATTTTCGCAAAAAACAGGACCTCGTGATCGCGAGTCATCGAAGGATAGTGAAGCTGAATAGTTCCCGCGATTGATCGCAAAACGATCAATCGTGGAAGGACGAAACTTGGCATCAATTTTTGGACACCTCACGATCGATCGCGAGATGGCCAGCGATTGACAGCGAGTCGAGAAATTTTGAAAATTTGTTATATTATGGAATTTTTAAATGTGATGTTTTATGATAGATTTTGATAACGATTATGACATATTAAGGAAATCGTGAACAATGATTAAGATTGCATGGAATGAACCTTAGAAATGAATATGCTACTTGATTGAGTGAGTTGATAACTCGTGTTATTAAGAGATAAAATATGATGATTTGAGTAGTATATGGAGTACGATTAATCGTGACTGATCATAACGAACTTATATGATATATGTGATAACAATTCATATATTGATGTGATCTTGATTATTGTATTAGAATTTGCTCACCCTGTGTGGTGGGCTGTTTCTATTGAAGCAGGTGGACAAGCGATATCATTTCAGGATGTAAGCTTCAGATACTTGCAACATAATTACTCTGGATGTACAGTATGAAACTGATGACGGTAGATAATGTTTAATTATTTCGATTTACAACTTATTTATCAATGGCTCGTCTGTGAGCCTTTGAAGTATGTATATGACATGTATCAATGTCTTGAATCCTTGCCTTAAGTTTTGGTGTGCATGTGCATTTATTTTGAGAGGTAATGTGTTTTATGAATTGAGTATGTAGCATGAGTTAAATGAAATTAGTTTCGGGAATGTTTGAGGTTAAATTGATAAGGAATTGTTGAGTAGGACTTTAGTGTTGCCATGAGATATATTTATGAATTGCTTTTCCCGGTATGTCTAAATTACGGGAAGACTCTTATCGCAATTTGTATAAAAACCCACAATTGAAAATCTGAACCATGTAGAGAGTTTTGAAGAATGATTCTCTTTATATACTAATAAATGTGATATATGCACTAATGACGTTTTGACCCTTAAATGCATGGTTGAGTTTAATGCTTAATTTATCTTCGAATTATTTATGAGTTTTGATGATCAACAAAACGTGTGTTTGTTATACTAATGTGTCTACTTAGTGTACATATTTAATGGTTGAAAAGTGGATTGATTGGAGAAAATCAAATGTGCAAAGTCTGGGCACGATCACCCCAGGCGATGGTGATCATCGCCCCAGGCGATGGTAGCCAGGAGGAGCATCGCCAAGCACATCGACTGGAGCGACTCCGAGGCCCGTGCGCATGGCACGAACGCCTGAGGCAATGGCTTGATCGCCTGAGGCGATGGGTGCTTCGCCTGAGGCGATGGAAGTTTCTGAGCAACCGAAGCTACGGCATTGATTTTTGGTGGTGAGCGCCTGAGGTGATCTGGACTTCGCCTGAGGCGATCTTTGCATTTTGGTGACCGTTGGAGCGCGGCGATGGTGATCGTCCGAGGCAATCTTGGAGTGGTTCAAGCCTTAAGTGTAGCAACGGTTAGTAGGAGCCTTGAGGGCCTCCTACACTATAAATATGGATGTTTTGGAGCATTTTGAAGACAAGAAACAAGACTATAAACTACGAGAAAGCTGTGCTTTATTCAATTTATTCTAGCATTGCAAACTTCATACATTTGTGTTGTATTGGAGTTTGTAATTCATTTCTTGTGTGTGAGTTTTGATTCTTCGTGTTGGTACACCGTGAAGGTGTTATTTGAGTTATTGTAAGGTCCTCCAACACCGAAGCAAGTTGGAAATTGTAAAAGTCATCAACAAGTAAAGTTGGTGCAAGGTTGTGGCTATCCTTGGAGCCCTTAAGACCAAGAAGACTCGTGAAGAGTGTGGGTAACTCGGGAAGAGTTTTGTGTGGCTATCCTTGGAGCCCTTAAGGCCAAGAAGACTCGTGAAGAGTGTGGTGCTCGTGAATAGCTGTTTTTACTCGGGAAGAGTTGTGGTGTGGCTAACTTGGAGCCCTTAAGGCCAAGATCATTTTCGTTCTAGTGGAACCTCGGTTAAACGCTTACTAACCGGGAAGATGAGACGTAGGCGATTCATCGCCGAACTTCTATAACAAATTCTCGTGTTCTTTATCTTTATTTAAATTACGCATTTATTTACTTCTTTATTTTATTTATTTATCGATTGACTTGAAGTCTTCCGCAGTGCAAACTCGACATTTTTGCAACTTCAGTTTAAAACGCTAAAGTAGCCAAGGAACCTCATTCACCCCCCCTCTTCGGTTCCAACAAGTGGTATCAGAGCCATTTGATTTTTGTTTTAAATCAAAAATTTTCTATGGCTAATCTAGCAAATGAGTTTGCTCAAGGTCAATCGACAAATCACCATCCGCTCTTCATGGGTGATAACTATGGATATTGGAAAAACTAGAATTTCTCTATACATCCAATCCGTTGATTATGACCTATGGAAAATCATTGTAAAAGGTCCACATATTCCTTTGAAGGAAGTTGGGGGAATAAGTATTACCAAAGAAATGGACGATTTTACAAGAGCGGATATGATTTTAATTTCGCAAAATGCTAAAGCTATTAATTTTACATTGTGCTTTAGATATGAAGGAGTACAACCGGATCTCGATGTGCTCAACCGCAAAGGAAATATGGGACAAATTGCAAATTTGTCATGAGGGCACAAATCAAGTGAATGAGACAAAGATAGATCTACTACAACTCAAGTATGAGACATTTGAGATGGAATTCGGAGAAGACGTTGACTCAATGTTTATAAGGCTCACCCAAATCATAAATGAGCTTGCACAACTTGGTGAGAAGTACCCTCCAAAGCAAATATGGAGAAGAGCACTAAGAGCCTTGCCAAAAGAATGGGATGCTAAGAGGACGACCATCATTGAATCCAACAAAGGAGAAAGTGCATCATATGATCTTGATGAACTTCATGGTACCTTGGTGACCCATGAGCTTGAAGTGTCAACACGAAAGGGAATAAAGGAGGATGATAGATCCATAGAAAAGGGATAGCCTTGGTCGGGAGTAAAGATCATTCCGATGATGATGATGATGAAGAGATGATCTTGTTCACTAGAAAAGTTCAAGAAATTCTTCAACAAACACAACAAGCCAAAGGCCTCCGGTGCTACCAAACATGATTCAAAACAAGAGGTAACTTGCTATAATTATCAAGATAAATGTCATTATGCTAATAAATGTCCTAGGAAGAAGAATGAGGACAAATGGAAGAAGAAAGCTCTTATAGCCACTTGCAGTGATAGTGACTCTGATGAAGAAGCAACAAACCTTTGTCTCATGGCCAACGATGACGCAAATGACGAAGAATATGAAAGCGATAATGAGGTACGATCTTTTGATGAATTACTAGATTCTTATCATGAGCTTATTGATGTTCTTGGCAAAACTAAGATGAGTAACAAATTACTCAAACTTGAGGTAGCCAAGAGAGATGGAGAAAACAATTCATTGAAAAATGAATTAAGTTCTTTGAAGAAATCTTTTTGCAAATTTAGTGATAGTAGTTTAAAGATGAATGAATTGTGTGGCTTGCAACGTTGTAGCTTTGATAAAGCCGGACTAGGCTTTTCAAGCAAATCTAAAATATTTTCAAGCTTGTTGACTAAAGCGAAGCATAATTCCCATACTTGCACTTATTGTTGTAAAGATGGTTATACAAAGAATAAATGTAGGTTTGCTAAAATCCAATACCAACCTAACAAAAGGTGGAAATGGATTCCAAAGGCATTGATGAAAGCTAACCCACAAGGACCTAAAAATCAAATGGGTACCAAAGAATCCCAAATCAAAAAGTTGTTTTGTAGGGACAACAAAGGAATGGATGATGAAGGGACTAGCACCTCAAGGGAGGAAACCATCTTATGCACCACAATAGAAGAAGCGCGATGTATATGACCAATGACAAGAACATACTCTTGTCATCAAAGGTAAATTTATTTTAAGCATTTAAAAGAGCAATTCCAAATTTCATTGGCACAAATTAATTGTGACCAATAAATAATGAAGCTCAATATTCATTGATAGTAAAATGCATTTCCCCTTAGCATATGCACATATAAATTGTTTTGATGCATGAATGATCTCTTTATGGTATATATCTTGATATGCTTTGAGTTCACATTTGAATTTGCAATGTGAAAATGTGAAATTATGTGATTAAGCATGCTATAAGTGTTTGGATGCTCAATCTTTGATATAATGCTATCATGACCTTAATAATTTATTATCTTATTAAATGATGCTTTGAGAATTTTAATGTCTATTGGGCATGAGTGCATGAACTCTTGGTGGAATATATGCACATTTTGCACATTTAGAATTCATTGTTGATTACCTTAAACGCATGTTTGTTTTTCCTCTCAATGATTTAATCTTATGCTTGTTATGGCTATTACATGCTTGATGAGGAACATGTGTAAATTGTTAATATATGGCTATGTGTCAACATATAATAATGCTATGTTTATTTGAACTTTGTGCTTTTTGATTATCACAAAAAGGGGGAGATTGTTTGTGATAAACTTGAAGTTTAATACATGCATAGTTTGAGGGGGAGAGTTATGCATTGTTAATTCCGAACTTTATCGATGAGATTTTAAAGATGACAAAACATATCAGACCAGATCGAGAGAAATCAGACTGACCAGATCGATCGCCCAAAACAGATCAAGCTGATAAGACGACAAAGCATATCAGACCGGATCGAGGGTAATCAGACTGACCAGATCGATAGCTCAAAACAGAACAAGCTGATAAGGCATATCACATATCAGACCGGATCGATAGATATCAGACTGACTAGATCGAAGCTTCAGATCGATCTCAATCTTTATCAGATCAGAGCAGTCAAGGATGCATAAAGAGTGGCTCTTCAGTCCGAATCATTAACGGCTATTTATTGTAGCATTTAATGTCGCAATTAATGCTACAAAGGACCAAAGACTGAAGATTACCATAAAAGGTAAGAAGACAAAGAAGAGCTTACCTGATAGTCGCCGAAAGCATGAACCAGAACGGCAAGTATCCTGAAGAAGAAGACTGTAGCTTACTCAGAGATTAAGCAGAGTCAAGAGTTGCACATTAAGGGAAATAATGTCGTTGGTACATGCAACTATAAAAGGATGCAACAACAATACAGATACATACAAGACTCTCGCTGATCAATCAAAAAACAGCACAAGCGTTCAAGCTCAGAATCTCTCGAGCTGAAATTATTCTTAAGCACGATTACATTGTAATACTTGATCATTTAGGATCACTGTGCGCATATTGTGTATATCTGTATTGAAAAATAGAAGTGAGAAACAAATTGTAACTGTCAGACAGAGAGTGTCTGAACAGATCGAGTGACTAGGAGTTTCAGTCTGGTAGTGAGGTAAATCCAGCTGAATCGGGTTTGTACAACAGGATTGTATAAATCAAAGTCTTCTCGTAGAAACCTTCCTTAATTGGAATAAGGGGAGACGTAGAAGGATTACACCACCTTCGAACTTCCAGAAACATATCCCGTATCTTATCTTTCTGCACTCGTTCTTTCATTCAAGCCATCGAGCCGTTCTTACAAATATAAAAACAGACCGTTCCGCACTTATACATTCAGTGGTCTGTTCTATAAAAGAGTTGATTAAGAAACAGATTTCTTTCACTAATCCGAAAGAAATCACAAGGGATTAAATTTTACAAGGAGTGTTCATTCACCCCCCCTCTAAACACTCCGGACAGATCCTAACAAGTGGTAGGGGAGAGCTTTTTATGCTTTACTTGGTAATCATGTATGTGCTATGCAATTGATAAGGGGGAGTCATGTTTACTCACATTTCATGCATATTACATATTCAAGTTTTGTGATCATCAAAAAGGGGGGAAGTTTAATACATGCATAGTTTGAGGGGGAGAGTTATGCATGATTTGAGGGGGAGAGCTTTTTATGCTTTACTTGGTAATCTTGTATGTGCTATGCAATTGTTAAGGGGGAGTCACGTTTACTCACATTTCATGCATATTACATATTCAAGTTTATGAAGTTTTGTGATCATCAAAAAGGGGGAGATTGTTGAGCCTTAAACGCATGGTTGAGTTTAATGCTTAATTTATCTCCGAATTATTTATGAGTTTTGATGATCAACAAAACTTGTGTTTGTTATACTAATGTGTCTACTTAGTGTACAAGTTTAATGGTTGAAAAGTGGATTGCTTGGAGAAAATCAAATGTGCAAAGTCTGGGCACGATCACCCCAAGCGATGGTGATCATCGCCCCAGCCAGGAGGAGCATCGCCACGCACATCGACTGGAGCGACGCCGAGGCCCGCGCGCATGGCCCGAACGCCTGAGGCGATGTCTTGAACGCCTGAGGCGATGGGTGCTTCGCCTGAGGCGATGAAAGTTTCTGAGCAACCGAAGCTACGGCATTGATTTTTGGTGGTGATCGCCTGAGGCGATCTGGACTTCGCCTGAGGCGATCTGTGCATTTTGGTGACCGTTGGGGCGCGGCGATGGTGATCGTCCGAGGCGATGTCCGAGGCGATCTTGGAGTGATTCAAGCCTTAAGTGTAGCAACGGCTAGTAGGAGCATTGGGGGCCTCCTACACTATAAATATGGATGTTTTGGAGCATTTTGAAGACAAGAAACAAGACTATAAACTACAAGAAAGCTTTGCTCTATTCAATTTATTCTAGCATTGCAAACTTCATACATTTGTGTTGTATTGGAGTTTGTAATTCATTTCTTGTGTGAGTTTTATTCTTCGTGTTGGTACACCGTGAATGTGTTATTTGAGTTATTGTAAGGTCCTCCAACACCGACGCAAGTTGGAAATTGTAAGAGTCATCAACAAGTAAAGTTGGTGCAAGGTTGTGGCCATCCTTGGATCCCTTAAGGCCAAGAAGACTCGTGAAGAGTGTGGGTAACTCGGGAAGAGTTTTGTGTGGCTATCCTTGGAGCCCTTAAGGCCAAGAAGACTCGTGAAGAGTGTGGTGCTCGTGAATAGCTGTTTTTACTCGGGAAGAGTTGTGGTGTGGCTAACTTGGAGCCCTTAAGGCCAAGATCATTTTCGTTCTAGTGGAACCTCTGTTAAACGTTTTCTAACCGGGAAGAGGAGACGTAGGCGATTCATCGTCGAACTTCTATAACAAATTCTCGTGTTCTTTATCTTTATTTAAATTACGCATTTATTTACTTCTTTATTTTATTTATTTATCGATTGACTTGAAGTCTTCCGCAGCGCAAACTCGACATTTTTGCAAATTCATTTTAAAACGCTAAAGTAGCCAAGGAACCTCATTCACCCCCTCTTCGGTTCCAACATGACGAAATTATGGAATCGGAAAGGGTAGGCCTAAGTTTTACACCATCACTTAAGTTTGCTAAAATGCCATAGAACGATATAATTTAATGACTACCACATGTTTCCTTACCAATTGGAGGGGAGAAAGATGCAAGCAAATTGAGTTGGAAACTTGAAATGCAAATAAAAGAGTTTGAAAGCCAATCATATAATATTTTCTCCGGATAATTACATCTACACCACCTCGACTTTGACATGTTTACAGAAAGCTCTCCTCAACTTTGAAAAATTACAGAGATCTCCTCTGCCGTTAGTAAAATTAACGGCCGTTACAAAAACCTCCCCTAATTTTTATTGAAAACCCCAAATTGCCATGGTCAACTTTGACCACTATTTTGACCTAAATTTTAAGAGGGGTGTCTTTGTAATTATGATATTTTATAGGGGTGTGATCGTAATAAAACTATTATTTATTTTTCGAATTGTTTATTTCAAAGATAATTATTACTTACTCAAATATTTTTTTGTTTTTGTAATAATTTTAATATTTATCATTTTTATTCAATCTGTAAAATATCAATATATACCATAAAAAATTGAATATATATCTATATATCATTTAAAAACTTTTGCCATTTTTGAAATTGAAGTCAATAAATATTGGTCAGCAAAAAAATACCGAACTTGATATAATAATCGTACTTTTCAATAAATAATTTAAAATATAAATAATATATGATTAATAATTTGAGGAACGAGATAAAAATCTAAATTTTGAAAATAAACTACCCATATACAAGTTCAACTAGGGATGAGCTTCAGAATATTTAAATTGAACCGACCAAATTTGTTTTTCAGCCAATCGAAGTTGCTGGTTTTTATATTAAATTGAATAAACCGATTCGATAACACGAGTGTCATTAAAGATCACGACGACATATAATTTAAAGTCAACGGCTAAATATATAATTGCCATTAAAGATCATTGTCTAAAACAAGATCATTTTATCATTATAATTACAAATAAAATAAAATACTATAATAATAATACAATTAGATAATAATATTGAATGACTTTTTATATATAAGTATTTTAAAATATTGTCATTAATATGAAAGCTAGTTTATAGTTAATAAATAATTCTTTTGAAATAAATAAAAAGAAACAAAAATAATATAAAATAAATAAATAAAAATAATATGACACAATAGGAGTGTAACTATAATATATAATATATTATAAGGAGTGTATATGTAATGTTTTGATAATTTTATATTACATATAATATAAGGGTTGTATCTGTAATGTTTTGATAATTTTATATTAAATATATAAAAGGGCAAAAATATCATTTGACACATTCTGTTAATTGTTTTTGACAATGTTATGTCTAGAGGGGAGGCCTCTGTAAATTTTCCAAAATCGAGAAAAGCTTTCTATAAATAGGCCAAAGTCGAGGCGGTCTAGATGTAATTATCCCTATTTTCTATCAGTACATTATTATAATAATTAAAAACATGTAGAAATAAGTTCTTTTTATTATACATATTTAATTATGATACATTATTAATAACTACATCGAACTTCGTAGATTCTACCCTCTGGCCCCTACCCACAAAAAAACAGTAAGTAACTAAGTATTGATAAAGTAGGAGACCCACGAAAATATAAACATTGACCCGAAAGTATCTAGATTCTCGTATCTTTTGGGGGAATGTCGTCTTACAAGAAATGTTGCAATAAAGTTTTATTAAAATATGAATATGGGTATATTCTTGAAATCATAAAAAACATTATTAAAAAAGTAAAAGATACTCCGAAAACAAAAATGTAACTGATTTGTTTATATTAGTTAATAGGGTGGTACCAAAAAAATATCTGTGTAAAATATGATTCTGTCGTGCCTGGGATTGACTCATCTCTATGTTAAATATGGTGTTATCGATCAACCCCAAAATTTGAATTTTTATTGGATGGAAATATGAGCCCTTTACAATGCAAATTTTGAGGTGATCCCAGCCACGATAGCCCCGTTAAATATTATATCCTTATGCCACTCGACTGAGAAATCTTTGGGTCATCTATTCATCCCATATAGTTATAGAAGAGCATTATAGTTGGCTTGTTGATAATCTCGAGAATATATGCATCACATATCTATGTCTGTTGTATATTACACAAAATCTATTGGGTGCGTTGTATGGAAATCATATAATTAAGAAAAGAAATGATGAAGTTTGTCAAGCCGAGACAAGTGTAATACACTTTGTTCTTAAGAGGAATTTGCCCCGCTCTCGGTGCTTTCAGAATGTGGCAATCCTCTCCCAAGATGCAACTACTTCTTCTTGTGATAGTAGCACATCAAATCACAAGAACTTCAACCACAGAAGGTTGCAAACTCTCATTTTCAAGACAAGATATGTATGAATGTGCACTTTGATCTTGCTTTTCTCTCAAAAATGTGTTTTAGATTTGAAAATCTGATAAAATTCATCATAGGTATGTCGTCGTTTATATTAGACCACAAGATGTCACAAAAGTCACCATTTTGGAGACATAATTCATGAAAAAACGCATCTGCACGTCAAGAGGTGCATCCATTCAGAAAAACTGCCAGAATGGCGTTGGAATTTTTTTTTTCAGGCATTGGCGCTGGGCTGCTTCAAAACCGGCACCCCAGCACCCCATCGCCGATTGCACTGCCCGGAATTTTTCCGGCAGTGTTTTAGCCCCAGAAAATTTTCCTTTTGCCATTGTTTCCTTCGTTCGATTTCTTTTTGTTTAATTTCAATTCAATAAGTATATTTTTATTGTTTTTAATTTTAATTCATTAAGCATCAAAATTTCCATAATATATGTATATCATATTTATGTTATAAAAATCCTCATAACTATTGCACTGCTCGTAAGTGACAGCATAAAAAATATCCTCATTATGAGATAGATTTTGGGCCACTGGCTTCGTATTTTTCGTTCCATGACCTCTTAAAAGTGAAACCAAGGTCAGGATTTTGACGATATCTTACATTGTCTGTTGCATTAAAAAATTAAACAACAATAAAAATAATACGATTTCTGTAGAAAATATAAAATCGATCATTTCCCATCCATTCGTTTCAACCTTAGTCAAATTATCCATTATTATTATATTAACAAGACAGTTTAATTTATCAAATATCTATTTATAAATTTATTACAAGATTTATATAGTAATTTATTTTAAAGTAGTTTATATAAGTAACTAAATCATTAATTAATTAATTCAAATTATTTAAATAATTAATCTCTCACTTTATTTCAATTAAATATATAGTAAACGAAGCGTACATACAAAAAGTTATAAAACTAATAGTTTTTTTTAACTGATCATAACTCATAAAGTTTAGTTTTTTTAGTATTTATCGTGTAATACATTACTAGAAATAAGTATTTTAGTTAGTTATCCATCAATTAAACTATATAAAATAATAATCTACATATAAAAAATAAAACAAACTAATTATTTAAATTATTAGCAAAGTGTTTTTGATCAATCTAATTTTTTTTTTTTGAAATAATCAATTTTAAATTTTTTAATATAACTAAAAACAAATATAAATAATGTTGGTGCTCTGCTCAGGTTTTTTATTAAAATATTCAAAAACAATAATTAATTTAACAAATTAACCTTTGTAGAGTAGGATTCTGATAATGACTGAAGATGCTCTGCAATGGCATCTTCACTTTAAAAACAAATAACAAATTAGACGACGTCATCAGCGATTGCGTCTTCTTATGTAGATTATTGAAGGCGCCACACCCAAATGCGCATTTAGTAAAAAAATTTTTTTTATTGAAGGTGCCTTGTGGTGTGGCGCCTTCAGTTAAAAATTAATTTTTTAGTAGAAGGCGTCATGTCACATGACGCCTTCATCCACTCGTCACCCGAAATACAGAAGTAAAAACGAGCGAAACAAAGCGTTGCGTTGTAAACAAGCGAAATCGAGCATATCGTTGTTCTTCATATGCTGATATAACCTTCAAACATTTTCATGTAAGAGTTATGTTTATGTTTTAAATTATTTAAATTTTTTAGTAACTTAATTTATTAATTATTTGTTATATGTTAATTTTTTGAAGGCACGTCAATTTAAGTTTTATTATATTAGGGAGGTAATATATTACAAGAGTCAGATCACGTTAGATATGATCGCTGTCCGTTAAGAGGTACAACAATATCTCGCACAATTAATTTTATGCAGTTGTTGAGCGAATATATAATATCACTGGCATCGACCACAACCAGTTCTTTCTGAAAACATATGCAAGACACATGTCCAGATATTTTTTCGGGATACGACAAGCAATTTTGCCCATAGATAATGATTATAATTTAGCATGGCTATTGGGTTCAGAACAATGTCATAGTTGCTTGAAAATTTATATAGAAGCAGAACCACGAAACACTGATTATATTCCACAAAATGTAAATTTTTTGCATGTTGTTGCAGAAGGAGTGACTACCACTTGTAGAGAAGCAGATGACGATCACATAGCTGCTGATATTATTGCTCCTGAGCCACGAGCAGATAGTTTTGCTGAATTTGGAGATGATATTCAGTCTGAACCTGAGGGGATTCCATTTGAGGATGAGGCTGATGACGATGAGGTTGACATTTGTGTCATGTCTGAAACAATTGCAGATCAAGAGGCAGAGATACCTATCACATAAGAAGTGCCAGTTACTGTACAAGCTACAACCACGACAAATATTCATGTCCTCTTTCCAACAATTTCATTCTTCTCAATGTCACATCCTGAAGTATTTGGAGACTCAATAGACATTCCAACTGGTAGATGTGGGAGTTATTACGACTACGCCAAAGGGGATCTCCATTTGGATATGGTCTTAAAAAATAAAGGGCATTTGCAAGCAGCTGTAAAGGATTATTTATAATGTACGTGCTGCAAAACGTGAGTACCGCATCGTCAAGAGTTCAAAAAACTTGTGGAAAGTGGTATGCAAACGTGATACAGAAGATATACATTGTAGATGGTACCTGCACGCTTCATTAAATAAAAAAAATTGGATTATTTAGAATAAACAAGTATGTGGGTTCTCACACTTGCCTTTTGAGTGAACTGTTGATTGATCATTCAAATTTGGACAAAAATATAATTGCTAGCTTGTTAGTGGGAATCATTCGGCGTGATCGAACTTACGAAATAAAGTACGTAATTCAGACAGTTAAAGAGAAATATGGTTTGAGATCTTCTATGCAAAATGATGGTATAGTTTGTGACGTGCTGTTTAGAATATGTATGGAACATGGGAGAGCTTTGTGAATAAGTTGCCTTACTATATGGGAACCTTGCAAAAATAGAATCACGGCACAGTCGTCGAGTGGGTTCACCTTACAATGCAAGACTAAGAGAAAAGATTTTGAATTACGTGTTCTGGGCCTTCCATCCGTGTGTAGAAGGATTTAACATTGCCGCAGGGTAATAAGTGTTGAAGGAACACATCTGTATACGAAATATCAACATAAGATGTTGATTGCTGTGGCAATGGATGCTAATAATCAAGTCTTACCTTTGACATTTGCATTTGTTGATGAAGAAAACTTTGTGTCATGGAGATGGTTTTTGGAGTTGATTAGCAAGCATATTGTGAGAGGAGGGTGTATGTTTGATTTCAGACTGTCATCCGAGCCTCATTGCAGCAACCGATTGTATTCCTGACTTCAAGTCCCCTGCGTGGAGTGCATCGCTTTTGTTTTAGACATGTTTGTTCAAACTTTAATAGTCGCTTAAAAATGTTCATTCGAAAGACTTATGTTGAGTGATGGGTCAGAAAATCAACTAAGAAAGTTTGATTGCACAATGGAACAAATAAAAGTTATTGAACCAATTGATAAGTCTCAATGGTCTCTTGCTCATGACGGTGGATGACGTTGTGGTATCATGACCACAAATATGTCCGAGTGCATAAATGATGTTATGAAGGGTGTTCGTCGGCTTCCAATCACTGCCATTGTGCAACTAACTTTAGATCGTTGCGTGGCATATTTTCTTGAACTACTTAAGAAGGCGGAACAAATGATTCAAAATAATAAACAATGGCCAGATTATGTATTTGAAAGATATGCTCGTGCTGACCATCATTTCATAACATGATGTCCAGATGTTCGATCGTAGACATCTAAAAAGAGCTGTTATAACAAGATTTCAAGCAGGACGTGGGGGTAATACTCATGTTGTGCATCTAAAAGCAGGTGAATGCTCTTGTGGAAAATGGAAAGAGTTCGGAATACCTTGTTCACAAGTGATCCGAGTGTGTCGAAAATATGGCTTAAACGCTAAAATAGTTGTGAAGCCATATTACAATATGAATGAATATTGGAGCAGATATCAAGGAATGTTCGAACCATTGTGGGGGTGGGGGTGGGGGGTGGGGGGGATTATTGGGACACCCCATCTTTTGAGTTGTACCACAACTCCACTCTGAGTAAAACTAGAAGAGTTGGTCGATATCGCACGACACGTATTCAGAATGAGATGGATTGGCCAGAAGCCCGTGCAAGACAACAAATGCCTTCAACTTCTCGAAATCATTAAATTTGTATTTTTATGTGTAACTAATTGTTCAATTATTGTAAATAATTGTGTGTTGATTGTATGTTTTAATCTATGTCAAATAAAAATTATAAAATTTCTCAAGAAATTTGTTTTTTTAAGTTGTTGCTACCAATCAAAATATTTACAAGACGATAGATACAAATGTAATCAATCACGACGTGTCCTCATCTCTAAATGTCCTCCAATACCACAACGAGGAGGAATAATCGGTATTCTCACTCTTTGTTCCCCATCCACTTGTTCGTTCTTTTCTTGTACCACATGTACATCATGATGTGGATGATATTGGGTGAACTGAGGGAATCAATAGGTGAAATGTCAAAACTTGGTCCCATGGATGTCGTATATGATGGTGCAAACCCAACATCAACATGTGTATCATGCTGTGTGTAGATCGGAGCATATCGCTAAGGAGATTGATCATATGTCGGTGGCCCGGGAACATAACAATCCATATATACATCAGTACAAAAAGATGTAGATGGACCTGCCGCATCTACCGGGGGTAAGTGTATACATAGATGGACATGCAACATCTATCGGGGTAGGTGTATACATAGATGGACCTGCCATATCTATTGGGATAGGTTCATGGACCGGCTGTACTGGTTCTTCACCATGAGCAAGAACTTCTCATATGGTGGAAAGTTCATGTCTCGTCGTTTAAGAGCCACTTGCATCACATTTTGCGCTATTGCCCTATGATGATGTCTCATCGACTCCATATCAGTGGGATAGCTATCACAATTAACAGTTAACTGCTTCATCTTATCAATCTAAAAAGTAAATAATAGTAGGTCAATTATAATTTATAAATCTATATTACAAATTCAAAAATCTATTTTTATCTATTAACTTACCACATAATGCCATGCTGAGCCGTCCCCATGTTGGTATCCAGTCTCTACGAATTGTCTTTGATGACCAATATATCTACGAGTGATTCAGTCATACCACTCACCATATCCGACCACTACAACACAATATCGTGGTATGTCCACACATAGATCACGTGCCATCTCCCATCTATCTATATACGCAACATGGTGTAAACTCCAATCCTTATTGATACTGCCCATTCGATCAACTACATGCAGCTTATCATCCCGTAATTGTGGATCTGCTGGGATGTCTTGTAGCATTCCAAATTGACAAGAACCCTATCAGGGTTCTTATTGATATGTCCACACATTGATCACGTGCCATCTCCCATCTATCTATATACGTAACATGCTGTAAACTCCAATCCTTATTGATACTGACCATTTGATCAACTGCATGTAGCTTATCATCCCGTAATTGTGGATCTGCTGGATGTCTTGTAGCATTCCAAATTAACGAAGAACCATATCAGGACTGTGATATCCCTGAAAATGATCCAGTGTTTTATGGCTTTTAATAATAATTATGGTGTGATTATTATTATGATTGGTAAATGTATAGTTATGTGATGGGCATGGACTGGTTATATATTTCAGGGTGCATGTGATGCATTGTGGGGATTGGTGTAAATTTGGCATGATATATTGGGCTTTATTATAGTGTTATAGAAAAAGCATGTTTAATTGTGATTATGGTGCATTTTCGATAATTGCTTTAAAATATCATGTTGGGATATTTTACTACATCATGCTAAATACATGGACATCATTTTTCAATTGGGATTACACTCCACCTCCCCTTACTTATCCCATTCTCCACCACTCATTCATTTTATCACACAAATTCCCAAACCCTTTTCATCACCTAAATCTAGAGGAATGAGAGGAGTTTTCCAAGACTTCCATTACTTGAATTCTTGCTAGATATTGGAGCTAAGTGATAAGAAATCATTCTTTGTGGTATTTGATTTTGTTATAGTTGAGTTTTGGGTTGTTGTGATGCCCCGAAATTAATTAATGGTAACTTGGACATTAATTATGTTTATATGTTGGATCATGGTTTCATGGATTTATGTGTTGGGTATTAAGATGTTAACATGATTAATGGTGTTAAATTATCAAATATGAGGAAGATATGATTTTAAATGAAGTTTAGAGCATTGTTGTAAAATGCTTTTAAAATACCAAGTTGGGTATTTTATACATCATGTTAAGTTTGGGGTGCAATTTTTATTAAGTTATTACAACCCCTTTTAAATCCCCTACCCATCACTTTAAACCCCCACTTTACTTTCACCTTTTAAAAAATCCCCAAATCACTTCCCAATCCCAAACCCTACCCATTTTCGAAATCCACCAAAAAGGAAGAAGGAAAGTTCCACAAAAACCTTGTTTGTGTGATCTTTGCTAGGATTTGGAGCCTACAAGAGGTATGGAACCATTCCTATAAGTTTTATGATGTTTGGTGTTGAAATGGGTTAAGTTTTGATGTTTTATGTGGGTTTGTTTTGGGTATGTGTTGTTTATGGTTGGGGTATGGTTTTTGAAGTGTTTTATGTGGGTTTTAGTGGGTTATGATGTTATTGAGGTTATATGGAAGTTTGGTTTTGGGTGGCATGAGGATGAGCTTGAAAAATGAGCATTAATGGCGAAAATTCGATGTACAGCACTCGGCGATCGATCGCCCGTCCTTGGCGATCGATCGCGAGCGTCCAGTACCAGCCAGAAGCATTTGGCGATCGATCGCCACTTTTGGGCGATCGATCGGCGGGCCTGGCGATCGATCGCGCCAAAAGTGGCGATCGATCGCCAAGAAGGAGATTTTGGCCCCTCGTCCAGTGCGATCTCGCGATCGATCGCGCCTGGGCGGCGATCGATCGCGAGCTGAAGAAAAGTGGATTTTTGATTTTTTTGTGGGATTTTTGGATATTGGACTATGTTTAGCTTCTAATATCAATTTGTATGGTTGTGTAGAACCATCCCAGGTGCCCACAACATCCAGGAGATAAAGCTCTCCAAATTCTCCACTTTTGGGAATTAAGGTACGTAAGAGACGTACGAGCATCGGACGGTAAACCATGCCCTTACATATTATGATGATGTTTAAGATGATGTTTACGATGATGACGTTTAAGATGATGTTATGATGATGATATCTATGATGATATTTATAATGATGATGCTTAAGATGATGTTATGATGATGATATCTATGATGATATTTATAATGATGATGCTTATGACGATGTTATGATGATGATGCTTATGACGATGTTATGATGATGATGCTTATGATAATGTTACGATGATGATGCTTAAGATGATGTTTATGATAACGATGTTATGAGGACGTCTATAATGACGAAGTTTATGATAAGGTCATACGATGTGTATGATTGGGTAAGACGCCCATGTGGTAAGACACCACCCAAAGCATATGATTGGGTAAGATGCCCTCGTGGTAAGATGCCACGCAATGTCATGATATGGTAAGACGCCATATGATTGGGTAAGATGCCCACAGGGTAAGATGCCACGCAATGTTTATAATATGGTAAGACGCCATATGATTGGGTAAGATGCCCACGTGGTAAGATGCCACGCAATGATTATGATATGGTAAGATGCCATACAATGGGGTAAGACGCCCCAATATATGAATAAGAGTCAGGGATAACCAAGGAGGTCGGAGGACGACCAATAACTTTTACTTAACTAAGATGTTATGCATTATTGTATGCTTTTATATAATGTTAAGTAAATATACGAATGCTCATGATGTGTTATCCCTGTAGGTACACTTTTGGACCAAGGGCCTAGGGTCGGGTTGAGGACGTGAGCTAAAGGGAGCATGATGAACGTAGGATGCAGGATTTTTGATAGTCTCTACTCTAGGAGTAGTGTAAATCTATAGCTTTAACATTCTTTATTGGGAATGTAATTAAATAGCTTTGAAAACTTTATTTTTGGCCTGTAATCTCCCTAGCTCAAACTACAACCGGAACCCTTAAGAGGTTTTAATTGCATGTTCTGTCCCATTTATGTGTACTAAATGATATTAAGGTAGGAAGACCCTACATTAGTGGTATCAGAGCAGTGGTTAGATAACCCGGGAAGGAGTGAAGGGTAGCCTTAGCAATAAGTTAGCTAGGTGCTTATTTTCGAGCATGTTTTGTGCATAAGTTGCATATGAAGTATATGATGTTATGCTAACATGTTTTGTTTATCTAACAAAGTATTATACGAACTGCTTTTGGATCTTGTTGTTAATCCTTGTGTTGCAGTATGGCAGCAAACGTGGAGGTAGGTGACGCAGTGAGCGTCAATGCAAGCGCGGGGCGTACGAATCCCCTACCCCCGCCAGCTTTTGATGATGAACCGGCCGAACAACAGTTGTTGCCAGGGGAGCTAAGCCTAACTCAGTTTCTTGCTTACCGACCCCCAACCTTTGAAGGAACCGAAACTGGGGAACGAGCTGAGGAATGGTTAGAAAGAATAGAGCAGATCTTTGTGGCAGCCCCATGTGCGAAGACAGCGTGGATACGGTTAGCAGAGTTCCAATTGGCCAAGAAGGCGCTAATGTGGTGGAAGACCACTGTGGTAGAGCAAGAGGCTCAAGGTCATGAAGTTAACTGGAAAATGTTTCGAACTCGCTTCCTGAACCGTTATTTCTCGGCTGCAGCACGACAGGCTAAGGAAGATGAATTCACTCACCTCAAGCAAGGTAATATGTCGGTATCGGATTATGCTCTTCAGTTTTGCTCCTTGCTCCGATATGTACCTCACATTGCCACAAGCACGCAAGCAAAGATGAGGAATTTCATGAAGGGTCTGAGGCCGGAGCTATACGATAGGGTGATCACTTATGGCCCTACTTGTTTTGATGATGCACTCTCAAGGGCTGAGCTAGCCAAACTAGGAGTGGGTGCATACCCTGATGTTGTACCACCGTCGGCACCCTCTCATAAATCCACTCCGGATAATTTGAAGCCGAGGAATGATCAGTTCAAGTCAAGGGGGAACTCCTCAGCGTCAAGGTTTAGTGGTAAGAAGTCCGACAATAGGTGGAAAGGAAACCGAAGAGGTGATGCCCCATCTGGAAGGGGGCAGTCTCAGGGAGACAGATCCGGGAAGATCCAATGCACTCTTTGTGGGCAACCACATCTGGCGAAAGACTGTATAGGGTGCTATGTTTGTGGCGACAAGGGCCACTTTGCTAGACAGTGTCCCAACAGGGGAAGTCAACAGGGTTCTGCGGGGAGGCCTGCAGATAGGACAGCACAGCACAGACCACCCTTTGTACCGAGACAGCATGGAGGTCAGCCCATGGGGCCACCTCAAGGACAAGTCTATGCACTGACAAGGGAGCAGGCTTCAGCGGCTCTGGAGGAGGTTATAGCGGGTACGTGTCTTTTATTTACGCACCCTGCTTTTATATTGATCGACACAGGTGCGTCACACTCTTTTGTGTCGACAAGTTTTGTGGAAAGGCACCACTTATGCACTTCTCCGTCGCCCACGCCTCTTATAGTCTCGACCCCCGCTGGAAGAAGTATGATTACTGATCGGATCGTCTACAATGGCCCCATTTATTTTGAGGATAAGGAACTAAGGTCAGACTTGATTGTTCTGGGAATGTCAGATTTTGATTGCATTCTGGGCATTGATGTTCTGAACAGGTATCAGGCAGTTGTGAACTGCAGGCAGAGAACTGTACGGTTTAAATCCGATATGGAAGTTCCATGGACGTTCTATGGGGACGGTTCTCGCTCTAAGATCCCATTGATATCTGCTGTCAAGATGGCGCAGTTGTTGGAACGAGGTCATTCAGGATATCTCATTTATGCCGTCGATGTTACGGAAAAGAAAGGAGAAGTGAAAGTTGAGGATGTGCCCGTAGTGGCGGAGTTCCCTGATGTCTTTCCGGAGGAGATTCCCGGATTCCCACCGACGAGAGAGGTCGAGTTTGGGATTGAGTTATTACCAGGGACGTCGGCCATTTCTCGTGCCCCTTATAGGATGGCACCAGCGGAGCTAAGGGAATTAAAGATTCAGTTGCAAGAGCTCCTTGATAAGGGCTATATACGCCCTAGCGTATCGCCCTGGGGAGCACCAGTTTTATTTGTGAAGAAGAAAGATGGTTCGATGCGTTTGTGCATCGATTACAGACAACTGAACAAAGCTACGGTGAAGAATAAGTACCCACTTCCGAGGATCGATGATTTGTTTGATCAGTTGCAGGGTACGAGGCTCTACAGTAAGATCGATCTGAGGTCGGGGTACCATCAGATTCGAGTAAGAGAAGAGGATGTCCAGAAGACAGCCTTCAGGACTAGGTATGGGCATTATGAATTCCTAGTCATGCCTTTTGGGGTGACAAATGCCCCGGCTGTTTTCATGAGTTTGATGAACAAGGTGTTCCAGCCATATTTGGACCAATTCGTCATAGTTTTCATTGACGACATACTCATCTACTCTAGGACCGAAGAAGATCATGTACGGCACTTGAGGACAGTACTTCAGATCCTTAGGGATCATCAGTTGTATGCAAAGCTGAGCAAGTGCGAGTTCTGGTTAGACAGCGTGGTATTCCTAGGCCATGTCATATCTAGCCAAGGAATATCTGTGGATCCGAGGAAGATTGAAGCTGTGATGGAGTGGGCAGCACCCACTTCTGTACCCGAAATACGGAGTTTTCTGGGCTTAGCAGGTTATTACCGACGTTTTGTCGAGGGGTTTTCCAAGATCGCTAAGCCATTGACACAGCTGACTCAGAAAGGAGTCCCATTCTTTTGGTCCGAAGCTTGTGAGGAAAGCTTCCAAGAATTGAAGCGTCGTTTGACGACAGCGCCAGTATTGGTGATTCCGTCTGAGGATAAGAGGTTTGCCTTGTACACGGATGCGTCACTGCAGGGTTTGGGCTGCGTATTGATGCAAGACAGACAAGTGGTAGCCTATGCTTCGAGACAGTTGAAGCCTCATGAGACCAGGTACCCAATCCATGATCTGGAACTGGCAGCTATCATTTTCGCCTTGAAGATTTGGCGTCATTACCTTTATGGTACTACGTTTACCATTTTTACGGACCATAAGAGCCTGAAGTTCTTGTTCACTCAGGCAGAGTTGAATATGAGGCAAAGGAGGTGGATGGACTTACTCAAGGATTATGACTGTGAAATTGAGTACCATCCTGGTAAGGCAAATTTGATAGCAGACGCCTTAAGTCGGAAGGTGAAGAGCACCGCTGAGGATGTTATGTGTTTATCAGCTTTGATGATTTCTTATTGCCATCTGGGCTATGATTTCGATGTAGACACGTCGCCGGTGCGAGTGTCGACCTTATTAGCCGAGCCAGACGTATTTGAGGCAATCAGGAAAGCCCAGAGGTTGGATGATGAAGTTCAGAGATGGTCATCAATAGTACTTCGAGGTCAGCCAACAAAGTTTAGTGTGGCTGAAGATGACTCTTTAAGATTGGGCAACCGATGGGTGGTCCCAGATACGCCAGGATTGCGTAAAGGAATTTTAGAACGGGCTCATAGTAGCCGGTTCAGTATCCACCCTGGAGGAAGAAAGATGTATAAGGACCTAAGTGGTCAATTCTGGTGGAGACGCATGAAGCGTGATGTGATCAGCTTCGTTAAGAGATGTTTGATCTGCCAACAAGTAAAGGCAGAAAGGCAGAGGCCTGGTGGCGAGCTGAAGAGCTTGGAGGTACCTAAGTGGAAGTGGGAGCATATATCTATGGACTTCGTGACCCACTTGCCAAGGTCGGCCTCTGGATTTGATGCGATCTGGGTGATCGTGGATAGGCTGACGAAGGTAGCTCATTTCATCCCTTACAGTATGACTTTCACGTATTTAAAGATGGCCCAATTATATGTACGGGATGTAGTGAGATTGCATGGGATTCCAGTCTCGATCGTGTCTGACAGAGACCCAAGGTTTACTTCTCATTTCTGGGAGGGTCTCCAGACAGCTTTGGGCACCGAGGTGAGATTAAGTACAGCTTATCACCCTCAGACTGATGGCCAAACGGAGTGTACTATACAGACGCTCGAAGATATACTGAGGGCATGTGTTTTGGAGTTTGATACTCCGTGGCAAGAGTCTATACCTCTGGTGGAGTTCTCCTACAATAACAGCTATCAGGCGAGCATTCAAATGGCCCCTTTTGAAGCTCTGTACGGACGACGATGTAGGTCACCGCTGTATTGGGAGGACTTGACGAGTAAAGCGGTCGGAGGACCGGATATGATTAAGGACATGGAGGAAAAGATTAAGATGATACGCTTAAAGATGAAAGCGGCCCAAGATAGGCAAGCAGCCTATGCCAATAAGCGGCGACGACCGCTAGAATTTCAAGTAGGAGACAAGGTCTTCTTGAAAATCTCACCCTTCAGGGGTGTTGTTCGATTTGGTATGCGGGGGAAGTTATCCCCGAGGTATGTTGGACCGTATGAGGTATTACAGCGTATCGGCACTTTGGCTTACCGATTGGCTTTACCGCCGTCCTTATCTGGAATTCATGATGTCTTCCATGTTTCTATGTTGAGAAAGTATGAGCCAGATCCGTCTCATGTGTTACAGCCTACTGAAGTGCAGTTAGACTCAGATGTATCCTACGTTGAACGACCGGTCAGAATTCTGGATCGTGAGGATAGCAGACTACGAAGTAAAGTTATACCAATGGTCAAAGTTCAGTGGGATCGTCGGGGTGTCGAGGAGGCTACGTGGGAGACGGAGCGGCATATGATGCAACATTACCCGGAACTATTTTCTGGTATGATTTATGTTTAGTTCTTTTGGG
Source organism: Haberlea rhodopensis (assembly GCA_907163345.1). NCBI lineage: Eukaryota > Viridiplantae > Streptophyta > Magnoliopsida > Lamiales > Gesneriaceae > Haberlea > Haberlea rhodopensis. The sequence continues at coordinate 524,848 of CAJQUN010000192.1, forward strand.
TAAGTACATGCGATTTCGGGGACGAAATCTTATAAGTAGGGGAGTAATGTGATGCCCCGAAATTAATTAATGGTAACTTGGACATTAATTATGTTTATATGTTGGATCATGGTTTCATGGATTTATGTGTTGGGTATTAAGATGTTAACATGATTAATGGTGTTAAATTATCAAATATGAGGAAGATATGATTTTAAATGAAGTTTAGAGCATTGTTGTAAAATGCTTTTAAAATACCAAGTTGGGTATTTTATACATCATGTTAAGTTAGGGGTGCAATTTTTATTAAGTTATTACAACCCCTTTTAAATCCCCTACCCATCACTTTAAACCCCCACTTTACTTTCACCTTTTAAAAAATCCCCAAATCATTTCCCAATCCCAAACCCTACCCATTTTCGAAATCCACCAAAAAGGAAGAAGGAAAGTTCCACAAAAACCTTGTTTGTGTGATCTTTGCTAGGATTTGGAGCCTACAAGAGGTATGGAACCATTCCTATAAGTTTTATGATGTTTGGTGTTGAAATGGGTTAAGTTTTGATGTTTTATGTGGGTTTGTTTTGGGTATGTGTTGTTTATGGTTGGGGTATGGTTTTTGAAGTGTTTTATGTGGGTTTTAGTGGGTTATGATGTTATTGAGGTTATATGGAAGTTTGGTTTTGGGTGGCATGAGGATGAGCTTGAAAAATGAGCATTAATGGCGAAAATTCGATGTACAGCACTCGGCGATCGATCGCCCGTCCTTGGCGATCGATCGCGAGCGTCCAGTACCAGCCAGAAGCATTTGGCGATCGATCGCCACTTTTGGGCGATCGATCGGCGGGCCTGGCGATCGATCGCGCCAAAAGTGGCGATCGATCGCCAAGAAGGAGATTTTGGCCCCTCGTCCAGTGCGATCTCGCGATCGATCGCGCCTGGGCGGCGATCGATCGCGAGCTGAAGAAAAGTGGATTTTTGATTTTTTTGTGGGATTTTTGGATATTGGACTATGTTTAGCTTCTAATATCAATTTGTATGGTTGTGTAGAACCATCCCAGGTGCCCACAACATCCAGGAGATAAAGCTCTCCAAATTCTCCACTTTTGGGAATTAAGGTACGTAAGAGACGTACGAGCATCGGACGGTAAACCATGCCCTTACATATTATGATGATGTTTAAGATGATGTTTACGATGATGACGTTTAAGATGATGTTATGATGATGATATCTATGATGATATTTATAATGATGATGCTTAAGATGATGTTATGATGATGATATCTATGATGATATTTATAATGATGATGCTTATGATGATGTTATGATGATGATGCTTATGACGATGTTATGATGATGATGCTTATGATAATGTTACGATGATGATGCTTAAGATGATGTTTATGATAACGATGTTATGAGGACGTCTATAATGACGAAGTTTATGATAAGGTCATACGATGTGTATGATTGGGTAAGACGCCCATGTGGTAAGACACCACCCAAAGCATATGATTGGGTAAGATGCCCTCGTGGTAAGATGCCACGCAATGTCATGATATGGTAAGACGCCATATGATTGGGTAAGATGCCCACAGGGTAAGATGCCACGCAATGTTTATAATATGGTAAGACGCCATATGATTGGGTAAGATGCCCACGTGGTAAGATGCCACGCAATGATTATGATATGGTAAGATGCCATACAATGGGGTAAGACGCCCCAATATATGAATAAGAGTCAGGGATAACCAAGGAGGTCGGAGGACGACCAATAACTTTTACTTAACTAAGATGTTATGCATTATTGTATGCTTTTATATAATGTTAAGTAAATATACGAATGCTCATGATGTGTTATCCCTGTAGGTACACTTTTGGACCAAGGGCCTAGGGTCGGGTTGAGGAAGTGAGCTAAAGGGAGCATGATGAACGTAGGATGCAGGATTTTTGATAGTCTCTACTCTAGGAGTAGTGTAAATCTATAGCTTTAACATTCTTTATTGGGAATGTAATTAAATAGCTTTGAAAACTTTATTTTTGGCCTGTAATCTCCCTAGCTCAAACTACAACCGGAACCCTTAAGAGGTTTTAATTGCATGTTCTGTCCCATTTATGTGTACTAAATGATATTAAGGTAGGAAGACCCTACAGTTGTATTTTGGGGAAGAAAATGGGTTGGTTTTGAAATATGTTGATTTTGTTGTTGAGTTGAGTTTTGTGTGCTCATTGGTGGGTTTTATGGAGTTTTAAATGTGTTAGGTTGATGAATATTGTTAGGTTGTGGTGTATATGTTTATGGCATGGTTTTTACGCACAAAAATGGTGTTTTTTCGAAAATGTGCAGCGACCGATCGATCGGTAGCGTTGTACCGATCGATCGGTGCAAGTACGTAGCGATGGGAGAAATTTTGGGTATTTACCGATCGATCGGTGGTGGCTAGCGATCGATCGGTAGCTCTGACCGATCGATCGGTGCAAAACCGTAGCAAAAATCGAAATTTTGGGTTTTTACTGATCGATCGGTAATGGTGACCGATCGATCGATAAAGCAATTATGCTGAATATATATTTTGTGTTCTCCTTTGAGCTTCGGGGAGCTTTTATCGGCCCATTGTGATTAATTGGTTGGGATTTTTCGTGATGGACTATTATATGGTTTCTAATATTGAGTTGTGCAGGGGCCAATGGCGCATGAGAGCAATAGAGCGAACAGTGCGATGGTAATAGGCTTCACAACTAGACTAAATGTTTCCGTATAGTCAACACCGGGGCATTGATGAAAACCCTTCACAACGAGACGAGCTTTGAATTTATCAATTGAACCATCATGTTTATGTTTAATACGAAAAACCCATTTACATCCAATGATATTCGTATTGGGAGGAGGAGGAACAAGATCCCATGTGCCATGACGAGATAAGGCAGTGAATTCTTCAGCCATGGCATGGCGCCAACGAGGGTCAGTAAGTGCTTGAGAAACACAAGTGGGTTCAAGGCTATCATGGATGGGATGTTTGGTGGCAATATGAATTTGTTTTGGGCAAAAGATGTTATTTGGATGCGCGCATGGTATGAGTACGAGTGTGTGGTGACAGAGTAGACAGAGGTGGTTTCAAAATATTGGGTGATACGGAAGGGTCAAGAGTCTGTGGGGGTGGCAGTTGTGGGTGTAGGAGATGGGCGTGGTTGTAGTGTTGTGTAGTTGTACAACGGGGAGACTCGTCAGGTGATAGACTCGTCAAGTGATAGAGATGGAAAAATAAATTCCAAGAATCGCACGTGGCGTGAAATAAACATGCGGTCAGAGCTTAAGTCAAGACATTTGTAAGCGCTCTGAGAGGTGGAGTAGCCGAGAAACAGGCATGGGCGAGATGGATAGTCAAGTTTGTTTGATGTGTAGGTTTTGAGCCATGGGTAACAGAGACAACCAAAAGTCCGAAGCTTAAGATAATTTGGTAAGCGACGAAATAGGACATCAAAGGGGCTCTTGGATCGTAGAACATGAGTGGGCATCCGATTGATAAGATAAACAGCAGTTTCAAGGGCATACGCCCAAAATCCAAAGGCAAACCAGCGAAATGCAATAGAGCACGTCCAGTAGTGACAATGTGTATGTTACGATGTTCAGCTGTGCAATTCTGTTGAGGTGTGTGAGGGGCAGTGGTGAGCCAACTCACACCATGTGCTACAAGAATTGGTCGAAGGGCGATAAATTCCCCATTGTCACTGTAGAAATTTTTTATAGTATCCAAACTGTTTCTCGACAAGAACTTTGAATTGTTGAAAGATAGATACAACTTGTGATTTAACATTCATGGGAAAAGCCAGCAATATTTACTATGATGATCAACCAACAATAAGTAATAGCGAAACCTTTGTCAGAAGGCATAGAAGTAGGTCCCCATACATCAGCATAAATATAGTGCAACAGCTGCAAACTAATAAGGGAAGAATCATTAAACGGTAACTGCTCAGTTTTATTAATGTTGCATGAATCACAAAAAATAATAAAGACAGTTTTCTTCGCAGACAGTGGTAAACTAAAATTTGAAATAATAAAGGAGCTCGTCCGAGAAGACGGATGACCAAGGCGAGCATGCCAAGTTGAGGGAGACATAACGGACACCAAGGTTAGCAAAGTGAGCGGTAGGCAGGAGGTGGAAGGATGGCGGACGAAGGTGATAAACGTCATTCTCACATGTTCCTCTAGCTAGATCCCCCCCCCCCCCTCCGCCCCCTCCCCCCGTCCCGTCCCGTCCCGTCCCGTGAGTTGATCCTTCACATGAAAGTGAGATGGAAATAATAATTCAACAGAAACATTATTGGATTTTGTGTGATATCCCCGAAATAATTATATGTAAATTGGGCATTAATTATCTCTATGTGATTATTTATGGTGATAATTAAATTATGTGTTGGAATTATCTTGGTGAAATGCTTAGTCACATGGTAGGCGTGACCCGGTGGTGCATTTCAGGGTGCATGTTATTCATGTTGGGAAATTGGGGGTTAACATGGTTTAATTGTGGTGGTTAAATATTATTTGGTAAAACATGGATTTAATTGGGGTTTTGGTGCATTTTGGTAAAATGCTTTTAAAATATCATGTTGGGGTATTTTATACATCATACTAATTATTGGGGTACATGTTTTAATTACAACCCCTTTATACCCCACTACACCCCCACTTTACTCATCACTTTACCAATCCCCAAATCACTCTTCCAAACCCTATCCCCAACCCATTTTCGAAATTGGCTAAAGGAGGAAGGAGGAATCTTCACAAAAGCTTGGTTTGTGAGATTCTTGGTGAGATTTAGAGTCCATAAGAGGTATGATACCTCCTTGATGTTTTAATGGTGTTTGGTTTGGTTTTGAAATGTTATTGGTTGTTTTTGAAATGGGTTTGTTTTGGGTTGGTATTGTTTTTGGTTGGTGTTAGATTTTTGGTAGTATTGTGTTGTATGTGTAAGTAATCCATCAATCATCGTACGCAGCGGAATATAAAAAAATTATGGATTACAAGACACCGGATCTATACATAGGTTGTCATATCGGATTAGGGATTAAAAAGTCTCACCCTTGTAGCGTGTTTGAGCAGATTCCACGGAGCACCACGTCCAACGATCCCGAGTCACGAGCAACACCTCCAAGGTCTTGCCTCAACGGTATCCACACGATTAAACGAACAAGGGACGTTCAAGAACAAGTTGCTAGACTTATTCTTGAACCAAAACCAAACTCTCGGTTCAAAACCGATCAACGACTACCTATCTCTCCCCCAAAACCGACGGCGGCGTGAGCTAATGGAGAGGAAGAGGTGGCCGAGCTTATGAGAGGAGGCTAGGTTATTTTGATATGAAGTGTTGGATTAAAACAATTAATCACATTGATATCAAATTATATATGATTTAATTAAAGGCTTTCTTAAAGCCTCATGGGCCCAAACCCATGATTTAATTAAATCCTTATAATCATTTAATTAAGACACTTCTTAATTATTTAATTCATCCCATGAATTTAATTCCCTTTATCGATTTAAACTTTTGTGCGACCCGATAGGATCTTGTAATGTTGGCAGTGACATAAAATCTCATTTTACGTTACAAGCAATGAGCGGTATTTACAACACATCAAGGCTACCCAAATTATAAGAATGTCAATGACTCGACATAACCTTTAGAACTTGTGATAATATTAACCATGTAACTTAATCCCTTTGTCCTTTGTGTTTAGATTGAACACGAGTCATTGAATAGTCATACTCGTATATTCAATCTTTATTTCTTGATCCCCAAGTAGAACTAGAATAAACGAATAAGCTCGATATCTCATATCGACTCATTCGAGCATGGCCATGCATTTTAGTTCTCACTTGATCAAGGGCCAAACACTTCTCCTGTTATATAGGAGGGACAAATCATATCTCGATCAGTCAACATCCCTCTACATAATTCGTAGTGTATCCAATAGTAGCCTTTATAGTTTACCCTGTTACGGGTAACGTTTGACAATATCAAGATACATAACTCCTTATGTTGGGATCTCTGATGATCACAAGTCGTAAGGATTACATACATTATTATCACTATGAGAATTGCATATGACAATCATATAACTATCCATGTTGCATTCTCATGGTGGGTCTGTCCAGTACATCGTTCTCTAACATGTACCCATGTGTTGATTTGATATCTCATATCAATGAACAATTCATCAATCAATACACACTAGTCTCTATGTATTATCATTATCCTGATTCATGATAATACTTGACAAGGGACAATGTTTAAGAATAATACAATATTATTCTAAGGACATTAACATATATATTAATTCACATTGCACAGTTAAACGAATAATATATAATAATGAATTACCATTCATAAAATCATAAACTTTGTATGTCAAAACAATCATCCAATGACATGTCTTAGGGCATATCCCAACAAATCTCCCACTTGCACTAAGACCACTCAGACATATACCTAATGCCTAGAGATCTAGTATGACGATCATGCTACTGCTGTGACAGTGGCTTCGTCAATGGGTCAGATACATTATCATCTGTTGGTACTTTGCATATCCATTTAGGCAAAACACACATCCTGATTGCGATCGAAAATCATCTTTGTCGGTTTGGAAGCTTGCATTAGTGTAACCCATTACATTGAGCTCTTCCACACCTCCATAAACCAAGAATGTATCCTTAGTTCTCTCAAGTACTTTAGGATATTCTTGACAGCAATCCAGTGACCTTCACCTGGATCAACTTGATATCTGCTCGTCATGCTCAAAGCATACTATACATCGGGACGAGTACATATCATGGCATACATGATAGATCCAATAGCTGACGCATATGGAATCTTACTCATGCGTTGTCTCTCATCTGGTGTTGAAGGACACTGTGCCTTCGAGAGATATATACCATGTGTCATAGGCACGAATCCTTTCTTTGATTCTTGCATGCTAAACCGTTTTAGCACTTAGTCTATGTATGTACTTTGACTTAGGCTAAGAAGCCTTCTCGATCTATCTCTATAGATCTTGATTCCTAATACATAGGTGGCTTCTCCCAAGTCTTTCATCGAAAAGCAGTTCCCTAGCCAAATCTTTACAGATTGTAAGGCAGGGATATCATTCCCAATGAGAAGTATGTCATCTACATACAACACAAGGAAAATGATTATTCTCCCACTGACCTTTTTGTAGACACAAGGTTCATCTACGTTTTTGATAAAACCAAACTCTTTGATTGCATCATCAAAACGAAGATTCCAACTCCGAGAAGCTTGCTTCAATCCATAAATGGATCGTTGTAGTCCTTTGGAGCGACAAAACCCTCGGGCTGTGTCATGTACACATCCTCGAGCAGATTTCCATTTAGGAAAGTTGTTTTGACATCCATATGCCAGATTTCATAATCATGAAATGCAACTATTGCAAGTAAGATCCTTATGGATTTAACCATGGCCACTGGTGAAAAGGTTTCATCATAGTCAATACCATGAATTTGTTTGAATCCTTTTGCAACCAGCCGACCTTTATAGGTTTGTACATTACCATCCATATCGGTCTTTTTCTTGAAAATCCATTTGCACCCTATGGGTCGTACCCCTTCAGGTGGATCAACCAAAGTCCATACTTGGTTTGCATACATGGATTCCATCTCAGATTTCATGGCCTCTTGCCATTTCTCAGAATCAGTGCCCATTATAGCTTGTTGATAAGATGACGGTTCATCCTCATCAATAAGTAGTAAGTCACCTTGTAGAGTCACAAGAAATCCATATCTCTATGGCTCCCGGTGTTCTCTTACAGACCTACGCTGGGTTTGTGTCTCTTGAGCAGGTACTTCTTCCACAACAGCTTGCGGTGCCTGCTCTGTTTCCATCTCAATCTCAGGTTCAGTGTTTTCTTGTGGTTGAACTTCACAAAGTTCTATTTTTCTCTCACTGGTTTTTCTAGAAATAAATTCTCTTTCAAGAAATACACCAGTCCGAGCAACAACTACTTTGTTCTCGGTGGGATAATAGAAATAGTATCCTTTCGTTTCCTTAGGATACCCCACAAATAAACACTTATCAGATTTGGGTCCAAGTTTGTTAGTGGCGTGACGTCTAACGAAAGCCACACAACCCCAAATATTCATAAAAGACATACTAGGACGCTTCCCAGTCCATATCTCATATGGTGTCTTTTCCACTGATTTAGATGGAACACGGTTCAGTAAGAAAATCGCTGTTTCTAGAGCGTGTCCCCAAAACGATATCGGAAGATCTGCATGACTCATCATTGATCGAACCATGTCCAACAAAGTTCGATTTCTCCTCTCGGATACACCATTCCATTGTGGAGTATACAGAGGAGTGAGTTGTGGGACTATCCCACACTCCTTTAGATAGTCATGAAACTCTTTGCTTAAGTATTAACCTCCTCGATCAGATCGAAGGATTTTGATACTTTTGCCAAGTTGGTTTTGTACTTCATTCTTGAAATCTTTGAACTTTTCAAAGGTTTCATGCTTGTGCTTCATTAGGTACACATACCCATATCTACTGAGGTCATCAGTAAATGTAACGAAGTATTGAAAACCACATCTAGCTTGTGTACTTATTGGCCCACATACATCACTATGTATTAGTCCCAATAAAACATTTGCCCTTTCAACATGTCCTTTGAAAGGGGCTTTAGTCATCTTGCCCATTAAACAAGACTCGCATGTTTCATATGATTCAAAATCAAATGAATCTAATACTCCATTCTTATGAAGTTTAGATATGCGGTTCTCGTTTATGTGGCCCAAGCGACAATGCCAGAGATAAGTCGGATTACAATCATTATTTTTAATCCTTTTAGTATTTATGTTATAGACAGGCATATCAAGATTTAATAAATAAAGACCATTCACCATTTGTGCACTAACATAAAACATATCATTTAAATAAATGGAACAACAGTTGTCCTTTATATTAAATGAAAATCCATACTTGTCCAAACAAGAAATAGAAATAAAGTTTTTGGTAATTGAAGGCACAAAATAACAATTTTTTAAAATCAACGATAAACCAGAAGGCAAAGATAAATAATAATCTCCTATAGCTAATGCAACAACTCTTGCTCCATTTCCAACTCGGAGATCTACTTCGTCTTTCGCCAACAATCTACTCTTTTTGAGGTCCTGCACATTTACACAAATGTGAGATCCACATCCAGTATCTAATACCCAAGATGAAGAAGTAGATAAATTGACTTCTATAACAAAAATACCTGAAGTGGAAGTCACACTTCCTTTCTTGAGATCCTCCAGATATACTTTGCAGTTCCTTTTCCAATGACCGGTCTCACCGTAATGGAAACAGTTCCCTTCCTTTGCTATCCCTCCCTTTGGCTTCAGTGCATAAGACTTTGGCTTAGATTTAACAAAGACCTTCTTTGCTTTCTTATTGCCTTTAGCTTTGGCCTTTCCTTTGCCCTTATTCACAATAAGAACATTTGTGGCCTTAGTCTTCTTTGTATTCGCTTCATATGTTCTCAACATACCAAGTAATTGTGGTAGAGTCTTTTCCATGTCAGTCATATTGTAATTTACTACAAATTGACTGAAGCTCTCAGGCAACGATTGCAAGATCACATCGGTGGCCAACTCTTGGTCCAATGGAAAACCCAGCTTCTCCAGATTCTCAATGTACCCAATCATCTTGAGTACATGAGTTCCAACTAGGCTTCCCTCTACCATCCTGCACTGGAACAACGCTTTAGAGACATCACACCTCTCTTGTCTAGCTTGCTGTTGGTACAATTGCTTTAAGTGTTCGATCATATCGAACGCCTCCATTTCCTCATGTTGTTTCTGAAGCTCAGAGTTCATGGTGGCAAGCATAAGGTAGCCAACATCAAGTGCGTCATTCTGATGCTTCTTGTAAGCATCTTTATCGGCTCTAGTAGCCGTCAGGGGAGGTTCCTCAACAGGTAAGGGTTTCTCTAGGACATATTGCTTATTTTCTTGTTTGAGGACTATCCTCAGATTCCTATACCAGTCTAGGAAGTTTGTCCCATTTAATTTGTCCTTCTCAAGGACCGATCGCAGTGATAATGTGCTTGTTGTATTGTTAGTTGCCATGGATATCTACAATATAAATATGCAAGATAAGTTTATGATTTAATCATTTAACATGGTCTTATATTAAATGATACTCCCACGATTTTGTTTAAAAAAATTATCAACCCTTGAAACCTTTAGTGGTCCAAGATCCATATTTCGCCTAATCTTGAGTTAGCTTTGGCTAATCGCCCAAGACTCGGTTATTTAGGTAGACAACACTTTGTCAATTACATCACATGTAATTCTTGGATAGTTGGGCGAACAACAATTTGTTCAATTCATCAAATGAATGATTATCCAACCCATGCCTCTAGGTTCCCAATCCTATTGAGATAACCTAGTTAAGTCGTACCCAATTTAAAGTATAACGGATATCACTTTTATCCTTTCGCGCCTTACTAAGATTGCCACGGTGCTTTGCTTTGGCAAAACCCACACATGTACAATCGAAGTTTTGACGAGTACTTTTAATTTTGGAAGGCATCTAAAACTTATTATTTTAGAGGGATTTATTGATCTCATGATTAGTTTGATAATTTAAAATATGTCCACTACATATAGGTGTATACATATTTACATATATGTGTAATACAATTATCAATCTAAAACATAAGATAAATCATGCATCAACATACATAATTAAACGTGACATGGTTATAGCCCCTACTAGCGATTTTCTCAAGCCAATGAGAAAATCCTAAGAGTCAACCTAAGGTAACTTCACAAACACCTTCCTTTGGCTCCAATTTGTGAATGGCCTCCTCATCCCGGCACGATGCTCCATCTTCATTGATCACGATCAACAAATAAACTATACTATTTACAAGATATAGAATTCCTCGATTCACATTCGAGGGGAACATAGGGGAGGGATAACATTTAGAATAAAATAGAGAAGGCACGACACGCATGTCGTATTATAAATTACAAACATTCACAAATCCTATCTAATAGGTCAAAGGGCTATAACCATGCACCATGCTCAAACAACATATAAAACATGCTTTAACAAATAATTAATTAAATTCTAAACAATTTAAAATTTAATTCTAATTAAAACTGTAAAATAAATTTTGAAAAATTATCGTACGCTCGGGACATCACATGCCACGAACTTAAGTGATTAAATTACGAACCATCATGGTTCGAACCATTAGCGACCATGGCTGGACCAATCATGGGCCTAGGGTTCGAAACCCTAGCCCACGGCTCGGTCCGAACCCATGAGCGAGCGAGCGGCGGCGCTAGGGTGTAACCCTAGCCGCCTTGCTCCTTCCTTGTGTTTCCATCGAGCCAACTTGTTCGAAACGCCGGAATTCATGAGCCACGAATCATGGTCAGGCCATGCACGGTGGTGGCTCAACCATCTCGAGCCAAGGGTTCGAAAACCCTAGCTCTCACGTGGTGAAGCCACTTATCCATGCATGCGTGAACCATTTTCGAGCCAAAAAGTTCAAAACTCATCCACGTCTCGAAACCTCCATGCACGAACATGAGCCACAACGACCTAGGCCATCTCGAGCCAAGGGTTCGAAAACCCTAGCCCTCACGTGGCTAAGCCACGGGTCAAGTGTACTAGGTGGTGGCCGAAACATCATACAATTGATTCGATTATTCGCTTCGTGTATCGTATACATCAAACATCAATTATATCAAATATAATTTCATGATAATTTCACAAGCTTAATATTAACATATCATATATGTTCATACAATTTTAAATAGCATGCAATATTAATTCTAATATGATTAAAACAATTTAACCACATAAATCCGATATGAGCCTTGAACCTGGCTCTGATACCACTGTAAGTAATCCATCAATCATCGTACGCAGCGGAATATAAAACAATTATGGATTACAAGACACCGGATCTATACATAGGTTGTCATATCGGATTAGGGATTACAAAAGTCTCACCCTTGTAGCGTGTTTGAGCAGATTCCACGGAGCACCACGTCCAACGATCCCGAGTCACGAGCAACACCTCCATGTATGAAATTTATCAGCTACATCATCCTAAGTAGCAGAATCCACTTTAATTAAATTAATGTTAGCTACATCATCCTTAAGTAGCAGAATATGATACTCGAGGTACCTACCAAATGCTTCCATATACTTTGGATCAATTGGTGACTTGAAAATTCCATATACTTCGGAACATTTTGACTTGAAAACAAACTCAAAATTCTAATGTTGTTTCAAAAACCTTCAGAACAGTTAAAGAACGTGTGTAGCAAGCCAAATTATGAACTAAATTGATATTGTCCTCACTCAAACTAATTAATACTGCAAAATGTTGAGAACAAACCCAAAATTGAAGTTCTTGCAGAGTTTGGACGGCGTTGTTGAACGAAAGCAAGAACAATAGATTTCTTCAACCTAAAAAAAAAAAAAAAAAAACAGAAAAATGAAATGTTTAAAAACGAAATAAATGAAAAATGAAATGAATTCATAATTTTCATGAAAAGCAATTGAAAAGGAATGCAATCGCTTTAAAATTGAAAACTCTACGATATAAGACACAAAATTAGAAGAAATCATCGTCAAAAAAAAAAAAAAATTAGAAGAAATCAACATGGCCAGAGAATGCTCGCAAACTAGCAAGGAAAACCTTCTCTTTCAAGCTCTCGATGTTTCCTTCTCCAGTGAGATCGTTAAAGTTGTCTCCATCTTTTCTAACTTTCACACGAGCAAAGCCCTAGAAGAAACATAGAGAGAGGTGTGGAGAGGTGGGATTTTTAGTTTTCAAGGTGAGTGGGAAAAAAAGAGCCGTAATCTAATTATTTCAGCAAAAAATCAAAGCGTGACAACTTGGTGATTTTGCAATACTTCGTTCACGCCGCCGAAGAGGTGGCACGTTCACGCCTAAAGGATTTTAAGCCAAAGATTTGAGGCAGCAATGCGGGCACCGTTCACACCAGTTAGTAGGTGCATGCACGCCGACTTCCGTATGGAAACTTATCTCTCACTCCTAACTTGATATGCATGGATTTGTTTCCATATTGTTGGACTCTTGGACATACTTGGTGAGATTTGTCAGACTTTTATGACATTTTGTCAGACTTTTGACAAGGGTTTGTGATAGGAGCTTGTTCGAGGAAGCAGGCCTCCTAATGGAAAAGATCGAGAAAAGAGAGAATAGAGAATTTGGGGAACAGAATTATTATTTCTTGTTGAAGAAGAAAGAAAATGAAAGTTCACAATTACCATCTGAATAATAGTTCCCGCTAATTAGTCCCCTTTTATACTACTGCTTTACAATGCTGTAACTAATATGTAAGTGAATTATCTATTAAGTATCAATGATATAATCTGCTAATTTGCTTGGTATATTTCCCGTCCGCTTGCTGTGCCTCTGTTCTGTGATGTTTTCTTCACGCTCTTCATTTATATTCGTATCATTACCTGGCGTCTCAAAACTCACCTTGTCCTCAAGGTGAAAAGAAGGATACAAAGATCGAAACCAAGAGACATCTTCCCATGAAGTTTCCTCTAACGGAAGACCCTGCCACTGCACCAAAATCTGTGGTATACAATGAAGTCCACGTTTGATAACACGCTGATCAAGAACAGCCAATGGAGTGATAACAGGATGATTGGCCCAAGAAGGCGAAGGCAGTAGCAAAGTCTGAGCAATATCAGGATTAGGACAAAGTTTCAGCACCGAAATATGAAAAACTGGATGAATTTTACTATGCAATGGAAGCTCCAATTTATATGCAACCAATCCCACGCGTTTGATAATTCGAAATGGTCCATAAAACCTCTTACTCAACTTAGTATATTTAGGACCAGCAACCGAAACTTGTCGATGTGGTTGAAGCCTTACATAACACCATTGCCCCTCCTCAAACTGAACATCCCGCCTATGCTTATCAGCTTGGAGCTTCATTCGGACTTGAGCGTGACGCAAGTTGTCCTTCAGCTCAGTCAATAATGTTTGTCTATCTTTCAACATAGTATCCACTGCCTCGACATTGGAAGAACCCAAAAGATAAGAAGGCAGTGATGGTGGAGTGCGACCAAATTCCGCCTCAAAAGGAGACATCGCAATAGCCGAGTGAAAACTAGTATTGTAACATAATTCAGCCCAAATCAAAATTTGACTCCATTTATGCGGCTGATCAGTGACAAAAGAACGTAGATATTGCTCCAAACAACGATTTAGAACCTCTGTCTGTCCGTCTGATTGTGGATGATAGGCACTAGACATTTGCAAGGAAGTACCACTGTGCTTAAAAAGCTCTTGCCAAAATTTGCTCAGGAAAATGGGGTCTCTGTCCGAAACAATTGTTTTGGGAAAAAAATGATGCTTGACAACCATGTTAATGAAAAGAGCAGCCACAGTCACGGCAGTAAACCCACTCTTAAGAGAACCAAAATGTGCATATTTCGTCAAACGATCCATCACAACTAAAATCACTGAGAAACCATTCGAACAAGGAAGGCCAGTAATAAAGTCCATCGCAACATCCTCCCAAACATTTGTAGGAATAAGCAGAGGTTGTAACAACCCTTGCATTTTTGCAGGCTGGTATTTGGTTTGTTGGCACATATGGCAACTAGAAACGTGATTCTTAACATCCGAAGCCATTCCTTGCCAATAAAAACTGGTACGCAAGCGAGACAAGGTTTTTCTGATACCTGCATGACCTGCAAGTGTAGTATTGTGGAACTCAAAGAGGAGACGAGCCTTAAGTGAGGAGGAAGGGCTTAGACAGAGACGTTGGTGTTTATATATCAAACCATCAATCAAACGATAAGGACCATGATTATCTGGTGATGAAGTGGACTTGGTGAACAAGGTTTGATAAAAAGGATCAGTACCAACTTCGTTGCGAAGTTCAGTGAGGAATGTAGAAGTAGGAGTAGTGAAGGCTATATGGAATGAAGAAGAAGGGTCAAGATTATGGTCGCTAGAGCATCGAGACAATGCATCAGCCACGACATTAAACTTACCCGGTTGATATTTGATCTCAAAATCATACCCCAAAAGTTTAACCAAATATTTTTGTTGATCAGGAGTATGTATAGGTTGGGATAAAAGGTTTTTTAGGCTTTGGTGATCTGAAAGAATGGTAAAACGATGGCCAAGGAGGTATTGTCGCCACTTGGCAATAGCGAGCGTAACAGCAGCAAGTTCCCTTAGATATGTTGAAGATTGCATCAAACGAAGAGAAAGTTTCTTACTGAAAAATGCAATCGGGTGATCTTGCTGCAAAAGGACAGCCCCAACACCAATGCCTGAAGCATCTGTTTGAATTTGAAAGGGAATGGAGAAATCAGGAAGTGCCAGGATAGGGGCAGTAGTTAAGGCAGATTTGAGACAATCGAAAGCAATTTGAGAAGCTGAAGTCCAAAAAAAAATATCCTTTTTTAAAAGATCAGTCAATGGAGCAGCTATGTGGGCATAATTCTGAACAAATTTTCGATAAAATCCAGAAAGACCCAGAAATCCATGGAGAGCTTTTAGGGATGACGGAATCGGCCACTCATTAATGGCAACAATCTTGGAAGGATCAGGTTCCACACCACGGACAGAAACAATATGTCCCAAGTAATCAATAGAATGAAGACCAAAAGAACATTTAGATTGCTTGGCATAAAAAGAATGAGTGCGGAGACATTGAAGAACCAACTCTAGGTGGAGTAAATGATCTTCAAAAGAGGGGCTGAAAATGAGAATATCATCAAAGAAAACAATGACAAACCGGCGGAGATATGGCTTAAAAATGAGATTCATGGAAGCTTGAAAAGTCGAAGGAGCATTTGTGAGCCCAAATGGCATCACAAGGAATTCATAATGGCCTTCATGAGTACGAAAAGCGGTTTTGGAAATATCATGACTATGAACTCGAATTTGATGATACCCAGCTCGTAAATCAATTTTGGAGAAAATGGTTGCACCATGCAACTCATCCAGAAGCTCGTCGATAGTCGGAATAGGAAAACGATCCTTAATTGTGACATTGTTTAGGGCACGGTAATCAATACAAAAACGCCACGTGCCATCTTTTTTTTTAACAAGAAGCACGGGAGACGAAAAAGGACTCTGACTGGGACGAATGATCCCCGAGCTCAACATTTCAGCAACTAACTTTTCAATTTCAGATTTTTGGCTATGTGGATAACGATATGGTTTGACGTTTACAGGTTTGGAGTTAGGCAAAAGGTGAATCCTATGGTCAATAATACGATGGGGAGGAAGGATATTGGGTTCCACAAACACATCACTATACAAATCAAGTAAGCAAGAAAGCCTGTCAGAATTAGGAACTACCTCAGAATGCATCTCCGTGTCTGCGCTGAGGGAAAATAACTGGAAGCAATCAGCTAAGGCCTCTGTAGTAGACATCCGACGTAACTGATGCAAGTGAATTTCCTCCAGTTGAAGCAGAGGAGTGCCGTGAAGTCGGACCACACGACCATCCCACTGAAACTCCGTATATAATTGTTGATAATCCATAGTAATTGGCCCAAGTAATGCAAGCCATTGCACCCCAAGAACCACATCGGCCCCCTGAATTGGTAGAACATAGAAATCGATGCTGAATTGTTCTGAACCCAACGTGATCACTACTTTCGGACAGTAACCACCACACGTCAATGCATTGCCATTTCCAACTAACACTTGGAAATGAGGAGAAGGAACTATTGTAAGTTTCAAAAACTTGGCAATACGTTCCTGCATGAAATTATGCGTGCTTCCGCAATCTATTAAAGTTTGCACCGCAAAACCATTAACAAGTCCTTGCATTCTTAAAGTACGAGGAGACATATGTCCTTCTAATGCATGGAAGCTAATTTCAGGCATCTCAACCGCTGAATCCTGTGAATCCGGAGTCAAAATATCCTCAAAAGATTCTTCCTCAGCGACCGTAAAGAAAAACATTCGCCCTTTACACCGATGACCGATAGAGAACTTTTCATCACAATTATAACAAAGTCCTTTCTCACGCCGAGCAGCCATTTCGGAGGGAGTGAGTCTCTTAATCGTGGCAGTAGATCGAGGATGAAGAGGCTGTATTGAAGCAGCAGCAGGTGTTGGTAACAGAGGAGGTAGAACAGAAGCTCTGGCTTGTGTAAAAGGTCTCTCAAACCTGGAAGTGTCAGGAACAAACTTTGGAACAAATTTCGTATCAACGGACTTATCAACAAACAACCGAGCCAACGCCATAGCGTGCATGAGAGACTGTGGTTGCAAACTTGAATTTCTCGACGAAGTTCAAGTCGAAGGCCAGAAATAAAACAACTCACTAATACATGCTCCGGAACCAAAGGAATTTTGGTGGCAAGCTGTTCAAACTGGTGCTGATACTCTGTTAACTTTCCAGTTTGTAAAAGCTTGCACATGAGACCAAAATGATCCTCATAATCGGAAGGACCAAACCTCT
The DNA here is from genome assembly GCA_907163345.1 of Haberlea rhodopensis. Taxonomy (NCBI): domain Eukaryota; kingdom Viridiplantae; phylum Streptophyta; class Magnoliopsida; order Lamiales; family Gesneriaceae; genus Haberlea; species Haberlea rhodopensis. The sequence continues at coordinate 542,334 of CAJQUN010000192.1, forward strand.
TCCTTACTGCATCTAAAAATTCTGTCCATGTAGGAATTAAATGACCTTTGCTCATCCATTCATACCAATCTAAAGCCTCACCGTCAAGGTGAAAAGAAGCAATGAGTAATCGTTGAGTATCCGTCGTATTGTAAAAATCAAAGTACCTCTGAATGCGTCCGATCCACGCGGCGACATTATCACCATTAAATCTCGGAACTTCCAAGCGCATAGACTTAAGCGCACCAGTGTGATCAAAGGAATTGTGATGCGCAGAGGTCGTAAACTGCTGCAATGGTGATGGCGGTTGATTATCCGACGGAGGAAGTGTGGTTCGGAGAAGCGAGTGATCAACCTTAGCTTCCAGTGTCTGGAATCCAATATTGAGATCCGTCACGGAGGAAGTTAGGTTTGCAATAGTCAAAATTTGTTTCTCAATCAAAAGAGCCTGATTCTCCTGTAATGTATCCACACGAGACAGCGTCTCCTCCACTCGAGCAAACCGTGTACCATCGGCCATTGAATCTCAACGAGAGCACCAATTGATAGGAGCTTGTTCGAGGAAGCTGGCCTCCTAATGGAAAAGATCGAGAAAATAGAGAATAGAGAATTTGGGGAACAGAATTATTATTTCTTGTTGAAGAAGAAAGAAAATGAAAGTTCACAATTACCATCTGAATAATAGTTCCCGCTAATTAGTCCCCTTTTATACTACTGCTATACAATGCTGTAACTAATATGTAAGTGAATTATCTATTAAGTATCAATGATATAATCTGCTAATTTGCTTGGTATATTTCCCGTCCGCTTGCTGCGCCTCTGTTCTGTGATGTTTTCTTCACGCTCTTCATTTATGTTCGTATCAGTTTGGGGAGCACCAAAATATTGAGTCGATGACTACATTATAAGGACGAGATTTCAACATGAGACAAATGTGCTTTCATTTGGGGAGAGAGATTCACGCCTCATATCATTTTCTATCTCTCTCTTTTGATTTGTTTATGGTTTACAAAAACATGTCTATGTGTTTACTTAATTCTAGGATGAATAAATCTCTTATTTCTAGGTGAAAGATATAGCTTGGTTGAATAATATGTTTTGGTTTGATTGATTTATATATTAGGATTTATCGTTTAGTTTATTTGTGTTTCCTGCTTTGAATGTGATTTAAGTGATTGGTCATTGATTGAATTGTCATATTTATTTCTAATCTATCACTCGGGAGAGGGGATTGTGAATATGACATATGAAAACACATCGTGGGTGTTTATATAGCTGATAGACGTATAATCCCCATCGAAGCATTTAAAGGAATTATAATGCTTTTTAGCTTTTTTGATAGTAAATCTTAGATAGACATATCAAGATTGTTATTGAATAGTAACTTCTACTTAACACTCGGGAGAGTGAGTAGGAAACACGTAAGGATTCTATGCTAATAAACTAGATAAATCTATAATATTACAATTGATCAATAAAGAAACATAGTTGATAATCAAGTGAAATTGAACCTCTAGAATTCTTCTCATATTAATTCTATCGGAATTTGCGATTGTCTGTTTATTAGTTTATGTTAATTGACAACCAACATTTCTACTTAATTTCTAAATAAAGTTAAGATTAGTATATACGGTACTTAGTTAAACTGTATACCAATACTTGTAGGTTCGACATCCACATTCAAATCATATACTAAAACTTGTCACCGTACATTTGCGGTAGAAAAACTTGCAACAAGATTTTGGCGTCGTTGCCAGGGATTGAATATTATAGTTTAATTCTAATATTATAGCATTTATTTTGTTTGTTTTATTTTTCTTCGTGAATTATTTTTGTTTTCTTGGTTTTTACAGTTTATGCGACGATCACAAATCTTAACTTCTTGTTGTTTGATCCTGAGATCGAAAGAACTGTTAGACAAATACGTAAAGCAACAAGGATGAGTTAAATCGAATGGCTTCTGAAAATCAAGAAAACAATGTGCCTCTAGTGCCTATTAGATATCACTTTAAACCTGTGATCAACAATAACTACTTTGGAATTACTGATAAGTGTCATTTTTGCACTTATATTTCTATGTTTTCTCGTATTATTTTACTATGATTCTTGCACGATATTACACTTTTTGGTATTAATTTGCATGTTTCAAGAATTTAGGTGAAAGTACGAGGAAATTAAGAAAAATCACTTATGTCTCCTCAAATTTCTTCATGTTCAAACCATATTTTGGAAAAGTGGTCAACCACAAAGTTTTATAACTTTCTGTTATCTTCGCGTGGACAGCTAACTCGCTTAATTACAAGATTGTATGCGAAAGTTATGACAAAAATGCCAGCGCCTGTCAGCAGCTGAAGCAACAAAAAATCCTGTAGTGAAGATTGATCGCCGACTTTCGAAGATGGATCGCCGATGACGTTGATCGATCGTTGAGGAGTTGAAGATGGATCGCCGACATACAAAAGTTGAAAAAAATACATTTTTGAAGAGTTTGAATTCCACAAGAAAACCAATTTCCTCATCCACTATAAAAGCCTAACAATGGACAAAACTATCAGACTTTACATAACTTTTAACCCTAGGAATAGCATCCATCCCATCTCCCACATTCACCATCAAACACAATCCACCTTTCATCCTAGGATTTTGGAACATTTCCATCAAGAAGATTGAAGAGACGATCGAGAAGGAAGCGAGAGAGGAAGCAAGGATCTACAGTAGGAGTCGTCACCGAGAGATTTTATTTGTCTTTAATTATTATTTTTGTTTGGTTTTCCTTGATTATGTTGAATTAAAATTATTTATCTAGACTAGGGGATCCATTTGTTTGATCCTATGATTTTTTTTATTAAACTTTGATTGAATTCCTATATTCTATGCGTATAATTAATTGTTCTCCATGCTTTTGAGGGATTGATCACATTTGTTATTATTTACATCGTAATTGACTTGACCATACGATATTATGATACGACATAATAATTGTGCCATGGGTTTTAGATTGAGACGGACCAAGTAAAATCTAGCACGTGTGATATCAATATATTTACAAAAATCGAAGGCTAGAAGTTTTCACAAAACTTATGCAATATTGAGTGTTAAATAAGTGCATGACAATTGCCTTGTTGCATCTTAATATTATGTTCAATATATTGGATAATTTAGGAAAATTCGTCACCTTAAAGATATTTTGATATTCAATCGGGGGTCATAGAGGATTTACATTTGAACCGACGTCTTGGTAATCTTCTCGAGTGGACTTTTCTCGTTAACTTTGATTGATTTTATGGGAACATTAGTAGTTTAATATAGTTATTAGTTTAATTATTAATTCTTAAATAAAATTAAAAGCATTATTTGGTACTTGATCGCGATTATTTTAAACAATTATTTTCTAGTATGTCGCGATTACACCGTAAGTGCACGGTGTAAAGTTTTAGTATAATGATACGAAAGTAGGGATGTCGTACCCATAGGGACTAGTAGTAATATCAGATTTAATTAGTTTGACTATATTTAACCTACGAATTTGTTATGAATGATTGACTAATTTACTCGACTTAAGGAAATAACCAAAACACAAACAGAGAATATTGTAAACAATAGAGATAGATATCGAGACTTCGGTTCACCTAAGTAATCCCCCACAATTCATCTACTAGTTCTAATCAATATTAATGCATCTAAGGTGCCAAGTTTTTCAGTTATATCTAATATACTCTCGAGCTATATTAAACCTAATACCAATTTGTAGTAAGTAACTCTCGTTCACTTATTTAACAAATTAATATTTCATTCGCTTTATGAAAACTCTTAGCTTTCGATTACTAGATCTCTATAGCTATCACATGTATTTGACATCATCTCTCGATCTCGGTCTAAAATCCACGGTATATGTTGTTTGTTCCGTATTACAATTTTATCTCTCGATCTCAATTGCAAACTAATATCATCCAAAGGGTAGCTAATCCCTTAAAAGCATTAAAATCATAACACAAACATAAAGATAGCAAAAACTCAATCAAAAACTAGAATTAAAATTGTGGGTTCATACAAAAGATTCCATAATCTCAGTAAACAAGAACAATGTTTTATCATATTAAACAACATAATAAACATTGAAACTTTGAATAATAAACAAAAAGGAAGTTTAGAAATACATAAAATCAATAGCGTTGACTCTTGCGTTGATCTGATCTTCCGTCTCCCGCTACTTTGCTTTGAATCTCCAACTTATATGTGGTGGCTCATCCCAAGTCTAGGGTAAAAATCAGATGAAAAGTCCCCTCTTTGCTGCAAAAACTCTCTTTTATATTCAAGAAAACGAGTCCATTCAAATCTGGGACCAAAAATAGCCCATAACTTAAAGAAGGAAGTTTTCTGATGCAGGACTCTGTTGGCGATCGATCTCTATGTCCATGGCGATCGATCTCTTCGACGTTTCTCTCTGTGGTGATCGATCACTGTCTTAGTGGCGATCGATCGCCTCAACCTTCTGCCCCGATGCGATTGATTTCTCCTTTGCGGCTATCAATCGCCTTCTGTATAAAAATTTTCCACACATTCCTGCCTTGAAGAGACCGATTCCTTCTTTGAGGCGATCGATCGCCTACTGTAAAAATTCCAACTCAACTCTTTTCATATTCTTTCCACGTCTAGGCTTGTTTTGTTCCATTTTTGCCTTTCAGACCATAAAATGGGGTTTTCAGGTATTCCTTGCACTTTCACCTGGAATTATACAAAAACACAACCAAAAGCGTAAAATCGTCCAAGAATCACTATAAAAATGGCAAGAAACATATGCAAATATAAGTGCAAAAATGGCACTTATCAACTCCCCCAAACTTAACGCTTGATCGTCCTCGAGCAAGAATAGAATTACAAATAGTGAAGCTCACAAATGATAGGTAACATGGATTATTTCGTGTTCATATGTTTCTCTAAAGAATTTCACTCATACCACAACAAGAATCTATCCAATAGTTAGACAAGAAGTGTTTTCTCTTTAAATCAATTAACAAGCCTCAAACTCGGAACATGTGTGTGTTATTGTCAATCACAAGTATCCTACAATCATCATAGATCAGACAGTGCTAATCAACAACAGTCGAGATTATCATCGAGCATCACATATGCCTATTTTTCAAGCACTTCTCCACTAATGTAATTAATTCCTAGACTTGGATCAAAAGGTCTTTTCAAGCTTATAATGTTAGGCCTTTTGGTGTCAGTTTCAAATAAAAGGTAGGGAAATCAAAGAAGAGTATAATTTGTAAATTTCATCTTAGCACATCTTCAACTCCCTCATTTTTTCTTTTTTTTTTCTTTATATCTTGATGACCATGGGCTTTATTAGATTTTACCTAATGTGGTAAATGTTGAATCTTCACATGGTACATCATCACATAACGATGATATTATTTCACCATGCCTTTTTTTTTCTTTTTCTTTTTTCATTAGGCATTGATTTTTTTCTTGTAATAGCCCAAAACATAGTATGTGAATCACTTAATAGCTCAAAATATAGTACGCAAATGAAATTCATTATACTCCCTTAAGATAATGATAGAAATTATTTTAGGATCATTTAAGGGTATGTATAATCAGTTTATCAACAAATCGAATGGTGGTTAATTTTCATTCTTTTTCGATTAAGCTCAAAAGTGTACACTATGGTTAAATATAGACAATGTAGGCTTGAAAGGCTCAAACGTTCCAAAGATTGCCTAAATCATGTGCAAGTCAAGTTTATAATTATAAAATTTTGCCTCAAAGTGCCATCATAAAATAAGTTCTATGATCACTCTAAGATGCTCAAGACATGTCATCAAGTTCACACATATCATCACTACTCTAAATGCAATCAACAAAATCATGACTCAATGTGCTCAAATTATTCCTCATTTTCAACATGTCATCTCAACTCAAGATATTCACAACAAGTCTACAATCATCAAGACTCAAGTCATAAGTAGAGTAAAACTAATATCATCATGTCATAGAATCACTACTTTAATCCAATTACACCAAAAAGACAAAAACAAAAATTTTCCATGCTCTTAATTGGACTCATCAACAGTCAACTTTTAACAACATAACCGCAGCAGTAGACAAAACATCATACCAAAATATAAAATCCAGGAAATAACACTACACTACTCACAATATCAAAAAATATGAATTCACAAACAAACTACTCCCTCAAACTCAAGTAATACATTGCCATCAATGTAATAAACGTGTAAAAAAATGAGGACAAAGTAATACTCGGGGTGAGGATCGTCAGTGACCGTCTCCCTCATCCGCAGCAGCGTCTTCCTCGTCTCGTCCTCGGTGGGTGGTGGGTATGGCTGGAGAGTGGATGGCTGTGGGAAAGCCAAGTGTGGATGAGCTTACGCCGCAACAGTATGCCGGTCATAGGAGAACTGCATGAATTCTCGAAGTTCTAAGCGCATGTCATCCTAATTCTGCAAGATCTCCTCTTGATTTCTCCTGAGCTGTTTTGCTCATCGCGCATCAGTCGCTAGCGAAAGTTAAGTGCCATTATCTCCTCCTCTAGAGATTGGAATCTTTGAGGTATGGTCGTAGGAGAAGATATGGTAGAATAGCGATGAGGGACTCGACGGCGTGATGAATGTGGCTGCTCTGGCTCTGGCTTTTGTGCTGGTCCTTGCTCCGGAGGTGGTATCGCAATTTGAAGAGGTGTGAATGGCCTCATGGTCTCTTCATGAGTATCCCAGGGTACACCCTCTTGCCGACATAATTCAGTGACTAGTGATGGGAATGGAAGACCGATCGTGGTGGAACCGTCCACCGCTAATCACATAGAGGATGTGATGATGCTCCCAAGATTCACCGATCGGCCAGTCATGATAAAAATACTAGAACTGCTCTATCCTTGGTAACAACGATGGTGTGTGTAGATGGTAAGACTCGGTGAGAAATGAACGTTAACCAAATGTCAGCCTCGACTTTCAACCGAGTCTTCTTAAAATTCTTGATTTTACCATCATAAGTCAGTGTCCATTCCACACCTTCCCCACACAATGTTTCTATAAATTCATTGTAGTCTATATGGTGTTGCACGTTAGCAGAATAATTGTCTTCTTCAATATGCGGCATCCCGTAGATGCGATTAATCCGTGCACTGTCGAATAGGAAGTGCTTCCTACGAATGGTGACATAAGATACATCCACGGAGGCCTTGTAGTTAGCAAAGAATTCTTTTACAATTGGAATCACGGCATGGCATGGTGGTTGCACAAATCTCAACCGATTTCGTCGTTCCGCTTCTCGAAGGATAGCGGAATTGGGAGTGTCCATTTCCATTCCACGCTCCCTGACCAAGGACCGATCACACCATTTTTCAAAGAGATCCGAGGACGCTTGGTTAACAAATCGAGCAGTGTAATATGTAGGGGCGGAGAAGGAAGATGCAACTCCTGCTCTTTGCTTCTTCTTTGGTGCCATTAAGACTCGCAAGCAAAAATCAACAAAATCCAAGGAATTCCAGCAAACACCAATTTCAATAATCCAAAGTTAGCTCAAAAACTCCCCCAAACTTATCAATTATTCAATCCTTATTTACCACAATTCATAAAAACCCACTCTTTCCAACAAACCCCACACCAACTTCGACAATCCAAAGCTGACTAAAACTCCCCCAAACTTTAGTCAATCCTTGTTCACCAAAATGCATAAAAATCCAATCTTCTACTATCCCAATAATTTAGCTACGCAACATAAAACCCATGAAAATGCTAGCCAAGTTACCTCAAGAATTCGAATTTATGATGGTGTGTAGTCCTTGGCTTGAGAAATCTTCACTTTGCAAATGGAGTGCCAAACCCTAGCCTTGAATCTGTGGAGAAATAGGAGAAAATTTTGAGATAATGGCACTAAATATAAGGAGATATCTTGCATTCAAAGTTGGGAGGGGAAAGTGAGTGATTTTGTGAGAGAATTTGTTAAGGGTCGATTTTGGGGATGAAATTTGGGGATGAAATCTAATATGTGTGTGTTTGTGTGTGCAGATGCATGTTTTAAAAAACAAAAATTTCCGATAGGCGATCGATTGCCTATATGGCAGACATCGATCACCTCTGCATGTCCAGTAGGTTTTGTGTGTTATTTTTCTCGAGAGGTGATCGATCGCGATGTGAGACGAGATCGATCGCCTAGGGTCAGTAAAATAAGAATTTTTTTTCCTTTTTTAAAAAAACAAAAACAGGCGATCTGTCGCCTAGGGGTAAGAGATTGATCGCCGAGGGACAGTAAACTCTGAAATATTTCCAACGTGAGAGGTGATCGATCGCCTCTTGGATAGAAATCGACCGCCTTCTGACAGTAAGCTCAGTGTAATTTTTGCATCATTTGAGAGTTTCATCTTCCCTTGGCACACACCAAGCTAAAATTATTTAACTACCTACTAAATTCAAAAAAGAAGAAAAGGAAAGAACAATTAGTTCTTGATTTGTAGTCTTAAACTGGACTTTCTACTGCGGTCACTTCATTCAACAAAATGGACGGTGGTACACAGCGGTTCACTAAAATCATGCACATGGTAGTGCTTCAATCGCTGTGCATTCACTGTGAAGGTTCTTTTGTTTGGATCATATAATTCGATTGCACCAGAGGGAAACTGTGATGACCTGGGATTATAGATGTTAATCCCGGAGTATTAATAACACCTAAAGTTGTTTTACGTGGCGATTTGGGGTTTAATCGCGGTGTTGGGCCTTCTGGGCTCGTTTATTTGGGTAGTTGGGATCGTTGGATCCCGAGGTTGATATTGTATTCTCATTTCGGTGAGAAACCTAAGAGTTGGGTTTTTAGTGTGACTCGGGATCTGGGGTGCTTTGTGTGGGCACCGGTAGGGGGTTTTGAAGTTAGAGAGAGAATTTTTGAAAACAGATGATTTTTAATGAATCATGATGTATTTGTGGGGCTATTAGTATTTCGGGGTATTTTTGCTATAAATACCAGTTGAACCCGAGATTTTAATTATTGGAAGCCTTTTTCTTCACCTTGCCCGCCTCTCTCTCTCCCCGCTGATTTCTCGATCTCCTCGACCCTCGCCGCTTCAAGACGTGCGCCCGCCGCCGTCCGGCCGCCATCCGGCGCGTCCGACCCGCCATCGGCTTTGTCTATTCCAGGCGCACCTTCCCATACCAAGAATTTGAAGTTTCGTTGAGAATCGCGTTCGGATTTGCCAGAAAAGCGCAGGGGTTCGAAAGTTCGAATCTGTCCGATTTGGGGCTCAATTTTTGGTACGTTTTTGGGGCTTTTCTTCAGGCGTTTTTGGGGCGTTTTGTGCTATTATTTGGGTCGAAAATTTCTTACTTTATAGTTCAAAAATTTGTTGCTTAATGGTTCGAATTTTCAACGCTGCTTGTGTGATGTTAGGGCTCGATTTTAGGGGTATTGGCAGGGGAGCGGTGTTTCTTGTTAGTGATCGATTAATTCATGTTTTAGATGAATTATGGTACTTAATTGGGTTCGAATTGTGAGGTTAAGGGTTCGAAAATTTGAAGGGTGTTCTTGAACAATTTTCGATAATGTCTCATTCGTTTTCCCTCCCTGCATGTGCTCCGCCCCAAGTCTTTTAAATGGTAAATTGTCGTGTGTTGACAATATTTTTTTTGTATGAGGATTATGGGTGTGCTTGAGCATGGGTTGCATGTTCGTAAATAATTGTGAATTATTTATCGTGTTAGCACATCATTCCTCGGGGCATGGAACTCGAGCAAGGTTTGGCTCGGACTTCGGAGATTTGAGGTACGTGCGACGTACGAGCATTTCCTTATATGAGAGCATTTGTGAAATGCATAATGTATTTTGATTGCATTGAATAATTGTGCGTATGGTTATATATATATGTTGATATAGCCAAGGAAAGACCAAATCTTGATATCGCCGCCACAAGCGTGCGTGACACTAGAGTAGGATAACTCTTACAAGGTATATGGGGTACTGGATGTATATGACCATTGTAGGGCATTGAGATGCCTGAGAATGATCGTGGAATCATGTATTCATTATAAGACATGCGAGATGTCTAAGTATAATGGAGAAATGGGTAAAATAAATGCTAGGCGTTTGAGCTATCTGTGATTGATAGCGAGGTTGAGAAATCAGTATTTGTTATTGAGATATCCATATTTGCCTGTATAATGAATTTGGAATCACTATATATTGATATTCGAGAATCAGGCATGCGATGAGTAAATCAATGTGTTGATTTACTGATTTTTGAGATTTGATGAGTTTGATGATTGTGAAAACAGGGACAGTACACGAAATCCCGGATGAGGACGTTGCCATCCAGGGAGTATCATTTAAAATTCATTAGTATTTACTTTTGTTGTAAATTATGAATTTCATTATTGTGATTATGGAATTTTGTGTATTGGTATGCTCACCCTGTTGGGGGCTGTCTCTCTTGGGGCAGGTGAATAGGTACATCGATGGCTTTGGAGCTGAGCTCGAGCTGTTGATTGGATGTACTCCCAGGATCGTGGTACCAGGGCTTGATGGAGCACGGTATCGTATAGAGTACTTATATACACCCGAGGATTATATACACATTCATGATGCTCGCATGTGAGCACGATTATACTTGTATATGGGTTGTATATAAAGGCATGAGCCTTTCTCTCTTTCATTCTATGTTGCATCCAATTAAGGGTAGAATTGCTAATGATATGAGAGTCATTGGTGTATTATGTGGGTGTTGAAACCCACTTTTGTTGTCTTATGTGTGGTGTCTTCCCTGGCTGGGAATTTACTTAGTGTTGCTATATTCTGTTGAGTTTTGTGTTTCCCTGGCCGGGAATTATGATATGTGCTGTGCTTTTGTTTCGGGATAGCTCAATTTATGGGGAGACTCTGCCCAAATTTTTATAAGAGTCCACAATGTAAAAAGTGGTGTAAAGGGGATGGTAATGGACGAACTTTATGAGTCTATTTGTTGTTAGGATAATGATCTTATAACATTGAGTATTAAAGAAAATTTTGTATTTGCCATTCAATGGTAAAGTATCATCTGAGTTTCCCGATCGATTTTTATTGAAAGCATGTGCCACACATATTGATTAATACACTAATCAAGGGTCAAGGGCTTGGGGTCCTTACATTAGTTGTATCAGAGCAGTGGTTGCTCATTGGGGCTGTTAAGGGCCTAGGAAGTTATTGATAGCACATATTTATGCATGATGGCATTAATGTTGTACGACATAACTAATTGTTTATGTGCTTTTATGATATGAAAACTGGTGTTGCTAACTGTGGTGGCTGCAGGAATCGTGTGAAACGCGATAGGATGACATTAACAGTAATGTCTGGCACTCCGTATGTCATGGGCCAAGGAATTTGGTTTTTAAGAAAATCAGGTAAAGGGATAATTCCGAGGTAACATGTCTTGATATACATATTGACATGCAAGTGGTTGCATATATGTATTGCATGTTTGACGGATAGCGTATATGGCTATTGTTGCTAACCATGATGGTTGCAGGTTACAGGAAATACGGAGTATGAAAAGGAATGATGATTATACATTCCAGGAGTCTTGTTTATCACAGTGAAAACTTTTATGCTTAAACTGGTTTTGTAGTAATGAAGCGGGGAAGATTGTACCGCTCATTATGAGATTTTGTAGTAATGAAGCGGGGAAGATTGTACCGCTCATTATGAGGTTTTGTAGTAATGAAGCGGGGAAGATTGTACCGCTCATTATGAGGTTTTGTAGTAATGAAGCGGGGAAGATTGTACCGCTCATTATGAGGTTTTGTAGTAATGAAGCGGGGAAGATTGTACCGCTCATTATGAGGTTTTGTAGTAATGAAGCGGGGAAGATTGTACCGCTCATTACGAGATTTTGTAGTAATGAAGCGGGGAAGATTGTACCGCTCATTATGAGGTTTTGTAGTAATGAAGCGGGGAAGATTGTACCGCTCATTATGAGGTTTTGTAGTAATGAAGCGGGGAAGATTGTACCGCTCATTATGAGATTTTGTAGTAATGAAGCGGAAAGTTATGGTACAACTTGTATTGATGAGGATTCATCCCTTTGTGATGATTGGCGACGATCTATACCGCCGGACACGGATGATAGCGGTGATGTATTCCGTTGTGTCGATGATGAGGATTCATTTCTTTATGATGACACGGATGATAGCGATGGTTCATTCCGCTGTGTCAATGACGATGACTCATTCTTCTATGAGGATTGGCGATGATTCGTGCCGCCGGATATGTTGATAGCGATGCCTCTTTCCGCTATTATGTGGACGATGATTCATGCTCAGGTGTATAACGAGGTTTCATGCCACTTATTATATGACGAGGTATCATGCAGTCGATTCTATAGCGATGGATTGTGCCGCTATGTACTCAGCACAGGATTTTGCCGCCTTCGAGCGATGGGTGCTGATTACGCACTATTATTGAGTGACGGAGACAGGTATGCCGCTATCTTGTTAGCGATGAGGTATGGGATATTGCTATTCTATTAGCATTATTATAGCTGGCATGCGTTGATATGCATGTTTTATTATGACTGTTTTATTAGCATAATGGTGGATGGCATACGTTGATGTACATGGACCGTCACGAGTTGACTGGGTTGTTTAGGTGTCATTGTTGACATGTATCGTCACTAGTTGACGATGCCTTAGATGCCATGAGTAGGCATGTGTCGTCACGGGATGACGATGACGATGGTGTGGGGGATGTCTTATTAGACATGCATCATCGTTACGATGAACAATGCGTTGAGTACACGTATTCAGTTGTATGCCTTGGGTGCCAGTGCCGAGCACAAGGTGGTGTTTACGTCACCGATTGACGTGACCCTTATGCCGAGCGGGTTGCTTGAGAAATGAATGGACGTGCTATACTTGTGATTGTACCGCAGCATATGTTTGAGGTGATCATATTACGAGTGGTGATACCCTTGGGGTATGCTCGTTGGAATGGCTTTTTGGCCATGTTTTTGACGACAGGAGTAATCGTGGAGGAAATTACTCGCTTTTTGTCGATATGACATGTGGTAGACATGGTCACACCACCCTTGAGGGTGTAGAATGGGTCCTAAAAGAGTAGGATCAGGTTATGTTAAGTACATGGGGACATTGGAGTGTCCAGAGTGTATCAGCATTAGAGGAACGTTGGGTACAGACCCACTACTCTATTGATTTTCTTCCCACGGTATGGTATGCCGTGCGGAAACGTCCGTCTTGTTGGTAGGTTTGAGGTAAACCTAAAGAGGCAGAGACTAGTTTGTCCGCCGCGTGTGTGCAGCACCATGATGGGCTTGCTAGAGCCGTTATACTCCTCGTTGGAACCAAGTTTGGCAAATCGTAAGGTGATACGATGTGGATTGTGGTGGACTTTAGTAGTCACCACGTCATTGAAGTTGAGGTTGTGTATGCCTCACTGAAACGTGTATACGTTTATGTTTAATCTTGGTGAGACTTGTCTGGGACAGCTCATAATGTTGGAGTACCAACAAGAGAGTCATCAATTCGTCGTTGACTCGATCTGGGGAATCCGTGTATTTGGGATGCAATGGGTGTTATTGTATCCAGTTTTTCCGAACAGTGGTTCGAGACTAGTGGATCTCGAGTTCGATGGCACTTCCCTTGTGAGGAAGGAGGTAAATTATACTTATTTGGGAATCTTTGAAAGATTCGGTAAGTTAATGCATGTGGTGTGGATTTTGGGAATCACACCGCGTGTTGTTAATCGTCGATTATCATCCTCCACTGAGTAGGGAATGACTCAGAATTGAAAGTTGTGTTGGGGCTTAGGGGTATGTTGTAGATACCCGAGCCAAGTGCATTGAGTATGCATGTGATGTCCGTGCTTAGGCAGGTATACCGGTGAGTATACGGATGCCAGTTATTGATTTCCTTTTGTCAAGCATAGAGTTATGCTATTTTTGGTTGGTTAAATCTCTGATGAGAGATATGGAACACCTGGAGATTGAGAATCTCCATGGCACGATAATTATGAGGAATAATCGTGAAGTTAGTTGACTCCCTTTGAGGAGGGATTATCTTGTGTGGGTTAAGGTATTTCCCTTGTTGGTGTTTTCTTTCGAGTTTTCGATAGCCTTCCCAAGTTTGGATTGTTAAATCCTAGGATTATCAAGGGATGGCAGGAATTCAGATTTGTTGGGTGTCGCTGTTGACACAAGCGTTGAGGATGCAAAGGGTTTATTACATGTCCTTTCAGAATTTATGACTCTGGGAGTCTCGATTGTTTATTTTTGATCAGGATATGATTCTTGGAATATCCGGAGGTGGGATCTTGTGAGATGTCTTTTGTGTGAATCTGTGGCCGTGAGTTGCCTAAATTAAGTTGCAATGATGCGACTGCTCCTTCGATGGAGGAGGTTTGAAAGTGGAAACCAGGTTTGGTATGTGTACACCGTGGTATACTAGAGTTTCCCTCGTAACGATGTATGTTAGACATCGTGAGTCATGGTAGAGACGTCATTGAATGATATCTACGATGGAATCGGGAGCGATTCGAATCCTTGCAGTTTCAGTTGACTAACTGATTTTGGATTGTTAGCGTTATGTTGTGCTGACGCTCTTTGACGTTATGATGGATTTGGAAGTCTATTCCACTCCAGAGTTTGACACAAGGTCAACGTTCTCACGGTTGAGGTGTCATTCATGATGCGTTCTTACTAGTTGTATTAGAACTAAGGATGACTGTCCGATCTACAGTCGTAAGTATTGGTTGTTTTGCAGTCATGAGAGACTGACTTTTGGGATGACCCACATCGAGGTACGTTTTGCCTCTTGGGTGATATGTTGGTTTTGGTAAAGTCGCTCTGTTTCAGAGTTTGATGTGAGGTAAGTATCCTCGCGTTTATTAAGACGATTCTGATATGGTCAAGAATCGGGGTTATGGCTTCATGTTGTTGTGTAGCCAGGGTGTTACGTGACACACCGGTGCTAATTTCGAGGACGAAATTCTTTTAGTGGGGGATATTGCGATGACCTGGGATTATAGATGTTAATCCCGGAGTATTAATAACCCCTAAAGTTGTTTTACGTGGCGATTTGGGGTTTAATCGCGGTGTTGGGCCTTCTGGGCTCGTTTATTTGGGTAGTTGGGATCGTTGGATCCCGAGGTTGAGATATTCTCATTTCGGTGAGAAACCTAAGAGTTGGGTTTTTAGTGTGACTCGGGATCTGGGGTGCTTTGTGTGGGCACCGGTAGGGGGTTTTGGAGTTAGAGAGAGAATTTTTGAAAACAGATGATTTTTAATGAATCATGATGTATTTGTGGGGCTATTAGTATTTCGGGGTATTTTTGCTATAAATACCAGTTGAACCCGAGATTTTAATTATTGGAAGCCTTTTCTTCACCTTGCCCGCCTCTCTCTCTCCCCGCTGATTTCTCGATCTCCTCGACCCTCGCCACTTCAAGCCGTGCGCCCGCCGCCATCCGGCGTGTCCGACCCGTCATCAGCTTCGTCTCTTCCAGGCACACCTTCCCATACCAAGAATTTGAAGTTTCGTTGAGAATCGCGTTCGGATTTGCCAGAAAAGCGCAGGGGTTCGAAAGTTCGAATCTGTCCGATTTGGGGCTCGATTTTTGGTACGTTTTTGGGGCTTTTCTTCAGGCGTTTTGTGCTATTATTTGGGTCGAAAATTTCTTTATAGTTCAAAAATTTGTTGCTTAATGGTTCGAATTTTCAACGCTGCTTGCGTGATGTTAGGGCTCGATTTTAGGGGTATTGGCAGGGGAGCGGTGTTTCTTGTTAGTGATCGATTAATTCATGTTTTAGATGAATTATGGTACTTAATTGGGTTCGAATTGTGAGGTATTTGAAGGGTGTTCTTGAACAATTTTCGATAATGTCTCATTCGTTTTCCCTCCCTACATGTGCTCCGCCCCGAGTCTTTTAAATGGTAAATTGTCGTGTGTTGACAATATTTTTTTTGTATGAGGATTATGGGTGTGCTTGAGCATGGGTTGCATGTTCGTAAATAATTGTGAATTATTTATCGTGTTAGCACACCATTCCTCGGGGCATGGAACTCGAGCAAGGTTTGGCTCGGACTTCGGAGATTTGAGGTACTGCGACGTACGAGCATTTCCTTATATGAGAGCATTTGTGAAATGCATAATGTATTTTGATTGCATTGAATAATTGTGTGTATGGTTATATATATATGTTGATATAGCCAAGGAACGACCAAATCTTGATATCGCCGCCACAAGCGTGCGTGACACTAGAGTAGGATAACTCTTACAAGGTATATGGGGTACTGGATGTATATGACCATTGTAGGGCATTGAGATGCCAGAGAATGATCGTGGAATCATGTATTCATTATAAGACATGCGAGATGTCTAAGTATAATGGAGAAATGGGTAAAATAAATGCTAGGCATTTGAGCTATCTGTGATTGATAGCGAGGTTGAGAAATCAGTATTTGTTATTGAGATATCCATATTTGCCTGTATAATGAACTTGGAATCACTATATATTGATATTCGAGAATCAGGCATGCGATGAGTAAATCAATGTGTTGATTTACTGATTTTTGAGATTTGATGAGTTTGATGATTGTGAGAACAGGGACAGTACACGAAATCCCGGATGAGGACGTTGCCATCCAGGGAGTGTCATTTAAAATTCATTAGTATTTACTTTTGTTGTAAATTATGAATTTCATTATTGTGATATGGGATTTTGTGTATTGGTATGCTCACCCTGTTGGGGGCTGTCTCTGTTGGGGCAGGTGAACAGGTACATCGATGGCTTTGGAGCTGAGCTCGAGCTGTTGATTGGATGTACTCACAGGATCGTGGTACCAGGGCTTGATGGAGCACGGTATCGTATATAGTACTTATATACACCCGAGGATTATATACACATTCATGATGCTCGCATGTGAGCACGGTTATACTTGTATATGGGTTGTATATAAAGGCATGAGTCTTTCTCTCTTTCATTCTATGTTGCATGCAATTAAGGGTAGAATTGCTAATGATATGAGAGTCATTGGTGTATTATGTGGGTGTTGAAACCCACTTTTGTTGTCTTATGTGTGGTGTCTTCCCTGGCTGGGAATTTACTTAGTGTTGCTATATTCTGTTGAGTTTTGTGTTTCCCTGGCCGAGAATTATGATATGTGCTGTGCTTTTGTTTCGGGATAGCTCAATTTATGGGGAGACTCTGCCCAAATTTTTATAAGAGTCCACAATGTAAAAAGTGGTGTAAAGGGGATGGTAATGGGCGAACTTTATTAGTCTATTTGTTGTTAGGATGATGATCTTATAACATTGAGTATTAAAGAAAATTTTGTATTTGCCATTCAATGGTAAAGTATCATCTGAGTTTCCCGATCGATTTTTATTGAAAGCATGTGCCACACATATTGATTAATACACTAATCAAGGGTCAAGGGCTTGGGGTCCTTACAGAAACACCTTGGAAATTCGAAACGGTCCAGACCAATGAGATTTCAGTTTTCCTAGAAACAACAGTAATCTAGAGTTAAACAATAACACCATATCTTCTTCTTCTTTGAAATCACGTTGAGTGAGCCTTGCATCATGCCATTTTTGTCTTAGCTTCGTAGATCTTTGAATTCTCATAAGTTTGATTCTGAAACTCTTCTATTTTGTTCAATTGCAGAAGAAGTTTATCACCTACAACAGTTAAATCTAAGTTTAGATTTTTTATTGCCCAATATGCCTTGTGTTCAAGTTCAACTGGAAGATGACATGCTTTGCCAAAATCTAACCTATATGGTGTTGTGTCAATATGTATTTTAAATGCATGTCTATATGCCCATAAAGTGTCATCTAACCTTAAAGACCAATCCTTTCGAGACACGTTGACAGTTTTTTTCTAAAATCCGCTTCACTTCCCTATTAGACACTTCACTTGCCCACAAGTTTGTGGATGGTAAGGTGTTGCAACCTTGTGGGTGACACCATATTTGCTTAAATATTTTTCAAAAAGTTTGTTGCAAGAGTGTGACCCACCGTCACTAATGATTGATCGAGGGGTGCCAAATCGAGTAAAAATATTATTCAAAACTGCACCACCACTATAGCATCTTTAGTGCGTGAAGCTGCAACCTCAACCCACTTTGACACATAATCAACCGCAACAAGTATATAATAGTTCAAACACGAATTTTGAAATGGTCCCATGAAGTCTATGCCCCAAACATCGAAATTTTCACATTCAAGAATATTGTTTAAAGGCATCTCCTGTCTTCTAGATATATTACCAGTCCTTTGACATTTATCGCAAACTGAAACGTGCATGTATGCATCCTTAAATAAGGTAGGCCAATAAAAACAGGATTCAAGTACCTTTGCAGCAGTTTTGGTTGGACACATGTGTCCCCCTACCTTTCGGTCATGACGGTGGCTCATGATAGACGTCATCTCCTTTTATGGAACGCACCTCCTAATCATATTGTCTGCACAAACCTTGAACAACAATGGCTCATCCACATGTAGTGCTTAAGATCAAATAAAAATTTCTTCTTTTGATAAAAAGTCATTTGTGGGAGGATACCGCTAATGAGATAATTTGCAAAATCAGCGTACCAAGCTAGTGCAATAACTTGAAACAGTTGTTCATTAGGAAATTTCTCATTTATCTCTTCTACTCCTGTATCATGTTCATCAATCACATTATCAATCCTAGACAAATGATTTGCCACTACGTTCTCTGCACCCTTCTTATCTTTAATTTCTAAGACAAACTCGTGCAATAGAAGAATCCATTGAATCAAACGTGGTTTTCTTTTTTAGCAAGGAGATATTTGAGTGCAGAGTGATCAGTGTAAACAATTACCTTAGATAGACAAAGATATGAGTGAAACTTGTCAAAAGCAAATACTACTGCTAGAAGTTCTTTATCAGTGGTGGCATAATTTTGGTGTGCCTCATTTAAAGTTCTACTAGCATAGTAAATCGTATGAAATACATTGTTCCTTCTTTGTCCCAGTACTGGTCCAACTGCGGTGTCACTAGCGTTGCACATCAACTCAAATGGAAGATCCCAATCAGGTGCTACAAAACAGGTGTTGTTACCAACAGCTCCTTCAATGTCTCGAATGCCTGCAAACAATCAGCATTAAAATCAAATGGTGCATCATTCGTCAGTAAATGAGATATAGATTTTGAAATCCTAGAAAATCGTTAATAAATCTTCTATAGAAACCAGTGTGGCCTAAAAAACTGCGAACTCCCTTCACTGATACAGGTGGAGGTAGCTCTAGTATTACTTGTATCTTTGCTCGGTCCACTTTAATATCCTTTTGAGATATTTTGTACCCCAAGACTATACCTCCTTGTACCATAAAGTGACACTTCTCCCAATTCAATACCAAGTTCATTTCCTCACACCTTGTCAACACCAAGTCAAGATTATGCAGGGAAGAATCAAATGAATCCAAACACAGAAAAGTCATCAATGAGAACTTCTATAAAAATTTCTATCATATCATGGAATATAAACATCATGCATCTTTGTAACGTAGTAGGTGCATTACATAACCCAAATGGCATTCTTCTAAATGCAAATTTACCACAAGGACAAGTGAAGGTGGTCTTCTCTTGGTCCTCAGGTGCAATGACTATCTGATTATATCTCGAATAACCATCTAGGAAGCAATAAAAAGCATACCCAGCTAGGCTCTCTATCATTTGATCAATGTAGGGGAGGGGGAAGTGATCTTTACGTGTAGCTTCATTTAACTTTCTATAACCAATATAGACCCTCCAACCAGTGACTGTTCTAGTAGGTATTAATTCATTATTTTCATTGGTAATAACAATCATACATCATTTCTTAGGCACACATTGCACTGGTCTTACCCATGCATTCTCAGATATATGATAGATAATACATGTATCCAGTAGCTTTATTACCTCGGCCTTTACGATTTGCATCTTCGGATTCAAATGGCATTGTGGTTGCACCAAGGGCTTGTAAGTGTCCTCCATTAAGATTTTATGTATGCACATCGACGGGCTTATCCCTTTTATGTCCGTCACTTTCCATCCAAATGCTTGCTTATGCTCCCTCAAAATCCTGAGGACCTTATCCTCGTCAGTACCTGTCAGAGATGAAGACACAATTACCGGTAGGGAATTATTATTATCCAGATAAACACACTTGAGGTGAGGTGGTAGGGTCTTGAGTTCGAGAGTTGGTGGTTCTTCGATGGAAGGCTTGATGTCCCTTTCCCCATTAGTGAGGTAAGCTTCCAATTCATCCTTGCATTCTCGTTGAAATACCTTGTCAGATAACACATCAACAATGTCAATACTAAAACACATGTGCTCATCGTGTGGGTGTTTCATAACCTTAAAAGCATTAAAAGTGACTTGATCCTCCCCTACACGAAGGATGCTTTGATCAAAGGCATTTCATCATCTTCTTCCATGTCTAACATGAGGAAAGCCACCGAGAAAATGAATATATCAACTTTTACAAGAACATCCTCAATGATTCCTCGGGGGTAGGTGATAGACCTATCTACAAGCTGAAGTGAAACCGTAGTAGGTTTTGGCTCACATAATCCCAACTTTCTGAAAATTTACAATGGCATAAGATTAATACTCACACCCAAATCACATAAAGATTTAGTAAATAAAATAGAACCAATGGTGCAGGGTATAGAGAAACTCCCTGGATCTTCTAACTTAGGAGGCAATTTGTTTTGTACAATCGATGAGCACTCTTCGGTTAAACTTATTGTCTCATGCTCTCCTAAAACTTAGCATAACTAGGTATTTGAAGTAAATCATCAGCAAATGGTATATTAATGTATAATTTCTTAAAAATTTCAAGAAATTTTGCAAAGCATGCATCTACCTTAGCTCTTTTTAATGCAGCGGAAAAAGGAAGTGGGAGTTGTACTTGCGTCAGTGGTGTGACGGGTGTCTTGGTAGAAGACTTACATTTCTCTTCAACTCTCGCTTTAGTCTTTTCACTTTCCCCTTCTTGAACGTCCCCATCTTCATCTTTCTCCTCAATAGGTGACCCGATTTGCTTACCACTTCTCAATGATATCGCATTTGCTTGCTCATTCGGATTCTTTTCGGTACCGCTAGGCAATGTCCCTTGAGTTCAACCAGCCAGGTGTCTTTCTCATAATGGTACCTCCTGCTGCTGCATCAACCATGGATCTATTAACATAAAATAAAATATCGTAAAATGTTTGTACCTAGAGCTAAATAGGAAGGCCATGATGTGGACATCTTCGCAGTAAATCCTTGAAGTGCTCCCAAGCTTCATACATGTCTCATGATCATTTAGCATGAATGTGGTGATATCATTGCACATCATAGTTGTCTTGGATGGGGGAAAGTATTTGGAAGAAAGCTTGAGACATCTCATCCCAAGTAGTAATCGATCCTGCAGGCAATGAATTCAACTAGCTCTTAGCTTTATTATTTAAAGAAAAAGGGAAGAGTCGTAACCTGATGTCGTCGTTATTGACACCATTGTGCTTGAAGGTATCACAGATCTTCAAGAAGTTATGATATGAGCATTAGGATCATCAGTAGGCGATCCTCCAAATTGCACCGAGTGTTGAATCATTTGAATTATGGCAGTCTTGATATCGAAGTTATTATCCTGAATCCTCGGTCTAGCTATGCTCGACAGATTGCCTTGGAAAGAGGGTTGTCCGTAGTCTATCAATGATCATGTCGTTGCGCTGTTCACGTTCACCATTCCCTTCTTGATTATTCTCAGCCATCACTCGAGCTTCTCTCCGAAGTCTACAGCAAGTTCATTCAATATCTAAGTCAAGTGGCTCTAGTATATATTTGTCACTCCTTAGCATGCACCACGAAGACAACTACCTGCAAAAGTCAAAACAAGAAAGAAACAGTACTTGTGAAGTAGTATAAAACTTAACAAAAGTAAAAATAAAAAGAAATTGCTAAATTACAGTCAACCAATCTCTTATGATATTACTAAGACTAATCCCCGGCAACAGCGCCAAAAACTAGATCGCAATTATTTTAAACAATTATTTTCTAGTGTGGCGTGATTACCGCAAGTGCACGGTGTAAAGTTTTAGTATAATGATATGAAAGTAGGGATGTCGTACCCAAAAGGACTAGTAGTAATTACTAGATTTGATTAGTTTAACTATATTTAACCTACGAATTTGTTATGAATGATTGGCGAATTTACTCGACTTAAGAAAATAACCAAAACACAAACAGAGAATATAGTAAACAGTAGAGATAAATATCGAGACTTCGATTCACTTAAGTAATCCCACAGAATTCATCTACTAGTTCTAATCAATATTAATGCATCTAAGGTGACATGTTTTCCGGTTATAACTAATATACTATCTCGAGCTATATTAAACCTAATACCTATTTGCAGTAAGTAACTCTCATTCACTTATTTAACAAATTATAATTGCATACGCTTTATGAAAACTCCTAGCCTTCGATTACTAGATATCTATAGTTATCACATGTATTTGACCTCATCTCTCGATCTCAGTCTGAAATCTACGGTATATGTTATTTCTTCCGTATTACAATATTTTCTCTCGATCTCAATTGCAAGGCTAATCCCTTAAAAGCAATAAAATCATAACACAAACACAAAGATAGCAAAAACTCAATCAAAAACTAGAATAAAATTGTGGGTTCAAACAAAAGATTCCATAAAATCACTAGCGTTGACTCTCGCGTTGATCCGATCTTCCGTCTCCCGCTACTTTGCTTTGAATCTCCAACTTGTATGTGGTGGCTCCTCCCAAGTCTAGGGTAAAAATCAGATGAAAAGTCCCATCTTTGCTGCAATATCTCCCTTTTATATTCAAGAAAACGAGCCCATACAAATCTGGGACCAAAAATAGCCTATAACTTAAAAAGGAAGTTTTCTCATGTAGGACTCTGTTGGAGAACGATCGCCATGTCCATTGCGATCGATCTCTTCGACTTTTCTCTATATGGTAATCGATCGTTGTCTGAGTGGCGATCGATCATCTCATCCGTCTGCCCTGATGCGATCTATTTCTCCTTTGTGGCGATCGATCGCCTTATGTATAAATTTTCCACACATTCCTACCTTGAAGCGATCGATTCCTTCTATGAGGCGATCGGTCGCCTACAGTAAAATTTCCCAACTCATTTAAAAGTAACTAGATGAGATGGCATCTTCTTGAATCAGGTATTCTCTATGACTAAGTCATATGACATGTGAAAATCCAACAGTGAATTACCTGCGGCGTTCATGTCCCCTATGACATAACCTCAATGAACACTCTCATAACCATCCTGGTCAGAACTTACGTGCCCGTTGAAATCTCCCTCGATGAAGATTTTTTCATTAAGGGTTATTCCTTGTACCACGTCGTCAAGATCTTTCCAAAATTTCTGTTTATTAGCCTCCCCTAGTCCAGTTTGGGGTGCATAGGCACTAATGATATTAAAAATATCATTGCCTAAAACTAGCTTAATTAATATAATCATATCTTCATTCCTCGTAGCTTCAACTACATACTCGTTTATTTCTACGATTACACATACCCCATTACGATTCTTATCATTACATATGTACCAAAGTTTATAGCCCCAAGGAGCTATAGTTCTGGCTTTCTCGCCTACCCATTTGGTCTCCTGCATACACATAATATTAATTTTTCTTCTACTCATAGTCTTTACTAACTCGGTTAATCTACAGTAAGGGGATCTACATTCCAAGAGGCTAAACGAATCATATGGAGTTGGTTTCGAGCTAACTTCTTTACCCACACTCGCTCGAGGTGAGGGAACCCTTGCTCATTTGACAACACACACAGGCGTCGATGTGGCACGTCGCTTTTGGGCGACGACCTAGCAGCCCTTGCCTACTTATCACTACACCCGGGATCCGGTGCAGTGCGTCGCTGTGTAGGTGATGCCCCAACACAATTCATCTTATAGTTCATGTCATGTGATGTGACTAATTTATCTGGATACATATCATAAGTGATCCATATCACAAGTGATGTATATCATTGACGGAGTTCCTCATCAAACATAGACTAATTCGTTTATTCTTATTTAAAATAATAATTGGAATTATTTGCGTACAATAATATTTCAAAATTTATATAAATGCGAGACGAGATCTAAGTCTCTTCAAGGAAAGTAAAAGTTTCTACATCATTAAAAATGTCTATTTTATTACTCTTTATAAATATAAATAAAAAGAATTGATTATCTTTGGGAATAATATATATTTATGCGATTTACGTAATTATCTAGACTCAAATTGGAATGACTTCGTAAAATATAACTTAAACGTTATCCCAATGGAAGGTTATTATGCAGGAATATTGTACCAATGATTTATCAATATTAATGTTATTATAAAATAAATGTGTTGGATTTAGCGAACATGATTCATATTAGTTTTAGTGTTAACAAAACTTATGTATTATATTAATCGAATGCTCGGTGTAATCACTTCTAAAACTTGAACTATTATAGCTCAGAACAACTCAATACTCAACCCATTAAAATGCAATATATATATATATATATATATATATATATATAGGTGCGGAGCCACTGCCCCTCTTGCCCAAATTTTTATTTTACATAAATTTTTTTTGCAATTTTATCCTAAAACAATTGTAGTTAGCCCATTAAAAATTATATTTTGTCACATATTAAATTATATTTTGACCCCTAAAATTTAATTTTGCCTAAAATTTTTATTTTAAATTTTTTTTGCCCCCTTCTCAAAAGTCCTGTTTCCGTCACTGTATATATATTAGATGAGCTAATACCAATATCGGTCCTCATCAAAAATGTATTGCTACTATTTTAACCAAATTGAGATCAATTAAACAGATTATTTAATCAAAATTTATGTAATTTATTCATAAATTACTTTAATTCAAGTCAACTTTGAAATCTCTATCAACATATGAGTGCATAAAATTTAAGACTTAGACTTTGTACTTTTTGGTATATTCGAACTGCGAAAGATTGCCGATCAAACATTGTTGCTTTGTTAGAAAGTCTTTAATTAACACCAGATAATTTTTCACAATAATCTGATGTAATCAAATTTTAAATACTATATAAAAAATTTATTTACCGTGAACAATAGTCTCGTGTATAATTCTATTATTGATTATCCGAAAAAGTTTACAAAATTAAGCATAAATTCTACCTATATTTTCAAAATTATTGTAGAACCTTGATAATTTAATACTCGATTAATTAATATACTCGCTTAAATAATATTTTTGGCTGATCTCGACTTGGGAACAACATGCTAAATTTATAAGATAATATATATACGTTCATATAGACCTCATGCAACATAAAAATTCATAACCCCTTAATAAATAGTTCATTTATGATTAATCTATGAAGAATTTATAAAAATGACTCCATTGTCATTTGTTTTTTTTTTTTTTGTGAAAATTGATGTTCCATTGTATCACATTTCTAACTTTTTTTCAATTTTAAGATGAGAAGTCGTTGTTGTGTGTATGATATGTTGTGTTATTATGATTTTTTATTAATAAAATGGATTAGCATACATAATACATTGAACAATATGTATAATAAACTGAACAATAGAGTACACTGAACGAAATGGCACATTGAATAATATATATACAAAATAAAATGAATAATATATTCATTAATAAAATAAACAATACTTTCATAAATGAATAAGTTATTGTATTAATTAATCTATAAATGAATAATTATTATATCGATTATTTAATATTCATTATATTAATAAGATTTTATCAATTCCTAATCTATTACTTATAAAGGTTTAACTATATGTTTTAAATTATAAGAGCTTAGAGTCTGAATTAGCATTTGCTCGAAGCCACACGGGATATATCATAATAAGAAATATATATATTAGACCTAAACCCAGGGGTGCTTAACGGATCGATCCGGTTCGGTCCGGTCCGCTCCGGAACCGGCCGGTTCCGGATCCGATAATCCCGGAACCGGACCGATCCGTTAAGGAACATGATTGGATCCGGTTCCGGTCCAACCGGTTCCGGGTTGGACAGGTTCCAACCCGGAACCGGAGTTTTCTTTTTTAAAAAAAAAATAAAAATAAAAAACTAAGGGATTCATTCGAAAAAAAAAATTTAAAAAACTGATCCGGTTCCGGTTCAATCCGGAACCGGATCCGTTTGGTCCGAAACCGGTAAGATACCGGATCCGGAACGCTAGAACCGATCCGGTCCGATATCAAACCGGTTCCGGACCGGTTAGTCCGGTTCCGGTTCCGGACCGGACTAGCCGGTCCGATTTTGGGCTGGGTCCGGATTGACCCGGCCCGTTAAACACCCTACCTAAACCTCTTAGAGAAAACAATTACAAAAGTTTGAGCGAAAATTATAATTTTACTTCTGTAAATTTGTCAATTTTTCATTTTAGTCATATAAGTTTAAGTTACGATTTTAGTCCAATAAGTTGGTTATTTTTTGTCCTTTTTTACCAGAGCACTTATATAATGTCGAAGATGTAAGCAATATTTAGCGTCACGTCAGCAATTTATGATGTCACATCATCAAGTTCCGACGCAATGTCATCATTTTCGATATTACGTCAGTAATTCGTTGACAAAAGACTAAAAGTGAAAACAAATAACCATGTTACGGGACCTAAATTATAATTTTCTCAAGTTTTAAGGAGATATGTAAATAAGAACAACCTAATCTAACCATTTACATAAGCCCTGTAATTTAATTGATATTGAACATAATAATAATAATACAATTTCATAGGGTCCTCAAGCTGTCATTTGTATACATATATAGTTGGTATATATGTATCATATAGTATGACAATCGGTATATGGTACTAATATTTATTTTAAAAGAATAATTGATGTGCCAGATACAAAAAATATTTAAATTTTAAATGATAAAAAATTATGAAAAATGTAAAAGACCTTTCTTGAACGACACTATTTTATATAATTTAAATTCTGTAATGTAAATTCTGTGGACCAAGTTTTAGATGAACTTAGAATATGCATCTTTGAAAAGTTCTTTTTCTTAAGCTAGAGCAAAATTTTCCATGCAACTCTACCTATATAAACCCTACATCTCCTCCATCATCTTGCACCAAAGACTTGGCTCCAATAGCAAAATGAAAATCTCCCAAACAACATCGATACTCTTCCTTTCATTCATCGTTTTCGCAATATCGCAACATATATGTCACGCCCAAAACTCCCCACAAGACTATCTAAACGCTCACAACGCTGCCCGAGCACAAGTCGGGGTGGGACCAACGACATGGGACGCAAGGGTCGCGGCATTTGCGCAAAACTATGTCAACTCAAGACTCGGTGATTGTAACCTCGTGCACTCAACGAACCGTCCCTACGGGGAGAATCTCGCCAAGGGAAGTGGTGCTTTCACGGGAATGGCAGCCGTGAACCTGTGGGTGTTGGAGAAGTCCAAGTACAATTACGCGAGTAACTCGTGTGTCGGAGGAGAGTGCCGGCACTACACGCAAGTTGTGTGGCGTAACTCAGTGCGCCTCGGGTGCGCTAGGGCTCGATGCAACAATGGGTGGTGGTTCGTTTCTTGCAACTATGATCCGCCCGGTAATATTGTCGGCCGACGCCCTTACTAGGGGTTTTTCCAGTATAACTTTCTACTGGATATGTAAGAATAAGGGAAAAAATGTGTACCCACGTGTTGTTATTGGTGAAATAAATACCATAAAAATAATTAAAAGAATAAGTGGAAAAATGTGTGCCCCCGTTTGTACTTGTTTGTGAAGTAAACAATTGTACCCTCACCCATATGTTCTTAATTGTTGAAATAAATAATTGTACCCTCAAAATAATTAAATAAAACTTATTAATTATCATTTTACAAAGGGAAGTTACTCAATTTTCCAGACGATCAGGTTTAATAATATTCATTCTATATGATTCTTGGTTACCTCACGAGGTAATACTCTAACAATGACCCATATTTATCAATGTCCTACTTTTTTACGTAAGATTCAATCCATTGATAAATTTGGATCATGGATCACCACATTGGATATTACCCATAAGATAGCCAAGATATATTCCAATAAGAGAAGACAATTGCAATTGATTTATTCCATGAATCCATCTAGTATAACGTCAAATTTAACCATATATTTTTTTTTTTTTACAAAAATAGCTTTATCAAACTCAAAATAAACCATGGCCTTAGCCCCTTAGAACAATAATACATAAATATTAATATATAGCACAAAAAAAACTTTATTTTTAAAAAATAAAAATGCAAAAATTATTCAATCAAATTAAATAAAACAAAAAAAACTATTTTAAAATATATATTATTTTACATAAATATACTATGAAACACATATATAAATATTCGTATTTACTTATATTAAATAGAAATTTAATGGGCATTTTGACCGATGACTTTAGGGCTTCTCCAACCCTACGCCAAAATGGCATAAAGCCATTTGGACGCAGGGTTTACCCCTCCAACCCAGCACTAGGGACGGAGAGGGGTGCAAAACACTATAGCTGCGCCATATCTAGCGCAACAAGTCACTTTTTTTTAATTTTTTTTTAAATTATATTATTATTTAGTATTGTTTTTTGTTTTAACAAATAATTTTGTAAAAAATTATAACATTATTATATATAGTAAAATAATTTTATAATAAATATTTATAAAAATTAAATTTAGTAGTTATATATGACATTAAATTTTATTTAAGAAGTAATTAATGATTAAGTTAAATTATATTTAAATATTTATATAAAGTGAATGAATTAAATTAAAATAATAAATTATTTAACAGAAACATATAAAGGAATAAAATAATAGTTATAAATGAAATTAAAATGAATATTTTAAGGAATATTTTTAAAAGTGTAAAGTTTGAAGTAGATGGGTTGGAGATGAGTTTTGTAATTGGTGTAAAAGTTGCATTATTTTAGTGTAAAAGTTGCGCTAAAATAAAAATTGTGATTGAAGATGGTCTTAGCAAGAAGCTTTTGGTAGAGTTAATTATGAAAGCTACCAAAGAAATTGCGGGCCGCAACTTCGAGACTACAATTCTTACTTGAAAGTTTCTTTATCAAACAAAGTCATATTTTTGTATAATGTTTCCTTATAAACTCACATTGTTTAGGTTAATATGTGATCTTTTTCAATGTTTAGTGCAATATTTATGTTTGATGAGCAGCAAACTCTACTTACAAGCAAAGAACTGTCTTTGTTTATATGTATATTTTCTTAGAACATCAACTCTGTTACGAGTTCACAAATAATAAATTACTTTATTGGCTTATTTGATAAATTCCAATCATTTATCTCTAATTTGTACTGTGTTATTTAATAAATTAAAATCATATTATTATAATAAGTGTTACGAACTTATTTGACAATATTATTTAATATAGCTACTTATTTTGACTTGCATTATTCTGTGTATTGCGCGGTGGGCATTAACTTTATTATGTAGGTCTCTAACTTAGTAATTTGATATAGACATAATATAGTATGTCTTGGGTTTTGAGAAGCCGGATAATCTTGATTTTGATGTTAACAAAACTTGTTATTGTGTTGCTAATATATTTCATCAAGTGCGCAGTTCATAGATTATATTTTACAGCTTGATGAGGTTATAAGAAATGCCATTGAATTTGGTTGTTGAAATGAGAATTCAACCTACGTTGGACCCCGAGCGCTGCTGAATAAATCGATCATATCTCATAGCTCGGATATCGAAATGACCTAATTCCAAAGGGGTTAGATAGCCAACCCAATTCTCTACAAGTTGTATTTTAGACCAGTAGATCTTATTCGAAGGTTTACATGACAAAAAACATGTCTGTAATTATCACCTGGTGCAAAGCATAACAGCAAGCTGCTACAACAGAGTAACTGTGGTATATTGGCAATAACTCTAAGCTCGCTTATCAAAATCTACAAATCATCTTCAAAAGCCAAAGACTGAAGCGGATGTTAAGATGGTCAAAAAGCTTCTGCAAGTCTCGTATTGTGCAGACAAAATAAGTAGACTTGCAGCAGGAGTATCTTTTTGTATTTCGAGCATATCTCTCTCATATGAACTTAAAATCTAGCAATTCTCGATTCCGCGGAAAGCTAAGAATTATGGCTACAACTTTCATGTTGATCACTTTGCCCAGAAATCAACGAATCAAGAGACATAACCAAGAAAAGATATCAGCAGACTTTGGACAGCAAGATTGTCTGCAGACTTCTCAACTTGGAGCAGTCAACCTTGAGCAGTAGATTCAACTTGTAGACGTCGACCAGCGGACTTCGAACCAGTAGAGGTCAGCGGACTTTAAACCAGTAAAGGTCAGTGGACTTCGACCAGTAGAGAAGCACTACTGGAACCAAAAACAGCAGACTTCCAGAAATATCCTCGAAGCAGAATATGACTGTCGCAATGTTTGAAAAGTTACCAAATGTCTCCCAACGGCTATATTCTTGTATCTAACGTATATATCATTATTTGAGGCTATATATACAAGTCTCGAAAGCTCAAAAACAGGAGGTTGAAGATCAATCGAAGCATTCCAAAGCAACCCACTTGGGATCCAAATGGGAAACTTGAAAGACACGCTCTGCGAAATGAAGAGCATAACATAGATTCTTAGGCACTTTTTCCTTTTTGTATCAAATCCATTGAGGATTGTGCCATTATATTCACTCTATTCCTTCTTGTAACCTGATGAGACAAGGCTAGAGGGTTCACTAAATGGACTTGGCTTTTGTGATATCCCTGAAATTAATTATGTGCATTTGGGCTATTAATTATGTTTATGTGATTAATATGGTGTATAATTAATCATGGTGGTGAAATGTAAAGTTATGCGGTGGGCATCAACTAGTCATAGGAAGTATGTGATACTTGTTGGGAGATTTATGATTGGCATGATTTATTTGAGTTGGTTCCCATTAATTTGGAAAGCATGTTGTTTGTTGTTAAGATTGCATTTTAATTGAGTAAATGCTATAAAATATCAAGTAGGAATATTTCAATACATCATGCTAAATACCGGGACACAAATTAAATCCTTACCATGCTACCACCACATGAATTGAACAACTACCATCATCATGCCCATACCTCCCATACTCCTTCACCACCACTCATTCACCATATCACAAAATCTTCCCCATTTCCCTCAAGAAAATTCGTCCATCATCAAGCAAATGAGGAGGAGGAGGAGACTTGCAATTAATTGCTTAATTCTTGCTAAGAGTTGGAGCCAAAGTGGTTAGGAAACTAGTAGTGTTGATTGTTGCACATTTTTTGGTTGAGTAGAGTTATTCTCTTGAGTGGAAATGGCATGTCTTGATGTGTTTTGTTGAAGTTAATGTTTTGGGTTGTTATATGGTAGTTTAAAGGAGGTTTTAATGTGTCGAGTTGATGAGATTTGAGGTTTATGGTATGTATTTGGGTTAGCATGAATGATATGCACAAGAATGGTGGTTTTTTATGATTACAGACATCCGCGATCGATCAGCGTGTTTTCCCGATCGATCGCGAGTACCCGAGGTGCGGGCAGTAGCTTTCCGCGATCGATCACGAGTTTGACGCGATTGATCGGCGAAGCCGCGATCGATCGGCACAATCTCAGCGATCGATCGCGGAATAGAAATTTTTGGGCGATGAGGCGGTAGCTTCTCGCAATCGACCGGGACATATTGGCGATCGATTGCGAGACACCAAATATTGAGTTTTTGGTAATTTTGTGGGATTTTTGATATTGGACTATAAATTGGCATCTAATATTGTGTTGTGCACTTGTGTAGAGCCGTCCAGGTAGCAACGCAACGCAGGGGATAAAGTCCTACAACATTCCATATTTTGGAAAGGTACGTAGAAGACGTACGGGCACCCAACGATAACATGTATTTTATATATCTATTGGATTGGCATTGTGGATGCAAGTATATATGGATTGTGCATTGTGGATGGAAATACATGTTGATTTATGCATTGGATTGCATATATGTATGTTGGATACTTGGTGCATATCCCATGAGTCATGGTTATATTCGAGTGATAAATTTAAATGCTTTGCCGCTGTCGTTTGAAGCGATGATAGAATACTTGTCGTTGTCATATCGTAACGAGGAAAGAATATTTGCCGCTAAAATGTTGAAGCGATGGTGAATGACGCATGTCACATTTAAAGCGAGGTTATTCGATGACGCCGATATGTCGAAGCGATGGGTATTAGTGCCGTTGTTATAACAAGCAAGGTTCATTAAAATACACTGTTAGGGATTGATTATTGGTATTAATGAAATGGTTATATGTCATGACATTGTGAAACCGTAATATAATCCATTGATTATAATTATGAGTTATGGTACAGGGACAACCAAAGGGAGCGTATTAAATGCATTGGAATACAGGAAGTGTTTTATATTTATGGTTTATGCATTTACTCATTATAATCTTATTGTGATGTTCATGAATTATTATATGTTCATGGGTTGGGGTTGTTCCTGTATGTACATTTTGGCATAAAGGGCTAAGGGACGAGTTGATGCAGTGAGCTCGTGAGTACTTTTGATATAGGCGGACATGATTCTTTTTGTATAGAATCTACTCTAGGAGTAGTGTAAAGCTATAGTATTAACATTCATTTACTGGGAATGTAATTAATCCTTGAAAACTCTTTAGCACTGTAATCATTTAGCTCGAAGCATCAACAAGAACCTTATACTATGATCTATGCATGTTTAGTCCTTCTTATGCCTTTATTACGTGTTAGGATCGGTCCGGAGTGTTTAGAGGGGGGGTGAATGAACACTCTTCTAAAAATTAATCCTTCGTGATTTCTTTCGGATTAGTGAAAGAAATCTGTTTCTTAATCAATTCTTGTACAAAACAGACCACTGAAAATATAAGTGCGGAACGGTCTGTTCTTGTATGTAAGAACGGCTCGATGGCTAGTGAGAAAGAACGAGTGCAGAAATAAGATACACAGGATATGTTTCTGGAAGTTCGAAGGTGGTGTAATCCTTCTACGTCTCCCCTTCTTCCAATTAAGGAAGGATTATACTAGAAGACTTTGATTTATACAATCCTGTTGTACAAACCCAATTCAGACTGGATTTACCTCACTACCAATCTGAAACTCCTAGTCACTCAATCTGCTCAGACACACTCTGTCTGACAGTTACAATATGTTTCTCACTTCTATTTTCAACACAGAAAACACAAGATGCGCACAATGATCCTAAATGATCAAATGTTACAAAGTAAACGTGCTTAAGAATGATTTCAGCTTGAGAGCTTCTGAACTTGTAAGCTTGTGCTGTTTTTGCTTTCTTGTTTTTCAATTGATCAGTGAATGTCGGTTGTCCACACGTAAGTTCTTTTTGTTGCATCCTTTTATAGATGAGGGTGCCAACGACATTATTTCCCTTAATGTGCAACTTGGACTCTGCTTAAACTCTGAGTAGGCTTCAGTCTTCTTCTTTAGGATACTTGCCGTTCTGGTTCATACTTTCGGCGACTGTCAGGCAAGCTCTTCTTTGTCTTCTTACCTATTATGGCAATCTTCAGTCTTTGGTCCTTTGTAGCATTAATTACAACATTAAATGCTACAATAAATAGCCGTTAATGATTTGGACTGAGGAGCCATTCTGTATGTATCCTAAGCTGCTCTGATCAGATAAAGATAGATATCGATCTGAAGCCATGGTTGAGTCAGTCTGATATTCATCGATCCGGTCTGATAAGCAATGTGACTTATCAGCTTGTTCTGTTGTTGAGCTATCGATCTGGTCAGTATGATTACCCTCGATCCGGTCTGATATGCTTTGTCATCTTATCAGCTTGATCTGTTTGGGCGATCGTTCTAGTCAGTCTGATTTCTCTCGATCCGGTCTGATTTGTTTTGTCATCTTTAAAATCTCATCGATAAGATCCGGGACTAACAAATTCCCCTTTTTTGATGATGACAAAACCTAGCTTCTAAGTCTTTTTAATCAGTCTGAAGAGAACTCTGAAGCGAAAACTTTCGGATCGATTACTTCTTCTTGTTCAAAATAAATGAACATCATTGATTTGGATCGATTAAACTTTTATTATTAAGCCTTATGTTGAAGTTCAAAATAAATGAACACAGACTTAATCAAAAGAGGATTTTATTGATCACCAAGAAAATCCTAAATACACAGTCCGAAAAAAAATTATTTTCTAGAGGACTGAGTCGGAGGCGGCCTGAAGTCTTTCTTCTTTTCCCCCTTTTTGTCAGCAGCAATCTGTTGAAGAAAGTCGACAACCTGAGCTAGCTGCGCGCTGATAGCGTCAAGACGAACGTCTTGAGCGCGGAGGGAATTGGCAACAGATGCTCTGACTTCAGTGGCTAGCTCGATCTGCTCTTTTCTCAGACTGTTCTTGTAAGAAGCTTGTTGAGAAAACAGATCGTTTATGCCTCGCTGAAGGCTTCCGATACTGGCAGTCATCTTCTCTTTGAAAGAATCAAAGTCCAAAGCTGTAAGCCTCTGACCTTGATGAACTTCGAGAACGCGTTGAGAGAGAGACAGGCAGTTGTCGGAGAGATGCTGAAGAGTCCTTGCCAGAAATGGAGGTGCATCAGAGTGTTGGCTGGGAGAGCGATCTGATGAGGACAAAGCCTGGTCATCGTCTTCAGCAACCGGGACAAGTGAAGATACAGCAGCTTGGTGACTCTCACACTGGATCAAGGTGACCAGATCCGAAGAAAATGTTTGAATGAAAGCCATATCTTCATCGGATTGGACTGGAGGAGTGCTAGGTCTGGAAGGCTCCTCAGTCTGGAGAGCTGCAACAATGGTGGACACCACCAGATCCGGATCGACGAATTCTGAAGCGCCAACTGGTGCCAGTTCTACTGTTGGACTGATTTGAGTACGGGAGGCTGAGGACCCCAAAGGAATGGAGGTTGTTGGAGAGTCCAACAACACATTCAATGGTTCATCATCGGGCACAGACGGAGCATTAGGTAATGGCTGCTCCGCTGTCTGGTCTGGTAGTGCCTCTGCAGTCTGATCTGGTATTGCTCTGCAGTCTGATCTGCTACAACAGAAGGAATAACCTCAATGAAGGGTTCTGCCATAGTCTTGCTTGCAGAGGGATGATCTGGGCTGGTTGTGGGAGTGGATATACTAAGCTTCTGTCGTTGAAAACGGACAGCTAAGTGAAGAGCATGAACATCCATCTCTAATTGAGCAATTACAGCCCCATCATCTCTGGCAGTTGGAGCAAGCGGATCGAAGTTCTTTTTCTTGGCAGCTAGAAGCAGATTGGCCAGTTTGAATCTGTGAATAGCCGTAAATAGGTCTTTGCGCTGCACGGCAAGCCGAACATCATCAGTCTCTGTGCCTTTCAGAACTTCCTCTTCCATCTTCTTCAGTCTGCTCAACTTTCCGAAGAATAACTCAATGTGGTTGATAGTCCTGTACTGGACATATTCATCAAAGACCACAATGAGTTCCTTCAGCCTCTCATCAACATCCTCCATAGCGATGTCGATGGCTGTCTGTGCTGCAGATTTTGGTTTAGAGGCAGAGGGGACTCAGATAGTGACTTTGGGTGCAAGAGTTGGAGCCTGTGAAGGTTGGATGGAAGGTTGTGGTGCAGGGGTGGCTGTAGGTGGAGGCAATATGGGTAAGGCTTTCAGGGGTAAAGGCTTGCTGGGCTTGGTAATCTGGGTTCTTGGCTTTTTGGGAGGTGGCTTTATTGGTGGCGAGGGAGCAGACTGAGTTTCTTCCGAATCAGTCTGGATGGTCAGTTTGCGCTTGACGCGAGGTTTGCGCTCAGCAGCCTGTTCTTCGCCCTTCTCAATCTTGACAGCAGCCAGAGTAGCGGGAGTGGGCGGAGCACTCTTGGACTTCAGCAAAGCAAGTCCTTTGGAGTTTAAAATCTTGAAGGGGCTGAGAACGGACTGCTTTCCCAGCTCGATTTCCAAGGACTCCAGTAGTTTACTGAGGGGAACAGCAAAGCAGACAGCTTGTTTCGAGGCAATCACTGTTTCCATCAGAACTCCAAACAGAATCACGGACCAGTTCATCTTCTGTCCGGATACGATAGCCGCCATAGCTCTGAACTTCTCTGCGGTCACTGCGTCAAAACTTCCTGCTTTCCCCAACAGAGGCTTGCCCACTATCTCGCACAACACCTGGAAATGAAAGTGCATTTCCTTCTTCTTGAACGATGGTTGCAGGCAGGAGCCAAGAATAGATATCTTCTTTTGAAGATCTGAGAATGACGCCTGAGGAATCTGTCCAAATTCCGTCAGTCCGGAATTGGGGAGACCAAAGGTTTTGGCCAGCGTCAACGGCGAGATCTCAAAAGTTTTGCCCTTGACGGTAGTAGATATTGATGTCTTCTGGGAGACGGCATTGGCGAACAGTTCGCGGATTTCTGATTCATAAACA
Organism: Haberlea rhodopensis; assembly: GCA_907163345.1. Lineage (NCBI taxonomy): Eukaryota > Viridiplantae > Streptophyta > Magnoliopsida > Lamiales > Gesneriaceae > Haberlea > Haberlea rhodopensis. Next base: position 578,768 of record CAJQUN010000192.1, read on the forward strand.
ACGGTGCCGCATTCCAGAAAGTTTCTCAGACCAGAAGATTCCAAAGCTCTGAAGATGGATACCATCTCTGCATCTTCTGTCCTGTAGATTTCATTAAACTCAACGGAGAGAGAGTTGTGAGTAATGGTAGCCATTTGAGAGAGAGTAAAAGAGTGCAAGGATGAAGGAGAGTGAGAGAGTAAGAAAACAGATAGCGGTAATATGTAAAAAGTGAAATAAAATGAGATGTTCAGCCCGCTAAATATGAGAGAGAAGACACGTGTCTTTATCTCGATGACTGATGAAACGAAATTCAAAAATAAACGGTCAGGATAACATATAGTTAAGGCGGTTAAAATGCGATCAGTCCGGGCTGTTTTTGTGCAAAAAAAATGTATTGTCCAATCAGATTATGGGATAACATCAGATTGACATAGATCGGTCTGAAAGTTCGAACCGGTCTGTGTCTTTCTGAACATTGTATTATCAATCTGCGGTAACAAAAATCTTTAAACGCGAAAGAAAACATATCTAAACTATTAAGATAAGTCAATTAATCCAAGAATTTGACGAAAATAATTAAACTTAGCCTCTGGGAGCGGTTTGGTGAAGATGTCTGCTGCTTGCTGCTCTGTTGAGATGTGCTCGATCCGAATTTCCTTTTTGCCAACATGATCCCGAATAAAGTGATGACGTATATCAATGTGCTTTGTTCGAGAGTGCAAAACTGGATTATACGTTATAGCGATTGCACTTGTGTTGTCGCAGAATACAGGAGATTCAACAGCTTGGATGCCATAGTCTTTGAGCTGGTGTTGAATCCAGAGCATTTGAGCGCAACAGCTTCCAGCAGCTAGATATTCTGCTTCAGCTGTGGACGTGGCAATCGATGTCTGCTTTTTACTGAACCAAGAGATCAATCTTTCACCTAGAAATTGACATGTTCCACTGGTGCTTTTACGATCAATCTTACAACCAGCGTAGTCTGCGTCTGAATATCCGATCAGGCTGAAGTTTGAATCTTTGGAGTACCAAAGACCAACGTTCTAAGATCCTTTTAAGTATTTCAGAATACGCTTGGCAGCAATAAAATGTGATTGCTTTGGTTCTGACTGAAATCTGGCGCACATACATACTGAAAACATAATATCAGGCCGGCTTGCTGTAAGATACAATAGCGATCCGATTAGTCCTCTATACATGGTTACTTCAACTGCTGTTCCCCCTTCATCTTTGTCTAACTTGATTGTGGGACTCATAGGAGTTGATGCAGTTGAGCATGTTTCCATTCCAAATCTCTTGAGGAGCTCTTTGGTATACTTGGTCTGATTGATGAATATGCCATTGCTGAGCTGTTTTACTTGGAGACCCAAAAAGAATGAAGTTCTCCCATCATGCTCATCTCAAACTGTCCCTGCATTAGCTTAGAGAATTTCTCGCACAATTTGGGGTTAGTTGACCCAAAGATTATGTCATCAACATAAATCTGAACTAATAGGGTATGTTCCCCCTTAATAAATTTAAATAGAGTTTTATCTACTGAGCCGATCTGGAAATCATGGTTCAGCAGAAATTGAGATAGAGTGTCATACCAGGCTCTTGGAGCTTGTTTCAGACCATACACTGCTTTATTCAGTAGATATACATGATTAGGATACAAATGGTTCTGAAATCCAGGTGGTTGCTCAATGTAGACTTCTTCCTGAAGCTTTCCATTAAGAAAGGCGCTTTTGACGTCCATCTGATATACTTTGAAGTCTTTAAAAGCAGCATATGCAAGAAATATTCGGATAGCTTCAAGTCTGGCGACTGGTGCAAATGATTCATCGAAGTCGATTCCTTCTTCTTGTCTGAATCCCTGTGCCACCAGTCTGGCTTTGTTTCTAACCACAGTTCCATCTGCGTCTAGCTTATTTCTGAAGACCCATCTGGTTCCAATAACAGGCAGATCGCTTGGTCTGGGGGTCAGACTCCAAACTTGATTTTGTTCGAATTGATTAAGCTCTTCTTGCATTGCTTTAATCCAATTGAAGTCAGTCAACGCTTCATCGATATTCTTGGGTTCCAGAGTTGAGATGAAGGCAGCATGAGTGAACTCATCCATCATCTGTCCTCTGGTTCTGATCGGTGCAGAGGGACTACCAATCACTAGATTAGGTGGATGCTTCTTAGTCCATCGATAGCTTGACTCTGGATTGTCTGGTCCGGTCGGATGAACGGTATCAGCATGATCAGCATCTGCTTTAACATTTGAGTGAGGAACATTCGGATCAGCTCGATCTGGGGAAGCTTCAATGGCTTGATCCGATCTGTCTGGTACTTCTGGTTCGGGTGGATTGTCTCTTGACCTGTTAGCTACAATCTCATCATCACTGTTAGCTTCGAGATTGATATTTTCCATCTGATTTTGAATTGAATCTTTGTTGCCCTCAACACATAATGATTCATCAAAAACTACATGAACAGATTCTTCTACAGTTAAGGTTCGATTATTGAAAATTCGATAAGCTTTGCTAGTTGATGAATATCCTAAAAATATTCCATTATCTGACTTAGCTTCAAATGCTGTAAGATGATTCTTACCATTGTTATGAACGAAGCATTTGCAGCCAAACACATGAAGGTGCGAAATAGACGGTCTGTTACCAGTCCATATTTCATAAGGGGTGAGATTCAGCTTCTTGTTAATCATAGACCGATTTTGAGTGTAGCAAGCAGTGTTTACAGCTTCTGCCCAGAACTTTTGCGAAATGCCAGAATCAGCAAGCATTGTTCTTGCTGCTTCCTTGAGCGTTCTGTTTCTTCGTTCTGCAACTCCGTTCTGTTGAGGAGTTCGAGCGGCTGAAAACTCATGCTTAAGTCCTTGATCTTCTAGAAAAGATTCAAGATGCTGATTTGAGAATTCAGTGCCTTTGTCACTTCGAATCCTATCTATGCTTGATGATTTCTCATTCTGAGTGCGTTTCAGCAGCTTGATCAACTTCGGACCGGTCTGATCTTTACTGATCAGAAATATAGTCCATGTAAAGCGTGAGTAATCATCAATAACAATAAGAGTATACCGCATTCCCCCTAAACTTGTTATTGGTATAGGACCAAACAAGTCCATATGCAGTCATTCTAAACATCGAGAGGAGGATTTGGCATTCTTGTTCTTGAAGGATGATCTGATCTGTTTGCCCATTTGGCAAGCTTCGCAGATCTTATCCTTAGCAAAATCGATCTTGGGCAGACCGATAACTAGATCATGTTTACACATGCTGGAAATGGTCTTAAAGTTTATATGATTCAAACGCTTATGCCACAGCCAATGTTTATTATCATTGTTAGCGATGAAGCAAGTAGGATTATCAGGTTGAGCATGATTTCAGTTAATCTTATATGTATTTCCATTCATGATTCCTACGAGCAAGGTTATACCGTCTGATGATTTAACAGTGCAAGTGTGTTTGTGAAATTCTACAGCATAACCATTATCACAGAGTTGACTAATACTGATCAGATTATAGCACAGATTTTCAACTAACAGCACATCATTGATAATAATGTTACCATGGACAATCTTACCCTTGCCCACGGTCTTACCCTTTGAGTTATCCCCGAATATGATTTTGGGTCCAATACATTCTGTCACTTCAGACAGCAGCTCGATGTTTCCAGTCATGTGACGGGAACACCCACTGTCCAAATACCAGTCTGATGCGAGTTTCTTGGGTACCTGTCATCAAATATAATTACTGTTGGTACCCAATCCTATTTGGGTCCAGAACGGATTAGCCCTTTGGGAACCCACACCTGTATCAGCTTCAATGGCTTGTGTGTGTAGGGTGTGCTGTGTGCTGGTCTGTTTCGATGTTGTGTGTGATAATGTGTGCGCTGTGAAAACCTTTGATTTTCATAAGGTAGTCTATATCTCCGTTGAATCGGTTTTGAGTTATAGTAATTGTATTGTCTTCCTTGCCTTCGATCTTGCACCTTTGGATTTGGTCTGATAGACGCAAATCTTGCTTGTGCCTTTTCTTTGGCTTGGTCAACATAACCAATTCCTTTTCTCAGATTTTGATTCACGTAAGAGACTCCTGTTTGAATCTTAGGTGCTTCAGTTTCATATACTGTGCTGGATTTAACAAATGTCATTTGTTTGACTTGATTCTTTACCAGCAACAGCTCAGATTCATCCTTGGTGCATTCTTTGGTGTCAAAGCCTATGCCGGTGAAATCACCGACGTTTCTTTGAACCTCTTGTAATTCTTCCAAGGATGTTCTGGATTTTGTCAATGTTTTGAATATATGTGAGAGCTTAGCATTTTGTGTGCTAATTCTCTTATTTTCTTCATGGAGCTGATCATAAGAGATTTTCAGCTTATTCAGCTCGATCTGGAGATTTTTGCACTCACCCTGCTCAGAGCAGCTTGGTTTGTTGTGCTCATCCATTTGATCACTGATTTTAACTTTATTCTTCTCAAATGATTCAGCTAAGATTCTATAATCATTAGCCATGTCTTGCAGTGCAGACATGAGCTCTTCTCGTGTAAATTCATTTGAGTTACTATCATATACCTCCTCTGTCTGACTCATCTCTTTGTCTGCCATAAGACATTGAATATCTTCTTCGCTTTCGCTGGAAGAGTATTCAGAACTTTCCGAGTCTGAGTCTGTCTAAGCCCATTTGCTGTTTCCTTCTTCAGCTACTAGGACTTTTTGGGATTTTCCATGATTCTTGCGGTCTTTGTAGTGCTTCTTCTTTCTATCATCACGATGCTTCTCTTTCCGTTCTTCTTTCTTCGGTCTGGTGCAATCTGCAATAAAGTGTCCGGTCTTACCACAATTGTAGCAAGCCTGATCATTAACAGTATCATCTTTTCTTGATTTATAATGATGAGAGGGTTTGAAGTTCCTCTTATTCTTAGACATAAATTTACCGAATTTCTTGATAAATAATGACATAGCATCGTTACTTATCTGTTCAGCAGATCGGTCTGATGTTGAAGCGATCTGGTCTGGAATGGCTGTCAGGGCCTTGTTTGGTTGAGAGATGAATGGCTCTGCTTCACCTCTGCTTATCAGTTCAAACTCATAGGCCTTAAGATCTGCAAACAGATCATGAATTTCAACCTTGTTAAGATCTTTTGATTCCCTCATGGCAATGGTCTTAACATCCCATTCCTTTGGCAGAGCTCTCATCACTTTCAGAGCGATCTCTCTGTTAGAATATTCCTTCCCCAGACCATTCAGTTCATTTATGATGCCGGTGACTCTTTCATCAAACTCATTTAGAGGTTCTCCACTTTTCATCTTTATGCTCTCAAATTTTTGAAGAGCAACAGTTAACTTGTTTTCTTTGGTCTGGTCGTTGCCTTCACATAGCTGTGCTATCTTCTCCCAAATTTCTTTGGCAGTAGAGCACATTTTGATTTTGCTGAACATGTTCTTGTCCAAAGTCTTGAACAAGATGTCTTTGGCCACATTATCGAGATTTGCTTTCTTTCTTTCCTCATTCGTCCAGAGGGATCTGTCCTTTTCTACCATTTGTGGTTCTCCACCGGTAATGGCGACCGCTGTATTTATTTTTTTGGATCTTCATTGGTCCATCAGTGATGACGAACCACATGTCGTCATCCTGAGCTGCCAGGTGAGCTTGCATTCTGATTCTCCAGTCATCATAGTCTTCTTTTGAGAACATAGGGATTTTGTTGAATGATGCCATCAACTCGAGTGATTTAGCTGATTAAGATGACCTGCTCTGATACCACTTGTTAGGATCGGTCCGGAGTGTTTAGAGGGGGGGGGGGGGTGAATGAACACTCCTTCTAAAAATTAATCCTTCGTGATTTCTTTCGGATTAGTGAAAGAAATCTGTTTCTTAATCAATTCTTGTACAAAACAGACCACTGAAAATATAAGTGCGAAACGGTCTGTTCTTGTATGTAAGAACGACTCGATGGCTAGTGAGAAAGAACGAGTGCAGAAATAAGATACACAGGATATGTTTCTGGAAGTTCGAAGGTGGTGTAATCCTTCTACGTCTCCCCTTCTTCCAATTAAGGAAGGATTATACTAGAAGACTTTGATTTATACAATCCTGTTGTACAAACCCAATTCAGACTGGATTTACCTCACTACCAATCTGAAACTCCTAGTCACTCAATCTGCTCAGATACACTCTGTCTGACAGTTACAATATGTTTCTCACTTCTATTTTCAACACAGAAAACACAAGATGCGCACAATGATCCTAAATGATCAAATGTTACAAAGTAAACGTGCTTAAGAATGATTTCAGCTTGAGAGCTTCTGAACTTGTAAGCTTGTGCTGTTTTTGCTTTCTTGTTTTTCAATTGATCAGTGAAGGTCGGTTGTCCACACGTAAGTTCTTTTTGTTGCATCCTTTTATAGATAAGGGTGCCAACGACATTATTTCCCTTAATGTGCAACTTTGACTCTGCTTAAACTCTGAGTAGGCTTCAGTCTTCTTCTTTAGGATACTTGCCGTTCTGGTTCATACTTTCGGCGACTGTCAGGCAAGCTCTTCTTTGTCTTCTTACCTATTATGGCAATCTTCAGTCTTTGGTCCTTTGTAGCATTAATTACAACATTAAATGCTACAATAAATAGCCGTTAATGATTCGGACTGAGGAGCCATTCTGTATGTATCCTAAGCTGCTCTGATCAGATAAAGATAGATATCGATCTGAAGCCACGGTTGAGTCAGTCTGATATTCATCGATCCGGTCTGATAAGTAATGTGACTTATCAGCTTGTTCTGTTGTTGAGCTATCGATCTGGTCAGTCTGATTACCCTCGATCCGGTCTGATATGCTTTGTCATCTTATCAGCTTGATCTGTTTTGGGCGATCGTTCTAGTCAGTCTGATTTCTCTCGATCCGGTCTGATTTGTTTTGTCATCTTTAAAATCTCATCGATAAGATCCGGGACTAACATTACGCACTTAAGGTAGCGAGGCCTTCTCGGTGTGGTAATGCTCCTTAATGGATTTAATTGTGGCAATTATGAATTAATTGTGGTATTTGAACTCCTGAGGTTTGTAAATCATGTATTTGGAGTCGTTGGATCTAAGGGTTGAGATTATATTCTCATCATGGTGATAACCTTGGAATTTGGTTTTTGGTGGGATCTGGGGTCCGGGGTACTTTGTATTGGGGCTGGTATTGGAAATTGAGATTGTCTAGATAATTATTGAAAACAGGTGATTTTTAATGAATCATGATGTATTTGTGGAGGACTTGGTATTTTGGAGCCTTGGTACTATATATACCAAGTGGACTCGGTGTTCAATCATTGTTGGCCTTGTTTCTCTCTCTCTCTCTCCTAAACCCTTTCCCACATTTCCCTCTTTTCTCCCATGGAGGAGAAATCGCTGGTAGCTTGGATCCAAGCCGGATTTCTCGAAGAAAAGTTGGTAATCTTCTTCCCCTTGTCTTTACCTTCGTTTTGATTATGGTATTGTGGATTTTGATTAAGATATGTGTTGGGTTTGGAATTCGGGGATTTTTGGTAAAAATCTTAAAGTTTGTTATTAGAGTTCTTAATGAGTTTTAATGGAGTATTTGGGGTGTTGAAGGTGTAGGGGGTGTTGGTTTTGAGTTTGGGTGTCAAAAACACCATTGAAGCTCAAGTTTTTCGGAAAATCGCAGGTCGCGATCGATCGCGGCTTGGCGCCGATCGATCGCGACGAGATTCTGAAATTTGGAGATGATGCACAGTGCTGGCGATCGATCGCTAAGTCTCAGCGATCGATCGCGAGGGGTTTGGCGATCGATCGCGAGAAGGTTCTGTTTGGCAACTGGTTTGTGCGATCGATCGCGATGAAATAGGCGATCGATCGCTGCTCGAAGAAGTGGGTTTTTTCGAAATTTTGGAAAATGTCGGGATTTTGGAATCGAGGTTTAATTAGCCAATTTTCGGGGCAATGTCTTCATTCCATTTGGGAATGATATACTTTTAAAATGGAATGGTTGAAGCCAAATTTTAATAAAAAAATGGAATACTCGATTGCGTAATTGGTTAACCTTTGTACTCATGAAATGGATTTTTGGGTATTATGCATGCTTAACCCGGAGTCTTTTGAATGGTTAATCGCCATGGATTGACGATAGGTTTGGAGGTTGTGAACGTGCTTGGTCACGTGGTTGCATGCTTGTGTTAATTATGAATTATTTATGTGTTAGCACATAATTCATCGGGTCGCGGGACTCAGTCAAGGTTTGGTTCGGACTACGGGATCATAAGGTACGTATAACGTACGAGCATAACTTTAAATATATTATTGCAATTGTTGTGCATGAATAATATATGGTTGTGCAATCACTCGATATGCATTGGGAATTATATGGTGCAGCTTTTGAGCGAGTAATGATTGGGATGATGTCGTTATTGAGCGAACATCGGTTATGCCTCCGCCGCTGTTGAGCGTGCGGGAGATTAAAATGTCGCTATTGTGGAGTGAGCGATGAAATATAAATATGGAACCATTGGTGAAATATATGGAATATCTGTAATCATTGTTTAATGATTTGACTTTTATTGATTATGGTATCGGTATATAGGGAACGGATTGGTTAATCAATGTAATGATTAACTGGCTTTTGAGAATTTGATGGTTTCGGTTATTTTGAGAACAGGAACAGTACAGGGGATCCCCGATGAGGATGATGCCATCCAGGGAGTGTCTTTTAATATTCATAGCCTTTACATTGTGTAAATTATGAATTGTAATATTGTGCTTATTGGATTGGTGGTATTTGTATGCTCACCCCGTGTGGGGGCTATCTCTGTTGGGGCAGGTGAATAGGTACATCGATGGCTTTGGAGTTGAGCTTGAGCTGTTGATTAAAGATACTTCCAGGACTGAAGTGCCAGTGACAGTATTGTGATGGGTACTTTATACATTAAATACATATTCACTCTGTTGATGCTCGCATGTGAGCACTGTTATATGTGTATATGGGTTGTATAAAGGGCGTGGGCCTTTCTCTTTTCATTTATTGGTCGCATGCAATTATTTATTGAATTGCTAAATGAACTGAGAACATGTTAGTGTATTATAAGGGTACATGATATGTAGGTGGAATTGGTTTGGGGAAAGTGGTCATTATGTGGAATAATGTAAGAAATTTTATTATTGGTATGTTATGCTATGGTGTCATGGTTTCTTTTCCCTTGATTACATGATTGTATGCACTAAATACATGTGTTAATACACTAATAGAGGGATAAGGGCACGGGGTCCTTACAGCTTTCATGCTTCTTTCTTTTCTTTTCTTTTCTTTTTTTTTTTTTTTGAAGTGCTTTAACGAATGAATTGTACATACTTTGCTTTTGATTTAATATATAGTGATTGCATAAGATGATTGCTTTGTTTGATTTTGTTTAAACACTATTTTTTTCATAAATTATTAAATTCAAAATTAATCATTAATCTGATTGCACATTCTCGCATCATTAGGCTAGGACACTATGTGGAACAACTGCCTCGCCATTCCTTTGTTTCAAACAAATATATGGATTTTTTCATGCAAGAGTGATTTATGGACTACACCCGATTTAAGTTAGTTTGATGGTGTCCTATGGACATTGCCCTCGAGTGCATCATCACTTTGATGTGGATTATTCCACATCAATCTATCTCAGGTCAATGCCCCTAAAATAGCATCAAACATCCCCGATTTAGACCTCACCATTGGCGTGGTGGGAATATAGTGAGCCCACTCCATGTGTCGTGGAATCTATGATTTATTATCAACTTGATGAAATTTATACCTGAAGAAGCATGGACTAACAACCCATGATATATAAAGTTTGTACTTGGTTGGGCATTCTCACTTCGTAATATTATTTTAGTATGCTAAGTGGATGAGCATTTGTGAATTAAATGACCCTATTACACCATCTATTGTATATGATATTCATTTTTCATATAAATATATAAATTGACATGATTTATATACAAGCCGCTGAATAAGATCGCAAGATATAACAACCCAATGACTGATTGATCAAATATTAATACTGTTTGATATAGTTGATAAGATGATCATTAATTGCTCAACCCATACTCAACCTATAAGAAAAAACATATAATTAATCACATTATATAAATTACATATATCTGTCAATTTTTATCACTTATATTATACATTCACATCATTCAATCATCCTATGTGACATACCAAACAATAAATCGATGTTCTACCTTCATGAAGCCTTCGAGTTGAAATGTATTTATCAATTTTATTAGTATTAGAGATGATGTAGCATATTAACGTTTAATTATTATTAATCATTGATAGAAGTAATTGTACATAATATATTATTGAGTTTACTATGTAATGGAAATTAAAGGGCCATCAAATCGAATATCAATCTGCAGTTAGCTAGTGGTTGCAATGCAACTCAAATATTTTAAGATATACAGTAGTCAAAACGTCGCATTTTAATCGTTCTCCTAGCTGTAAATTTTTTTGCTCCCAACAGACAACCTATATTATATTATTAAACTTGAGAACCTTATTGAGAAAAGAGTTTTTGCACATATTCCTACGTTTTCTTTATGGTTTATTGCTAGTTTTGGATCAGAATTATGCGTTTAATGTCTTTTGTTGTGTTTCCATAGGAATCCAATTAAAGAGATTTTTATGATGAAAATCTTTTGGAAAATGAATAAAAGTGGAAAATGACTCAAAAGGGGACTTGGAAGATGGATAAAAAGAGGTGGAAAATAATGGAAGAGGTGCACTCACGCCTGTGGGAGGCATGTTCACGCCAAGCTTGCTGCCTTTGTGAGTTTTCAAAGTTCAAAACCAGGCGTGTTCATGCCTAAAGCTTGGCGAGAAAACGCCAAGCACACTGTAATATTTTTTTCGGAAATAAGGAGTGACACGTTCATGCCAATGAATCCGCGCATTCACGCCTCCGTCAAGTTGAACCAGTGTGTTCACACCGAAAAGGTGTCGTGTTCACGCCTGAAGGATTTTAAACCAAAGATTTGATGCGGTAATACAAGCGAGTTCACATCAGTTAGTAGCAACCTGGCGAACTGAAACATCTTACCAGAGGAAAGAAAACAGTGGAAAAATAGATGGTTATCACATTGATAAAACAAATGAGGGGGCACATCCACGATGACTCCCGTATGGAAACAAATCTCTCACTCCTAACTTGATGCACGGATTTGTTTCCTTATTTTGGGACTCTTGGACACACTTGGGGAGATTCTCATACTTTTTTCTGAGTTTTGACAAGGGTTTGGAGGGCACCAAATATTGAGAAGACGGCTACACTTCAAAGTACAAGATTGCAACACGAGACGAATGTTCTTGCATTTAGGGACGGAGATTCGCTCCTCGTATCGTCTTGTATCTCAATCTTTTGATTCGTTTATGGATTACAAAAACATGTCTATGTTTTTATTTAATTCTAGGATGAACTAATCACTTTGTGAACGCTTCAAGGATCTACTCAGAAAATGCACACAACATAACTATGAGAACTTGGTTCAGATTCAACTGTTTTACAATGGGTTGAATGGTCTCACGTGGATCATATTGGATGTTGTGGCAGGAGAAACTCTATTCTCCAAGACAACCGAGGATGCATACAAATTACTTGAGCAAATGGCTGCCAACAACTTCCAATGGCCTAGCGATCGTGCGATGGTGAGAAAGCTAGCTGGTATGTATGATATATATCAATTTACTGCACTCACAATTGTCAGCTCTTACTATGCAGGTAGCAGCTTTGAACAAGAAAGAGCCTACTATTGAGTTAGTTGCTGCTACTGCTGGAATATCATTAACTATAGAGGATCCTACTCAGGAGCAAGCTTAGTTTGTGAATAACAGATATCCCAACAACTACAGAGGCAATCTTGTGCCTAATCAATACCATCCTGGACTTCGAAGTCATGGGAATTTCTCTTACACCAATAACAAGAACACTTTGAATCCACCTCCTGGATATGTCCATAAGAAGAATTAGAGTATGCCATAGTGTGTACTTTTGTCACCCAATCTTCAAAGCGGTTTGAACAGAATGAAGCAATGTTGGATAACTGGAAACTCACATGACCAACATGAGTGCTTCGATGAAATCTCTGGAAGTGCAAATTGGACAGCATGCAAACGTTGTAGGCAATCTATGTTCTGGAAACATTCTTAGCAACATTGAGGTGAATCCAAAAGAACAATGTCATGCCATTACCTTGAGAAGTGGAAAGGAGATTGGAGAAATGAACCAGTGCACATTGACGAAACACCGGTGGAGGAGACACACATTCCGGTCAAGCAACCTAAGGAAGTCAAGAATGAGAAGCATGACACTCAACCTGAAAAATTTCCTATGTTCAAGCCTACTTTTTCATATCCCAACGCTTCAAAAAGAAGTAAATAGATGATCAGTTTGCAAAGTTTTTGGAAATTTTCAAAAAAATTCACATTAATATCCCCTTTGCTGACGCTTTGGAATAAATGTCTAACTGTGCAAAATTCATGAGGATGTGTTGGCTGGGAAGAGAAAACTCAAAGACTTGAGACGATGAACTTCACAGAGAATATAGTGTTATTCTCCTAAAGAAGCTACCACTTAAATTGAAAGATCCATGGAGCTTTATTATCCCTTGTAGTTCTTCTTTTAAAGATTTATGTGATCTTGGAGCGAGTACAAATTTAATGTATTTATCCGTTTTCAGGAAATTAGGACTTGGAGAAGCAAAACCAACTAACATCACACTAAAAATAGCGGACATGTATCTCATCTATACTCACAGTATAGTGGAGGATGTGTTAGTGAAAGCGGGGATTCTACCTCCTAGCAGACTTCATTATCCTGGATATACAAGAAGATGAGGTGATGCCACTAATCTTGGGACGAACGTTCATGGATATAGGGGAAACAAAAATAGATGTAAAAAATAGTGAGTTGTCAATGCGAGTTGAAGATGAAAAGTCACTACCACCCCACATGTCGAGGAGAAGCCAAAGGATTGCAAGAAGGTCCAAATGCCGACAACTGAGAGAGTTTAGAAGTGTTGCAAGATCAGTGTGACTGAAAAGCTGCAGAAAGTGGCCATTGTCTTAAAAACCGTTGTGAATAAGCTAAAGAATAAGAGAGTTAAGTTCAAGCAAGTCTGGAGGGTAACAGACAGACACGACCCTTTCAAACAACGAGCAACAAACGGTTGAAAATGCTGTCAAGTCTGGCTGACGACTATAAACTAAGCGCTTTTTGGGAGGCAACTCAAACTCATTTCCTTTTGGCATGAATGTGCCCCACAAAATTTTATAAAAATAAGTCTGGAAGTGCAGTAGCCTTGGAGCGTTCACGCCTCTCACTTGGCGTGAACATGCCTACTAATATGCGTGAACGCACCCGACATTTTATATCCCCAATTTTTGCACATGCTCGCATTCTTTTTTAATGATTTCCTGGCACTAGAATTGAGGACGTACTGTACCCGCGAGATGACATGGATGAAGATGGTCAGTGACAATCATCTTCCAGGTATGTGTGTTCTCTTGCTTAATCATGTTTTGTTGCATTGAGGACAATGCACACTTCGAAGTTTTGGGGGAGGGGTTCATATCAATTCTTGATATCTTGTTTGGATTCTTGTTATGTCATTTTTGTTGTCATTTTTAGGTAGTCAGTTATGTCCGCTAGAGAGTTATAAATTTGTTGTTGATTGTTGAGTCGAAGTCTTGATATAATTTAATTGCACGGCCAATAATAAGATATGTGAATTTTGAAAAAAATTGAAAATTTTGGTAAGTCCAAGTAAGCAATTATGTGGCTAGTTCCACTGTGTTTGTGGATTCTCACGTGTTTATACACTTTATAGCATGAACATGCGACTAATTTTGATTTTTAAAGAAAGCTTATGTGGACATTATGAGTTTGCTACTCATTTGATTGTCATTTGAGGCTAAATGGTGATTTGAATAAGCACATAAATGATATAAGGATTCTTTGAAAAAAATTGGGCCTTTATGTTCTTCATTGATATAAAATTGTCGTAGTAGCCTCTTGAGCTTCAAAGTAAAAGAATTGAACCTGAATGACATAAATATTTGTTTGCCTTTGAATACCCTTGCACAATTGTTGGTTATGAGACAATAATTGAGCACGATAGTCAAATCGTTCAATTTGAATATGATTTGAGAGTAGTCCAGAACTTACCTTAGTACCATTCGAGGCGAAATACAGATGTTATGCGGCTTTGAATGATTTACAAGATTTTTGAACAGGTTGAGCCTTTCGAGACACCTAATGACATCATTTATTCCCTAATAACCTCCTTTGAGCTTCATGATAAATCGAATGGTGTGTGCTAAAGCACATTGATAAGTGTCATTTCTATATTGATTTTGCTGTGATTTTCTAATATTTTCGTATGGATTTCTGGACGATTTTACGTTTTTTGGTATATATTCGTTGAGTTCAAGAATCTAGGTCTAAATGCATGAAAGAGAAGGGATTGAGCTACATAACGATGAAAAGAATCATCCCGAGCGAACATGTTGAAAGAAGCACAAAAACTCGATGTTTGAAATCGATCTTGGCTTCAACACCGATCAATCGGCGCATGTCGTAACTTGAGCAACAAATTTTCCACAGGCGCGATCGACCTGTAAAAAAGTGGCAATCGGTCGCCGTTGAGCGCAAGTTGAAAAATAAAAAGATAGCAATCCACAATCGATTAAGGGAAAGCAGCGATCATGGATGAAAATATTAGACTTTTTGGCTCACTTTGACCTAGAAGATCATCAACCACCGCCTCTGAAAATCGTCCAAACCATTGAAGAGCAAGAACAATGCAAGAGACAGAACGACGGAGCAACGCACATAGTCAGCACCTAGTTTTTATTCGTATTTCTAAACTAGTTTCTCTTTTATTTTCAGACATTGATGTGTATTTGATTGCAAAACATTATTAGACATCGTTTTTTGATTATAGTTTTAGGCTGAGTTTTTTTTATCAAGACTAGGAGATCCTATGTTTGAATCCATGATTTGAATATTGGTTTTGATTGAATTCTTATATTCCTTTTGCATAATATATTGTTGTTGGGTTTTGGAAACCCGAATAATCTTGGTTTTGATGTTAACAAAACTTATTATTGTGTTGCTAACATATTTCATCAAGTGTGCAGTTCATAGATCATAACTTAGAAGCTTGATGAATTATAAAGAAGTAGCTTGAAAATATCAAGCTGGACCAAGTCTGGAATCCTGGCAGAGCGGATTGTTTCGATCATATCTAATAGCTCAGATATCGAAATGGCGTGCTTCCAAAGAGGTTGAACAGCCAACTCAAAATACTAAAAGTCATATTTCACAACAGATCGACTAGTTCGAATGTTATCAAGGAGAAACGTCGCCTGCAAGATCGAGCTGTACCGCGAAGAAACAGCAAGCTGTTTCAGCAAGCAACTGTCAGTCTGTTGGGCATAACTCTTAGCTCGCTTATTGGCACGGGACGATTCAGTATGGATTGGAAAGCTAAGACAAAGATCTACAAGTCATCTTTGGAAGCCAAAGACTGAATCGGACGTTAAGATGGCCAAAAAGCTTCTGCAAGCCACGCCATGTGCTGCTGCATCCAGCAAACAGACAGCAGGAGCATCGCCTTGTATTTCGAGCATAACTTTCTCATACAAACTCGAAATCGAGCGATTCATGATTCCGTGGAAAGCTAAGAGAAAGGGCTACAACTTTCATGTAGATCACTTTGCCCAGAAATCAAAGAATCAAGAGCTACAAGCAACAGATCAGAAGAGCAAGTTTATCAATCTGTTTTGTATCAAGCTGATTGTCCAAGCTGATCCGGCCAGTCCGGTCCGAAATACAAAGAGCCCAGAAACCAGAATATCACCGTTGCAAGCTCAGGAATGGTGCAGAACCTTTTCCAACGGGCATATTCTTGTGTCTAACGTATATAACATTACTTGGGGTTATATTTACATGGTTTGAAAGCTCAATAACAGCTGATTGAAGATCAATCCAAGCCTTCCAAAGCAAACTCACTAGGGATTCAATTGAGGAACTTAAAAGACAAAAGCTGCTAAATGAAGAGCACTCCTCAAACCTTTGGCACCACTTACCTTGCCATATCAGATCTAGTTAGAGATCATTTGTGCCATATATATGCACTATATTCATTATATATGGGAGCTTAATAGATGAGTGAATATCATTGTAACGATTGATGATTTATCACAACCGATGAGAGGTCTTTGTATGTGAGATATTAAAGAACATACATAGTTGAGTTGCTAGGAGTTCTAGTTGGATGGAGAATTCCCAACTGGGTCGGGTTTGTACAACAGGATTGTATAAATCAAGGTCTTCTAGTAGAATCCTTCCATGAGGTGGAAGAAGGGGAGACGTAGAAGGATTACACCACCTTCGAACTTCCATAAACAAATGCTTGTTTATTTACTTTAATTGAATATCTTTAAAATGTCTTTCAAATGTTTAATCGGTTTTAGAGCGGGGTATGTCGAGTGTCTTCCGCTCGATTTTGTATACAAACTCGATATAATCTCTCGGTGCATTAATTCAAGAATACGAGCTATTGAAGCTCAAGTTGGTTGAACTCGGGTGTGGAATGGCAACCCACCCCCGGAATCGATCCTGACAAGTGGTATCAGAGCGGGTTGTTCTTGGAAAGCATTTGAACTGATTTTTTTAGCGGATATATTTTAAAATCATTTTCAAACTTTTCTCATGAGCATGAAATATTTTCATAGCATATTTTTTCAAAATATGGTGTATGAATATTTTAGCATAAAAATCAATCTCATTGCATTCTTTTGCA
Source organism: Haberlea rhodopensis (assembly GCA_907163345.1). Classification (NCBI taxonomy): domain Eukaryota; kingdom Viridiplantae; phylum Streptophyta; class Magnoliopsida; order Lamiales; family Gesneriaceae; genus Haberlea; species Haberlea rhodopensis. Next base: position 595,581 of record CAJQUN010000192.1, read on the forward strand.
CGAAAATAATTTTAAAATCTATTTTAAAGGTTTAATTTTCGTTCAATCTGTTCTCAACTCATTTTAAGTTTGAAATTTTTATTTTGAGATTTTATCTAACAATTTTCGAAGCATTTTAGTTTTTCTGGCAGCTTGCAGCGACTTTGGGAAAATTGGCATAACGTCTTGCTCGGATGTCCAAATGTCGAACCGTTTTTTGCGTTGCAAACTAGACTCATAGAGGATCACAGCGGTATAGGTCTTGCAGCCCAAACATGCTCAAGGAAAAGCAGTTTATTAGTTCAAGTTGGACTAAGTGTGCTGCCATCGCTGAAAGATGAAATGGACATTGTTGAGTTTTGTCAAGAAATTCAAATTTGTTGCCAATTATGCTTCATCTATCATCAAGAGGTTATTTTTGTTCAAATTAATGTGCATTGTATTTTTTTTAATATGTTTTAGCCTACCCCATTTGCCCCTCATTTACTCAAATTTTCAAACATTTTAAAATTAAGGGGGAGAGTTTAATCTCAATCCTTGAGGGGAAGTAACTTTATTTGTCTTCCTTTTTGATTCACACAAAAAGGGGGAGAAATATGTTGTTTAAAAAATATGGTTTTTCTTGTTATGCAACATTGTGCTTTAATGTTCATATTTTTATTCAAGTTTTGTGATCATCAAAAAGGGGGAGATTGTTGGGTTTTGGAAACCCGAATAATCTTAGTTTTGATGTTAACAAAACTTGTTATTGTGTTGCTAACATATTTCATCAAGTGTGCAGTTCATAGATCATAACTTAGAAGCTTGATGAATTATAAAGAATTAGCTTGAAAATATCAAGCTGGACCAAGTCTGAAATCCTGGCATAGCGGATTGTTTCGATCATATCTAATAGCTCGGATATCGAAATGGCGTGCTTCCAAAGAGGTTGAACAGCCAACTCAAAATACTAAAAGTCATATTTCATAACATATCGGCTAGTTCGAATGTTATCAAGGAGAAAGACGCCTGCAAGATCGAGCTGTACCGCAAAGAAACAGCAAGCTGTTTCAGCAAGCAACTGTCAGTCTGTTGGGCATAACTCTTAGCTTGCTTATTGGAACGGGACGATTCAGTATGGATTGGAAAGCTAAGACAAAGATCTACAAGTCATCTTTGGAAGACAAAGACTGAATCGGAGGTTAAGATGGCCAAAAAGCTTCTGCAAGTCACGCCATGTGCTGCTGCATCCAGCAAACAGACAGCAGGAGCATCACCTAGTATTTCGAGCATAACTTTCTCATACAAACTCGAAATCGAGCGATTCTTGATTCCGTGGAAAGCTAAGAGAAAGGGCTACAACTTTCATGTAGATTACTTTGCCAGAAATCAAAGAATCAAGAGCTACAAGCAACAGATCAGAAGAGCAAGTTTATCAATTTGTTTTGTATCAAGCTGATTGTCCAAGCTGATCCGGCCAGTCCGGTCCGAAATACAAAGAGCCCAGAAACCAGAATATGACCGTTGCAAGCTCGGGAATGGTGCAGAACCTTTTCCAACGGGCATATTCTTGTGTCTAACGTATATATCATTACTTGGGGCTATATATACATGATTTGAAAGCTCAATAACAGCTGATTGAAGATCAATCCAAGCCTTCAAAAGCAAACCACTTGGGATTCAATTGAGGAACTTAAAAGACAAAAGGTGCTAAATGAAGAGCACTCCTCAAACCTTTTGCACCACTTACCTTGCCATATCAGATCTAGTTGGAGATCATTTGTGCCATATATATTCACTCTATTCATTGTATATGAGAGCTTAATAGATGAGTGAATATCATTGTAACGGTTGATAATTTATCACAACCGATGAGAGGTCTTTGTATGTGAGACATTAAAGAACATACATAGTTGAGTTGCTAGGAGTTCTAGTTGGATGGAAAATTCTCAACTGGATCGGGTTTGTACAACGGGATTGTATAAATCAAAGTCTTCTAGTGGAATCCTTCCATGAGGTGGAAGAAGGGGAGACGTAGAAGGATTACACCACCTTCGAACTTCCATAAACAAATGCTTGTTTATTTACTTTAATTGCATATCTTTAAAATGTCTTTCAAATGTTTAATCGGTTTTAGAGCGGGTTATGTCGAGTGTCTTCCGCTCGATTTTGTATTCGAACTCGATATAATCTCTCGGTGCATTAATTCAAGAACACGAGCTATTGAAGCTCAAGTTGGTTGAACTCGGGTGTGGAATGGTAACCCACCCCCGGAATCGATCCTGACAAGTGGTATCAGAGCGGGTTGTTCTTGGAAAGCATTTGAACTGATTTTTTTAGCGGATATATTTTAAAATCATTTTCAAAATTTTCTCATGAGCATGAAATATTTTCATAGCATATTTTTTCAAAATATGGTGTATGAATATTTTAGCATAAAAATCAATCTCATTGCATTCATTTTGCACGAAAATAATTTTAAAATCTATTTTAAAGGTTTAATTTTCGTTCAATCTGTTCTCAACTCATTTTAAGTTTGAAATTTTTATTTTGAGATTTTATCTAACAATTTTCGAAGCATTTTAGTTTTTCTGGCAGCTTGCAGCGACTTTGGGAAAATTGGCATAACGTCTTGCTCGGATGTCCAAATGACGAACCGTTTTTTGCGTTGCAAACTAGACTCATAGAGGATCACAGCGGTATAGGTCTTGCAGCCCAAACATGCTCAAGGAAAAGCAGTTTATTAGTTCAATTTGGACTAAGTGTGCTGCCATCGCTGAAAGATGAAATGGACATTGTTGAGTTTTGTCAAGAAATTCAAATTTGTTGCCAATTATGCTTCATCTATCATCAAGAGGTTATTTTTGTTCAAATTAATGTGCATTGTATTTTTTTAAATTTGTTTTAGCCTACCCCATTTGCCCCTCATTTGCTCAAATTTTCAAACATTTTAAAATTAAGGGGGAGAGTTTAATCTCAATCCTTGAGGGGAAGTAAATTTTATTTGTCTTCCTTTTTGATTCACACAAAAAGGGGGAGAAATATGTTGTTTAAAAAATATGATTTTTCTTGTTATGCAACATTGTGCTTTAATGTTCATATTTTTATTCAAGTTTTGTGATCATCAAAAAGGGGGGATTGTTGGGTTTTGGAAACCCGAATAATCTTAGTTTTGATGTTAACAAAACTTGTTATTGTGTTGCTAACATATTTCATCAAGTGTGCAGTTCATAGATCATAACTTAGAAGCTTGATGAATTATAAAGAAGTAGCTTGAAAATATCAAGCTGGACCAAGTCTGAAATCCTGGCATAGCGGATTGTTTCGATCATATCTAATAGCTCGGATATCGAAATGGCATGCTTCCAAAGAGGTTGAACAGCCAACTCAAAATACCAAAAGTCATATTTCATAACATATCGGCTAGTTCAAATGTTATCAAGGAGAAAGACGCCTGCAAGATCGAGCTGTACCGCAAAGAAACAGCAAGCTGTTTCAGCAAGCAACTGTCAGTCTGTTGGGCATAACTCTTAGCTTGCTTATTGGAACGGGACGATTCAGTATGGATTGGAAAGCTAAGACAAAGATCTACAAGTCATCTTTGGAAGACAAATACTGAATCGGACGTTAAGATGGCCAAAAAGCTTCTGCAAGTCACGCCATGTGCTGCTGCATCCAGCAAACAGACAGCAGGAGCATCACCTAGTATTTCGAGCATAACTTTCTCATACAAACTCGAAATCGAGCGATTCATGATTCCGTGGAAAGCTAATAGAAAGGGCTAAAACTTTCATGTAGATTACTTTGCCCAGAAATCAAAGAATCAAGAGCTACAAGCAACAGATCAGAAGAGCAAGTTTATCAATTTGTTTTGTATCAAGCTGATTGTCCAAGCTGATCCGGCCAGTCCGGTCCGAAATACAAAGAGCCCAGAAACCAGAATATGACCGTTGCAAGCTCGGGAATGGTGCAGAACCTTTTCCAACGGGCATATTCTTGTGTCTAACGTATATATCATTACTTGGGGCTATATATACATGATTTGAAAGCTCAATAACAGCTGATTGAAGATCAATCCAAGCCTTCAAAAGCAAACCCACTTGGGATTCAATTGAGGAACTTAAAAGACAAAAGCTCCTAAGTGAAGAGCACTCCTCAAACCTTTGGCACCACTTACCTTGACATATCAGATCTAGTTGGAGATCATTTGTGCCATATATATTCACTCTATTCATTGTATATGAGAGCTTAATAGATGAGTGAATATCATTGTAACGGTTGATAATTTATCACAACCGATGAGAGGTCTTTGTATGTGAGAATTTAAAGAACATACATATCGAATGGTGCCATTTGAATACTGGATTGATAACTGTTATTGTACAAAAATTCTGCCAGTTTCAAATGACGATCCCACTGTCCTTGAAAATCCAAAATACATGTTCTAAGTAAATCCTCGAGG